>JADRCH010000027.1:22300576-22366588 GCA_019843965.1 Rhynchomys soricoides
CGCTCTTCTGTCCTCTGATGGCAGGGCAGCAGTGAGCACAGTGGACATGCAATCAGCACCACTGACTAATCTTTCAGATTGGTTCTTGTTTCTACTAGCCCTTTCCTTCTGATAATGCCTGGCTTGTTTGCTGGACTGACGGTCATTGGGAAGCTGTCATTTCCAAGCAAAGCAAACTGGCCATATTTCCCCTCAGTTCCCACTGTGCAATACAGGAAAGATCAAATACACTTTGAGTGATACATAACCCTTGACCATCAATAGAGTCTCATATGCCTATTATCTTGTCATTAGCAAGAATTCGTTCTTCTTGTTCTAAAGCTAACTGACCAAAGTGTTTTTTGTTAATTGAGCTAGTTAGTCAATGTCTCTAAGTGTATAATTTTTTAATAGATTGATTACTCTACAACCTAGCCTTTTAAATTTCAAAGGAAGCACTCTGTACTCCAAGACTCAAACCTTGAGTGCACCAAGGACGTACTTCACATTATAGGATTTGCATAACCATGCTAGACCTTGTAACCTTGTAGACTCTTCCTGTCAGAGACAGAGACTCTGCACCTGGTGACATTTAACAGTTCTAGGTGGCAAAGTGGAAGCCAGAGTCATGATGTCCTGATATCATATCTCTTCCTGACCCCTCCAAACATCAAGTTCTTTTATGTTGTGTTTTATTTGAAGTAATTTTGTTCAACCATTCATATGCTTGAAAGCCCATGAATAACAATGAATTTTACCTTTTAGGAAAGAGGCCTTAAGGTTTGTATGAGCTAGAGGGGAGTATACATGGTTTTCCAGCCTCTTCCAGATCTGAGATAGCGCAAAGCTCACATCACCCCACCAGCAAGTCATAGGAAAGGAAAGTGCTCAAAAACGCTTAGGGATTTTTTAGGTATGACATTTTTTCAGGTTACAGTATCTTTATTTCTTGAGTAGTGTCTTGGGGTCACGCATTCTGTCCCTGTGACACTGGAGGCACAGCTGAGTCCCTACATCCTTATCATCAGGCAGTACCACCCCACCTCGTTCTCAGGAAAAGCAGCATTCAGTGGTGATTTACAGTATCCAGAACTACACACACTGGCCAGAGCGAGTGTCTGGGACTCACTGCCTGTCTCCAGTCTGAGGCACTCCGTAGCTTGGAGACTCTCTGCTTCTGCCTGTCACCAGGCCCAGACCAACTGCTGCAGCCTCACTGAAAAGCAGCCTTTCTTGCTGTCTTCTTCTTCCTCCTCCTCCTCTTCTTCCTCCTCCTCTTCCTCCTCCTCCTTTTTCCTTTCTCTTTCTGCCTAATGTAATCCAGTTGTCTCTCGGGTGTTAACAGTCTACAACCTCTGGAGTGCCTTATACAGCCACATATACAGCAGGAAAAGGGAATGCTTTCTATCTGGTCACTTAGCAGTACAAGCACATACGGTCTTTCTCATACTGGTGCCTCTACCTTCCATGTGCTGTTTGACCTGGGCTAGAAGGCATTCGTGAAATAGAAGGAGGAAGGCTAGAGGTGTGAGCTCTTCTCTGTTCTAAGCACACAGAAGGGGCTTCTCTTAGGTGCCTCTGCGCTCTTCTGTCCTCTGATGGCAGGGCAGCAGTGAGCACAGTGGACAGAAGGGGATACATTCCTCTCCCTGTTCGATGTGTTCACCTGGATTGCTGCAGCAGCCAAGTACTTCCTTTCTGACTCTTGCAGATTAAAATTGGCACAGTGTCCTATTCATCACCATATGAATACTCCTTGTTTCTTTGTCACTTTGGACATAAAAGCAAGTCTAGAACCTCATAAACCCCTGTGTTGGGATGATCCAAAGCTATGAGGGTCTGACTACCTTCCCGCCTTGTCTTTGCATCTCTCTTTCAGTGTTTGTCAAGCTTTGTGTTGCCACCCACTCCCAGTACCAACACCATCTTAGTTGTTGTCGTTAGTGAGCCTACAGTACAATAGACTATCATTTAATGACACTAACCAAGATTAACCAGATTGTAGAAATTTAGTTATATGTAAGTATATATGCTTATATGCAAATACACATGTGGGGCTGCTGAGATGCCACCAAGCCTGACAGCCTGAACTGAGAGAGCCAATTCCTTCAAGTTGCATGCACATACTCAGATACCACAACATGGGTGCAGATTCAAAGGACGGTGTATGTAGAAGTCTCTCCTGTTACCATATATATAGGTCCCAGGGGTTGAACTCAGGTTGTGAGACTTGGTAGCAAGCATCTTCTCCGAACTATCTCTAGTCTTTATCTGCAGGTATCACTCTCCAAAGAGTCTTCATGTTCTACCTCTGCCTGCCTGTGGACCTCCATCTGGTCACAGGTTCTTCTTCTCCCATCAGCTCCCTGTTTGGTATTCCATTGAGGGTTTACTTATCCCTCAATGGGTTTCTTCAAAAGAAATGAGCTAAAGAGAGATCTCTTCCTTCCTTTGCCTGTGTTTTCTAGGCATTGGTGTGAATGTTTTATTTTTCATTAAAAGTGGTAAGAAACACCCTGTGATCAGGCTTCTTCTAGGTAAGCTGAAGCCTGGCTGCTAGGAAATGGAGAAACAACTGCAAGGAACTTTCTTGTTTGTCCACAGAGAATGAATGGACTTGTTTCACGGGCCCAAAGGAAACCTCTTCTGATGCAACTCTGCTTGAGTTGCTGGACCCACTGAGCTGTCATGTTTCCTCAACTTTATCATCTAGTGTCTGGATCCCATAGGGTTTCTGAGGTCCTAGCAGCTTGACCTGTTTCTTGCTATTTCAGAATACCAAAAAAAGTGACAAGGGCTAAAGCTAGTACTTCACTGTTAAGAACCTGAGACCTGGGATATCCTTCTAGGAAAAAAAAGGTCTGGTCCCCTGTATATAGCAGCCCACCTTACCCCAGTTCTGCTGTGAGGCTAGGGAACAGATCAGAAACTTGTTTTTTGCATTATTCTTGTCTCTGCAGCAATGCTTTATCTATGGGTATATGGCAAAATAGTTCAACAGAATCATTTATTTTTCTCTCTGGCAATTCTCTTCTTGCTTAGTTTGCAGATCTAAAATGAAAAGTGTTTTTGGCTATTGATGTTGTGAAAAACATGGGCTATCTTTCATTTCATTTCTCTCCAGCCTCATCTCTCCCTTCAGGGTTATTCTCCCCTGAAGTTCCTGCTGTCTTTTAGAAAATGGAGTTCTACTCCTCTGGTAGACACGAGTGCAGAGAAAGCAGCCCTCTTGATCTTCCAGCCATATGACTTGTGTAGGGCCTTCAGCTGTCCAGTCTTGCAAGGGTGAGAGAATGTTGGTTGCTGCCAGCCAGAGCTGCCCACTGCTGCTGTCGTTCTTTTGCTGCTGTATCCCACCACCACCACCCAGAGCTTCATTTTGTGTAATCTATTCCACTGGAGGCCTAGAGGCTCAGAGGGAAAGCTATGTTCTGCAGCTGCTAAGAACCAGACACAGGGCCTATTCCTTTTCTCTACTCAGAAGAATGTCAACCTTCTCTCCTGTTGGTTATGGGACTTCTATTCCCCAGAGAGTTACAGAACCAGGGACCAGCAGAGGTCAGAAACAGGGACACAGATTTTCACCACTTTTCTTCTCTGGAATTGTCATTGCTTTGATTTCCCATCTGTTTATAGCCTGGGTCAATTTCCTTCATAATTACAGTTGCAATCTGAAGTACTTTGAAATATATATGTCTTATCCTGACATTAAAAAACAGCATACTTTTTGTTCTACCATATATGACCACTATTAGTAATAAACGTATCTTCAAAATAAGTGATTGAATCGAAGAAAGAAAAGGCCATCTAGGTTGATCAGTGGATGTGCATTTTGTACAAAGTACCATCATTGGAAACAAACAGAATAGGTTTCTGTACACATGAACCTTATAGGCCTGCTATGGGAGTCAAAGAAAATGTTGAGATTTTCAATATGAGAATTGCTGAGAATGATGTTGATGGCGATGAGGATGATGGTAGTAGCTGAAGTAGCTATTGTTCTAATATCTTCCATCCGCAATCTCTCCTGGGCTAATGCAGCACCTTTAAGAAGAAGATGTATTATATGTCTTCCACAAACAAGGAGTCAAGCCTTTGTTGAGTAATTTAGCCAAGGCCATGGGGATAATAAATGGTAGACTAGGCTGTGAAGCCACTGTTTGTGGCTCTAGACGCCTACTGCTCCGTCAGGTTTCTGTTTTCTTCCGCCTCCTGTTCTGAATGAAAGCTGGTGGAGCTAGTATACAAAGCACAGCCTAAGGACAGAGGGGGTGTTTATTTGAAAAGGAAAGTGACACTGAATTAACACTTGGGATTCTGGCAGAAAGTCAAATAGTAAGAAGGAAATGTCTGGGAGCCAGCTGCAGTTGTTCTCCAGCACATGGCTGGGCCGGCGGTGTAATTTAGGTGAGGAAAGCCAATTATATAAGCAGTGGCTAAAGCCGTGGGGCTGAGGGGCTGAAAGGGCCAAGGGGAGCATAGTGAGGCTTCCTCCCAAGTTGAGAGTGCTGGGGTGGGCAGTGTTTCTGCACACTTTCTCACACATTTTCCTTTTCTCCTCATACAGGCATTGAATGTCCCAGAGGAGCACGGAATCTCCCGGGCTTGGTGCAGGAAGGAGAGCCATTCAGCGAGGAAGCCACACTTTTCACCAAGGAACTAGTGCTGCAGCGAGAGGTAGGGCATTTTCATGTAGCTTCTTATGCAAGGGGTGCACACAGTCCTTCTCCCCAGATCTCACAATCTCCTACCATGTCAAAGATAAGTCGGTGGCCTTTTCCATTGCCCAGCCCTGCCGTCCAGGAGCCGTTTCTGCGTCAGCCCACACCTTATCTCTTTGAGCCCTGCATCACTGGTCAGCCATCCCCAAATTGTTCCTTCTCACTGGTAACCTGGCACATGAGGCCAGCCCAAGCAGGATCCTGATATGGAGAGCTTAAGCTTTGCAGTCCTCCTCCTTGGTGAATTAGCCTGAGCTGCCTGCCTCCAGCTGGATTTAGAAGCTTGACTAACCCTGTCAGGGGCCAATTTTCTTTGAACATTTATTTGTATCTTTGAGTAATTGCATTTTCTGTAGCGGGTTTTCTGACTTAATTTAATTGTATTTCTGTATCTGCCTATTGGGCTGACTCTTGCAGGCAGGAGTGAGGCTTTCTGCTGCTGTGGTGCCCTTCTACCACTAATTTTACTCAAGCCTTCGTCAACAGATCTGTCTTCCTTCTAGGAGTATGCCAGCCATTCATCCTGCTCGGTGAGCACAGGAAAGAGCAGTGGGAATGGGCCTTGCTCACACTCAGCACTGGGACCTACCTGCCCTTGTCCCTCCTTCCTCCTGTCCAGCTCTGCCGTTGTAGAGGACACATGCAGCTGCACCCTATGTGCGTCCAGAGGCTTTCTCTCGGGGCTCACCTGAGATCCTGGAGAGCAGATATAGGGGCTTCAGGACATTCAGTGTTGGCCGTACACGGCGTAGAAACTTTAGCATCTCGTTTCCTCTTCCCATCAGCCATTACTTTAACACTGGGGCTATAGAAGAACAAGTCAGCCCTAGAGGCTCTGAGATAGCCACCACTTGTTAAACTCGGCAGTACTCTTGCCGTCTTGGCCACCACTTTGAGATTTCCCCAACACTGGCCTTCTTGTTTTAGTAGAAGCAATTAATTTGGACAAACAAATCCTGACTCCTCTATTCAAGAGGTAGTTTCTCCACGTCCCAAATATCAACTAGTTATCTGGGTAAAGCTGCTTCTGCTTTGCTGGTCATCCAGTGGCTAGGGTGTGCGGCACCTAATCATCCCATTGACTTCCCATTGCTCTCTGTTCTCTCTGTGAAGATACACTTATCCTTGAAAAGAAAAAGTTCTTGATAGTGACCCACTTACTGCCCCTACACATACGTATACAACTTGAAACCACATGGTATAGCTTGAATTTTTCATTTAAAGATGGCAACATTCACCCCTACCCTCCACTATTGTTTGAATGCAAAACACTCTGTTGCTTACAACACCTAAAGATTAGCTGGAAGGGGCCTTCTGACTTTCTGGAGTTTTCAATATTGTCCTTCACAGGAACTGAGGAAGCAGGTGAGCCCACTCTGGTTTGTGACCTGAAGTCACCAGAGAAGAAGAAGCAGAAAATCCTTTTCTTTCTCTCTTTTCCTTTTCCTTTTTTGGTTTGTTTTGAAATAGGGTCTCACTGTGTAGCCCTGGCTGTCCTGGAACTCACTATGTAGGCTAGCCTTGAAAGAGAGCTGCTTGCCTCTGCCTCTCAGGTGCTGGGATTAAAGATGTGTGCCACTGGCCTGTCACAGCAGGAGATTCTTGCTGGTTTCTTATGCTTACATCAAGGAGGATACCCTTAAGACACTTGTGAGACGTTGAACTGTCTATATCACATGCCTCACCTGACTCCTTTTTCACCAACATCTCCTATAGTAGTGGTTCCCATCCTTCCTAATGCTGTGACCCTTTAATGCAGTTCCTCATGTTGTGGTGATCTCCCAACATAAAATTATTTTCATTGCTACCTCAAAAGTGTAATTTTGCTACCGTTAAGAATCATAATGTAAATATCTGTGCTTTCCTATGGTCTTAGGTGACTCTCGAAGGGATCTCAACCCACAAGTTGAGAACCAGTGTCTTGTAGTGACTTTCTCTTTCCTTTTCAACTCTTGTTTCCCCAACTGGTTTTCTTCACAACCATGTTTCTGGCCCCCAGGTGACAGCTAAAACTAATGGCCAATGTTCTTACTGCCTCCTGTTTATTGTGGCCTTACTTTTATCTGTGTATTTTTAATACTGGTGGAAAGGTGGCATTTGTTCCACTTTCTTTGATACCTCTTCCATATGAGTTTGCAGAACCTTAGTCTAATCCAGAGTTGATATTTGATTCTTGATTGTAGTGACCCAGTCTTTCATAGCCCTTTGTTTGGGGTCTGTCTGTAATGAACATTTTGCACTGTCATAGCATCTGATCTGATTACTTGGTCAAACTGTTTTGAAAGGTCATTATCTAGAGGAAATGGGAGTATGCCCTAAACCGCAAATAATTTAAGATGTTGGCTAAAGGAGCCAGCTGTAGCCAACTCTCCTGGGCATTTCCCTTCATAGAATAGATGAAAGCTGTTTTCTGAATGGTAAGACAGTCAAAGGAGGTTTTTATTTAGCAAGAGTGTTGTTTATTTACTCTTCACTGTGTAGTAACTTCACCTACTCCATAAGGCTTCTTAGAGAACAAAGCTCTTGCCTTCCCACTCCTCCACCAAAATAAGGAAGAGAAGTCCGGTATGCTGGTGCCCCTGATTGTTGAGAATAGGACCGGGTGACTGTATGGGCAGAGCCCCTGGGCCGTATGTAACTAGGCCTCACATCCCTTCAGGAGCCATGCTGCTGAACTGATAGCTGCAGTTGAGCTTTGGGTTTGTGCTTGTTCCTCTTCCTTTGATAATCAAGCATAACTGGGTATTTTAAAGATCTGACTGTCCTTGGCTCTTCCCCATCTCCCCTTTTAAGTTTTTAAACCTTTGTTCACATTATCTCATTTGGGCCTAGGATTTCTCTACCTTGGCCTGCTTTCCCCCAGATACTATAAATCTATATTACTAAGGGGAAAGAAACTGTTCCCATTTCAGAGTTTTACTGGATTCCCCATAAGAGGAAGCACGGCATGACCAGATACCAGATACTGAGAAAGTACCATGTCCACTGTTACTTGGCCGTCAAGAAAGGGATGGGAGCTGGCTCTCGGGATGCTGACACTGAGAACTACTACTTATTTCCTGGCTTTGGATAAGCAGGGCACAAATACCTGTCTCTCCCTCTGCACTGAGTGAGTAAAAAACTGCTTGCCTTTCCATCCCATTCCTATGTAGGGGCAGTCCTGCAAGGGGCAGGTGTGGCTTCTCTCTACCTTTCAGGTGTAGATGGTCCCCATGCTTTCCTTGTACATAGTACTCCTGCCATATCACAGAGCTGCTGACATTTGCAGCCACCATTCAGTCCCATTTTCCTAAGTGGCTCTCTTGGTCTTTTCATCACACCACTTCTTTTTCCTGTGTGCTACCTGGTATTTCCCCTTGGCCACTGATTCCTTTTGGATTGGTTCTCTTGGATTTAGTAATTCTGGTCCTGGGCAGTGGTCTGGCATGCAGGAGGTATTGCCAGCCCCAAGGTAGGAAGAGCTAGAAGCCAAATACCAGGTTATCTGATTTTTCTGATCTGAAGCTCAGGCCTTTCTGGGGATTTAAATTCTTACCTTTACTCAAAAGAAATTCAAAGCACTCAACATCTCTTCCCAGCCTGACCAAAATGTGCATGCTAGGGCCTTGCAAATCTGGCCCTCCGCCAATTGTTTGCAAATAAAGTTTTGTTGAAACATATGCATGGTGATTCTTTGTGCATTGTCTATGACTGCTTTTACACCATAAGTCAGTGTGATGCAGTTGAGTAAGGATGTCAGAAGTTGTATTGGCTCCAGACAAGTTTGCTTATAGTCCCTGTAGTATAGACTATGCTAAATTGGGTTAAATGGCTCATCATAGCCATGTGGAGCTTCAAGAAGTCTCTGACCTTGAGGTGCTGGGTTGCTTGTGAGCCATGCAATGTAAAATTGTTTTATATGAGCTGTAAGTGCCATGTCCCATTGGCTAGCATGTGTTTCGTGACATATTTTACCCTCTCCTCCCACCCCCACCATGCAGTTGCCTTTTTAAAGCAGCTCCCTGCTTCACTGCCAAGGACAGGAAGATCTGGTGTAATTTCCCAGACAGGGAATTGCACGTGTTGCTAGCATCTTCCCAGAAGTAGTGATGAGAGATAGCATTAGCTAATGGGTAGATAACCGGCTTAAAAGTGCAAACTCCTGGTCTTCACACTCCAGTTATCATGTGGCCCTGAGAATAGGATTCTTTTTTCTGCCTTGCCTTGGTATTTCTGTCCAAAAGATTGATCTAGCAATCCAGCCATCCAAGAGTCCTTTGAGGCCTTTGTCATGAATGCAAGTCATTTGTGCTCTTTTGACATCGTCTTCCTGAAGGCCAGCTAGCCAGCATATACTCACCGACCCGTCACTGCATGCCGGCACTCCAGTTGTTGCTGTGTTGGAGAAACCTGAATCACAAAGAAGGAGCTATAGGTATTAATGAAAGCTCAGTGTCACAGGTTTACTTGAGACAGCGTCTTGCAATGTACCCCAGGCAGATTTTCAGTTCCTACTCCTCCTACCTTTACAGTTTAACTCTCTCCTCGTTTCAGGCTGTATTGGGTATAGCTCTGGAGGAAGAAGAGTCTACAGGGTCTTGGTAATCATTCCCGGTTTTTTGGTTTGTTTTTTTTTGATGAGCCCTTTGACCTCTCTAAGACTTCAAAGTTGTTCCTTGATGACGCCTGGATAATGACACCCCCATGCTGGACAGCTGAAAACTCAGGCTCTGCCCTGACCTATTTGCCTCCTGCTGCTGGCATCAGAAGGGAAGAGTTCCCCTGGGAACCCACTCTGCAGCTTCAGTAACCCTGGCACAGCCCTAGTTTTCCTCTGACCCCCAACCCCTAGATTTTTTTCAAAGGCAAAGACTATAAAGTATTACAAGCAACTGTTGCAGCTGGGGACAGATGCCTGTTTGAGGGAACATGGCCCCACCCTGATGACTAGGTCTATCTAAGGAGGAATGTAATATACATAGGAAAGAAAGCTGAGCATAGAAAAAAAAATGGCCCATCTCCTTCATTTAGGTTTCATGTTGTAGTGCCTTTTGTGTGAAAGGGGGACGAGGGTTGATCTAACCTGGTCTTTTCTGCGCCCTCTGGCTTCTCCCCATAGTGCCCCTCCAGCACTGTGTAATGTGCTCTCTCAGCCTCCTGTTCCATCTGTTCGCGCAGCCTACTCCCTGCCAAGGAGAGTCATTGGAGGAGAAGGGTAGCACACAGTGCTGAGGATAGTTCAGTCCTGGGAAATCCAAGAGTGTGCGGTTCACCTGGCCTTAATGGCTCCAATGGCACCTACTCTCCCACATTTGGTGTTTGCTATTGTCCACTAGGAATCCTCACCAAGCCACTAATAATTGCCTGCTAGAAAAGTAAACAGGCTGCTCAGGAGGTTTTGTTTGGTTGGCTGGTTTGGTTTGGTGGTTTTTGTTTTTTTGTTTTGTTTTGGTGCAGAAGTCACTTTATTCTAGGCTATCCTAGCCACTGTCCAAGAGAAAGTGAGATGCATGGCAGCTTTTTTAAAAAACTCTCTTCCTATACAGGCGCTTACGAGTTTTTGGTTGGGGGAGGACAGTACAGCACACACTGGTGATGCTTTCCAGAGTTCAGTTTGTTCAGTTCATATAAAGGGGCTCAGGAAAAGGGACCTTAGGGTCATAGTGTTTGCTAGAGTTCAGGAGGGTTTGTGTAATCTCTATATGCTTCACAACAAATGTATGTAAAAATTGCTATCCCAGTCTCACAGTACAGAAAACTCAGTTACACCTGCTCCTCTCCTAGCTGGTATTAATGGCGGATTGTAAAAATAGAAATATCTGCACTCCCAGTGAAGTACTTTACTCCTCAAATATTGCTTATTCTGCTATTAGAAAGGGATCACTTTTTAAGCCATATTTTATCTTTTTTTTTTTTCCAACTCCAGAGTGTCTAGAAGTAAAGAATTTTCCCAAAGGTCAACCATTGACTGACACTGTTCCATGAAACATTCTACTCTGATTCTGTCCTTGGGCATGAGGGATTTGCTGTGGACCTGCCTCCCTGGGTATTTTCTCTGCTTGTGTACAGTTCTTCCATCTTTTGACTACCTGACTGCTAGCTTCATGTGCTGTTTTAACTTTTCTGGACCTTGCTTTCTATGTGGCCACGTCCTTCCATTTGGTAGTGTATACCGTACTCCTGTTATGTAGTCTTTCTCTTAGGAGGCAAGTATGACTCTGGATGTGCATCTATTTAAAAAGACAAGACGTCCTTGCTTCTGGATAAAGTGTCATCTCTAATTTACGCATCTCTTTGACCACTTCTCCAACCTCGCATCTCATCACTTGCTTCATATCTGCACTATGTCAGAACAAACTTATGGTGCTCGTAGGTCCCCTTCTGTATCAGTACGCAAGAGATGTTCACTTTTGTAAAGGGAAGTGATTTGTTTCCCCACCATTTTAGGGTCTGGGAAAAAGATCACTCTGTTATTATTTATGGGTCTCTGGGAATGCTCTCTACACTCAGTGGGAGAGGAAGGAAGAAGGCGTTAGAGTTTTGAGACTGAATATGTGGCTTCTGACTAAGGACCTTCCTATAAACTTGACCTGTGTACTTACTCCGCACTGTCCTCTCTGGGTGTCCCTTTCTTCTAACCAACATGCTTACACAAACTTAACAATGGTTTGGAGTTGTAGAAAAGCTTCATTGCTTTAAAAAACTTCTACTGGTCTAAAAGAAGCCACCAGTGTCTCCTCAGTTTCCAAATCAGTTTCTTGTCTCCCTCCTTTGTATGTCTCTGTCTTCTGCTTTGCTGATTAGACTGTTAGCCAAGGGATCATTTTGAAATTTAGGCCCCCCATAAATTCCTGTTCCAAGGTGAATTGTAAGCACTATATGAATATCAAACAGTTATCTGACTCTTCACTCTTGAGCTTTAAGCTCTTCCCAGGTACTTCTTATAATCCCCTGAGAGAAGAGACCTCAAACTCCATCCCAGCCTCTAAATGAAAACAGTATCATAAGAAGGCAGAAAGCCAGGTGGTGCACACCTTCAGTTGGAGTGTTGAGGAGACAGAGGCAAGGTGGCCCTGAGTTCAAGGCCAGCCTACATTCCACAGTGAGACCTTGTCTCAAAGGGAGTGGGGGGTTATGGCAAAAGTTTTAAATGAGTTCTGCTGTCACTATGCTCCTTTTTTTTCCCCCCATCTTCTTCTTCCCCTGGCCTGCTGGGTCCCTCTGTCAGTTTTAAGTCCTAGGGCAGCTTCCAGTGGCCTTCCTCAGCAAGCTCAGCCTGTTTGCTGGCTCCAGTAAGGTTCCTTTCTGCAGAGCTGCTGGCTCAGCTCTGCTGTTCTTCTGCTGAGAACTTTCATAGTCAGTCAAGCATAGAATTACATCCATTCTTCTGAAATAGTTGCTGGGGCTAATTTGTCATTGGCTTGGCCAAGATCCTATTTTACCTGTGTGTCATAGGGCTATCTAGTGTAGGTTTGATAGGCCTCAGTGCCCTCCAGAAATAGTGTCCACATCTGTCACTGCTGCTGGCAATGAGGGTGGGACAGGCATGGCATAGAACAGAAGAGATGTGGCCTCTTTGAGACATGGAAGAGGGTCTCGGGGGTGTGATTCTGTCCCCAGAAAGAAAATCCTATTCAGCAGAAGCATTGTACTTTCCCTTAGGAGCTGGCGTCCACTGTTGCAAACTCTTCTTTGAGAGACATTTATATTTTTCTCTGCCAGGTCAGCTTGTTTTTTGTACTGTTGTTCCATCAAAAATTAAGTAAGAAATATAGTGCTTGGTTGGACCTGAAATTGTTCTTCCCTCCCCCAAGTAGAAGCAGCAGCACCCTTGGCAATGCCAAGACGGTCCTGGCACGGTGCTCTCCTCCTTTCATCTTTAGTCCTGACCCAGATCAGTCCCAAGGTAAAGATGGAAAGACTCAGACATGATTTCTTCTTGCATCTTTCCACCAAAATGATCCACAGGACTCATTTGTACGTCATTTAAAGTGAGGCCTGAAGCAAGGCTGGTGCACTGCTGGCTCTGAGAGCATTATTGCTGACAGGGTCCTGAAAACCCTTCCCATAGACACTCTAGGCAGAGCCTCTGCCCCTTACCAGAGTTGATGCTGTCTATTCTGACAGGACTTGTTCTCTACAAGCAGTCCCATGAGAGAGAGCTGTGGCCAAGCATGTTCATCTTCCTGGGCGACCAGGAGCTAGGTAGGGCTTGTAGCCCAGAACAAATGGAAGTGTTATCAAGAGGAAAATAAAGGTTTGGGTGCCATTTGTTTTCAATTGTAGATGCTCCTGAAACAGTTCTGGCTTCTCTTTCCTCTTTAGTCATCCTGAATATCCACTGCTGGAGCTGTCAACAGTGAGGATTCTTTTGAAGCTAATAATCTTAATATAATAATGAAGAGCTGAAAGTAGCTAAGAGTTTTTATTTCTTGGGCAAAGCACCTTACTCTGAACTCTTTACCTTCCCTGCTAAGCCTTGCTTGGAAAATAGTTCTCCATTTCTCTATCTTTAGTTAGGCAGATATTTCTCTTAAAACTAAAGATGACCTCATACGGACCTGTCCCCGACTTACCAGAAGAGTTTCATGCAGGACCCCAACGCTTCACCTACACCTGTAACAGCCAGTCATGTTGACGTGTTTAGAGTCTTTTCAGCTGTGTCTCCCTGTTGTCTGTGTCCCAAACATTCTAAACCACACCCACTGCCTGAATTCCCCCAGCTCCTGTTATTGCGTAATTCAGTTGGTACCTTTTCAGAACACAGCTCATAATATATAATAGCAAGGCTGCCTGGACCGTTCCCCGCAGACAAGCAGGCTGTCGATTGCATTTGCTCTCCAGGTAGCACTAACATTCTGCTGTTCCACGTGTGACTCCCCCAAGGGCACTAGCATGACTGTTCTGGTGGGTGAGCTGACCTTAATTCTGCCTTCTTCTCACCCACTCCCTGAGTCTGCTACCAAGGACTAGGGAGCCTCCGTGTTCTAAACGTGACTCTGCTGATGAACTTCCTACTTGCTACTCCACCCGTGACAGTTTCTGGTCAGCTGAACTTCAATGGATTTTGAAAATGAAAGTGACCAATGGTCTGATATGAAATAAGATTCTGAGCAAGGTTGAGTATTAACAGCAGAGATACCCTGAACCTGTCCCAAACAACAGGGTTTCACAGTCACAGGGGACAGCTTGTTCTCAAACTTATCATCACTACGTTTTAAGGACATCTTTTGCTTCTTTCTTAGTCACTGACCAAAAACTTATTAGCATGTGAAGAGTCAGACCTGGGTCCTCGTTTTCATTTCCTATCTCAGCTCTAAATCAAGGCAGCCTCCCTGTACACTGCAGTGTTTCTGGTGTTGCGCAGTACGGCAGTCCTGCTACATTTAGTTGCCTTGGTTGTATAAAGACTGTCTGTTATGTCTCCAAAATGTCTGTAAACGTTTAACACAACACCTAGTGAACAGTAAACAGTCCATGAACAACAGTTTGAAGCACCATTTTATTAGTAACACTAGTTCTCTCCTGGTTTTGCTAACTTAAGATGCAGACTCCAATGTGGATAAAACACTCTGCCCACAGTATGGTGGTAGGCTTGATGTAGGTACATGTGTTGTGATCAGTATTCATGTTAAAATCAACAAACATCATGCTTAGTTCACTGCCTCGACCCTAAACCTGTCTAAGCCAGTGTCAGCAATGCAGATATACTCCTCCCACCCTCACCCAGTCTCAGACCGTGGCTGACACTGCTTGTCAGTCATGGCGTGCTTTGGCCTAGGGCTCTGATCCTTTTCAGGGTCTTCAAAGCTACTACCAGTTGAGCTGAGCATGGTAGCATATATCTCTAATCTCAGCACTTGGTAGGCAGAGGTAGGCAGGGCTCTTAAGTTAGCGACCAGAATGGTTTTTTCAGACCTCAAGGGCGATATAGTGAGACCCTGTCTCTGAAGGAAAAACAGAAAAAAATTTTAAGCTCCTACCAATTGGATGGATTTGGCACTTGGATGGAAACCAATTTGCTATCCTTGGTCTAAGTTCTCAAATAAGCCTTTAAATATCTCTGGGCATCAGCCAGTCTTTTTTCTAAACATGATAAGATAGGGTCATTTTGCCTTTAGTTCTTCCTGTCTTACACATCAAAACCACTTCTAAGCAATGCCACTTTCACTGACAAAGCAAAGAGTGTTAACCTTTGCAAGAAGGCTTTCTACATTTGACCATGAACTGATAAGGCCAACCATCGCTACAAGAGGGGACAGCCAGACACTTTATAGTATCTGTGAAATAAGTATTCTCACAGCCTAAACCACCATGGGAATTCCCTGCTTTCCTCTACTTAGGAAAGAATATTGGCCTTGTGTGATCCCTAGGAATGGCCCAGACTCGGGTAACCTGGGCCTCCTTGTTCTCAGACGGGGTGACCATGCTTTCCTTTGGGCACCTTCCTTTTACCCTACAGTCACAGCAGTCTAAGATCACCATATGTTTGTCCTTGATGTGTATTCAATTGGAAGACTTGGAAACTAGCAGAATGCCAGCAGGAGCCCTAAAGAAAGATCTAGGTGTTAACCAGGAAAGAAAGGAACAGGAAAAGAATCTCAAGTAGCATTGTTTGGAGCCATCACTATAGGAGTGACAGGTGTCTCTGAAGCAGGAATAAAGAGTGAACTGGAAGCCCCTTCCCCTTGTCCTTTTTCTTCCCAGGTTAAGAGTGTGCTTTCTTTTTCTTCATTTCCGGTCTCACGATACCATAGAATTCTTTTCAGTAATAAAGACGTTGGCTAGAGGTGGAAGATGATGCAGCTACTACAGACCCTTCCATCACTCCACAGAGGGCTCCACCTGGCACTTCACTTTCCAGGTCTCTATAGCGCATATGGTACACGGGTGCTGTTCCCTCTCCAGCTCCCTCTAAAACCACTGACCTGGGGTTTTTATGGCAGCACTGTAACCTTATATGAGGAGATGCAACAACAGTCCATTACAGCTGATTGGATATGGATTTTTTGGTCTGGCCACCTGCCACTTGGTAATTTTAAAATAGGGTCACTTTCAGAATAGGAGAACACCTTGTAGGAGGGAACTAGTTGGTTCTTACTGTCGTGCCCTTTCGCAGCCCTATGCCCCATTTCTTGAATGTATGACCAGTTCTCAGTCTGCCTGGTAGAGAGAGAGAGCCAGAGCTTTACCCTCAGCTTCCAGGGCTGCAGACGCGGCCATTTCCAAATGCCTGGGGTGCACTTAAGTACTTCCTCTTCTAATCTCAGCACTTCCACTCTCAGCACATCAGCAGCTTTGTAACCTGCTTTAATTTTGCTCTGCATTTTGGCCTTTCAGGTATTTGCAGGAAGAAGGTGGGGATACTGGTGAACCATGGGTCACAGTTTTCAAAGTTAGGCAGTTTCACCTGAGTCAGTCTCTGGAGGACCATTTAAGCCAGATGCCAGGAGCATCCTGAGGGCTTGTTCTGTTTTCACATGCCAGTTTTAAGTCTGGATTCTGTTTCATAGTGTACGTACGATGACTGCCTGCCCAGGTTTTACTATCTGCAAATGGAGGTTCTAAAGCTCTGTTCTGCCTTAAGATTGCCAGATAAGGGGAATGAATGCTCAGGCAAGGTGAGGAGTTTGCTGGGGGGACTTAGGCCCCAGGTGATTCCTGAGAGTGTTGTGTGGCCTTAAGAGGGAATACTGGCCAAGTTTTTTGGTTTAGGGTGTTTTTTCTCATCAGCTTTTCAACTATAGGGCCAACTGACAGAATAACAAAGCTGTGATCTGGAACTGTGGATAATTTTATACCCTATTAGTTCAAACTTTATTTATTTATTTCTTTATTTATTATTTGTTTATTTTCCCATTTCTGTGACATCAAATCTGTGATATGTTGGCTTTTCTACATGAGCAAGATAATGTTTGGGTCCTGCTAAGCAGCGTATCTTAGCACAGTCTAATCCAAAGGGCTTAGTAGTTCTCATAGTCTTCCTTGTAATTAACTTGTGGGATGAAGCTCTAAGCTAAAGATGAAAAAGCAGACACTAAATATTTTATCTTCCTGTTATGAGTTGCTATGCCTATGAATCTAACACTCCTTTTTCCTAGTTGTCTGGATAAGACCATATTTGCATATCTGTCTTCTTCCCTGTCTGAATGTGGCCAGATTCCCTGAAAGATTAAGAAAAGACCCAATAACATTTTAAAACCAAGACCCCTGATCTTTATGTCATGTCTTACAACCTGGAGCCATGATATTTGTTCTTGTTTAGTATAAGTTTCACATTTCTGCTATCTATTTATGTTTCTTTGGCATGTGACCCAGAAATGGGTTAATAAGGTCTTGCCTGAGATTGTCCTTGAAGCTGTGGATTCTTGCTTTTCCATACAAAATTGTAGTCAGTGGCTGAGATTCCCCAGCTCAACACCACTAAAGTATGGCAACTTTCAAAATTTATGAGACCTTAGGAGTCCTGTCATGTCTCAAGGCATAGGCTTTAGCCTTGCATCAAGGGAACTTGTATGGTTTCTGGAGCCCATTGCCCTGCAGAAGCACAACAGCATGTAACCAGATGAAGGCACTGAGATGCTCCATTCTAGCCCATGAAAGGATGAGGACAAGGACAGGGGCTATTCACCACACGGTCACAAGAGCATCCAAGCGTTCCTACCTGGGTGATTAGAAGGCCATTCCAGGAAAATACGGCAATTTCCCACTGCCTAGACTTAGGTACTCTGGCCTTCCTCTTTTCATTTCTTTGCCTACCCCCTTGTGTTTTTGTAATTCGTACAGTATCGTTCAAGGGTGTTAAAGAGATCAATTGCAATTCACCTTTTCCCTTATTGATTAAAGTGATGGCAAGGAAAAATAGCAGGCAATACCAATTCATTTATCATAAGCCATCCATTTCCTTCTGAGCTACCACTGACCTGTCTGCCTGTTGGGTTGCTGAGCTGCAAGTGGTATTCTGTTTCGAGGCTGCCTTAATGGAAATGAAAGAGCCACTGAGATTGGCACAAAAAGAACAAGTGTGTGTGCGTGTACGTGTGTGTGTGTGTGTGTGTGTGTGTGTTTGAAGCTCACTACATGTGCTGTACCATGAAAAACAGGCAACTTGTCACCACTTAGTGAATGCTGCTTTGTCACTCAGCAGTGCCCCCTCTCATTTTTCCAATAGTGTGTGTGTTTTTTTATTGTCTGCTTTTCTACAGAATGTAAATTGAAAAAAGATCAGGCCCTCTGAATGGCTCCAGTTTTGCTGAAGTAAAGTTTATCATTCCTCTGTGACTTTTTAGTACTAACTGGGCTCATTTTTAGAGAACATGAGATGCCAGGGTTGGATCTAGGGAGGCTTAGGACATAAAGGAAGGGTTCTTATGGTTAAAGGGCTCTGTGCCCACCTAGGGATAAAACACAGAAGCAATTCTTACCAGCTTCTCTTATTCCTAGACATACGCAGGGAAGGAGTGTGTGTATAGGTTATGTGTGCTGTTCGCCTTCACTTGTCGTACCTTCTGTCACTTGGGAAAAGTGACAGCGAACACATTTAAATGTGCAACTGAAGCCATTTCACAATAAAGTGCTAATTTTTAAACTTCATTGTTGCAAATAGCAGTTCACATGGGTAAAGACTGGTTTTTAATCCCAGGACTCTACAGAGGGAAGTTCACACTGACTACAGAGCCAAATTGGCTAACCTAGCTGCTGCTTCTCTCTTTTAAATATATGAAAATAGAAATGTTGTTGCTTCTTACCCAGAACTCTCACCTTTCCGCTCCTCCATCCGAGTTGAGGTTCACTGCTATCATGTAGGCCAGTTCTCAGAAATATCTTCTTTGGTTGAGTTGTGGTAGAGAAGTAATATTTGGGTTGCTTCCTGGAGGGCAGCCCTGCTTAGCCACTTACCTGAGTATGCAGTTATAATGATGTGATACCTTAATGGCATCAGTGTGGTCCCGGAGCTGCCTGCTTTTGCTGTCAGGGCTGCAGTCTTTCATGTTACCCAGCACTCAGCCAGGCTTCTACAGAAGAGCACTATAGCCTTCCATTGCGCTGTCTGAGTACCTAGTAGGTTGAGGTCACTATTTTGGGTATCCCTCTTCCGGTAGGAAGATGTCACTAGAAACCCAGTGTGACTATGTCAGGTAGTTCTGTGGTCTGCCAATGGGAGATGTATAGAAGGCAGCCAGCTCTCTCTAAAGCTGGTTAATTACATGTGATGCTGCCAGCAGGATGATTGTTCTTTTCCCATGAATCATTAATAAACTAGTGTCCTGCATTGGGGGTGCAAGGGGGCTGACAGTCCCATCATCTTCCTCAGCTTTGTTTGACAACTTTGCTTTTTAGGCCAAAGCTTTAAAAATGGCTGGAGGTGATGAGAAAAAAAGGAAATGAAGACTATATTTCCATTTAATATGGTTTTTCTCCTAAGCTGGAAAGTAGCCCCCTGCTCTTGCATCATTTTGGCAGCTACAGTACAAAGGTTCAAGGCTTGCCATGGGTAAGAAATGCTAGTGGCTCAGCTCCTGCTGTGGGCAACAGACTACGGACTGGGCATGGTTTGCAGATGCAGCAGCTAGTAGATAGCGCATGGCTTGCTCCACTGGGGCTTGAGACTCACACCATCTTCTTCCTCCAGCCAAGGCAGCCTCATCCCTGCTAGGTCTGAATACAGAAAGCATTTCTGGTTTTTTAGAAACTCCATTTTTAGGCAAAGATGGAAGAAGGCAAAGCAAATATAATACAGGAAATTCAATCTCATTATAGACATTTCCATGTCAAACAAACTAAAATAGTACTTTTCCTATGTTGGCTAGAAAATTTTAGAATAGAAATCTACATTTCTCCATAAAGCATTGAGTGCAGAAAAAAATACAAATAGAAATAAGTATGACCCATTCAGTTCCAAAGACTTAAGCTTAGGCTTTAATGCTGAGGTAGATGCTTTTGTAGCTAGAATGGCTGAGAGTTTGGAGTCTGAGCCAGCATTTTATCACAGGTGAGACAACTGAGGCATGAAGTTAGCTACTTGAACACACTCCCATAGGGAATTAGGGGAGAGCTCAAGTTTCCACATGGCCATCACCTCCACAGCACCTCTGAGACAGTAGTCATCCAGTTGAAGTACAAGAACCAAGGTCAGAATGTGACAGCAGTGTCTACAGGAATGGGTGGTATGATGGAAGCAGGCAGAGGTGAGCACAAGCCAGAGGGAGAAGAGAGCAGGTACCTGCTGCTGCCTGGTCAGGCCGAAATCTAAACTCAGATGCAACCAAAGGAAACCGCTTAATGGCTAAAGTTGGAGGTATTTTCCTTGTGGGGAGAGCATTTTATTTGGGTTTTTCTTTAAGAAACTGGAGAAAGTTCAACTTGCATAGCCGAGATTGTCCTTAAACGTCCCTGACACTGGTTTGACACAGCCCCATCCTTGTCCCCATGTATCATATGTTCAGGGGCCTGCTCCTTCTGTCCTCACAGAAGGCCTCTGAAGAGCTGTGCCACATTGTCAGGGTCTGGAAGACTTTCACTCCATGCTGAGATCTCCCCTCCCCATCTTCTCAATCTTCTTTTTGTCTTCAAAGTTGGGAAGGAACAAATCATATTTTCCAGCAATTTAACATTATTAGCTGATTCCCCCCCCCCTTTTCAAAGCAGAGCTAAATGGAGCTAAACATACACACAAGGGCTATATTTAGACCTGATGGTGAGTAGAGAAGGCACAAACATAGAGGTTTATCTGCTACCTAGTAAACACAGGGAGGTGTCAGGGCTGGAGAATTCAATAGTAATAATAAGCATTCATATGGTGCAATGACAACTTTGATACAGGGCATAATTTTCTGGGGATTGCTATTAATTGTGACTCTGCCTGTGAGCGGCCCCCTGGTGAGGGGATTGGAACACCATGCAGTTAAGCTATATTAAACATCAATTAAAATAGTGTAAAATAGCAACTGGGCAAAATATGCAAAGTTCAGAGTAGCTGTAAGCATGTAGACACACACTGGGATGTGTGGGGTTAAGACCTAGGGAGCCTCCTGCCCTGGGGGATTTGTGTGCTCAGTTATTACCTCCTTCAAGGGCCCAGGATCATTGGGTTTGCTGGAGAGTGAATTGTGGAACCCAATAACTTCCTAAGTTCAGTTCTTGCTCAGAGACGTTTCAGAAACTACTGCTAGCCAGCAAGAGATAAGACACCAGAGTCAATCGATGCGTTCTTTATCTATGCTGTCCAATATTGTGGCCGCTGAGCATATGCAGATACTGAACTCATGTGATTCACGTGCTCACACACACACCCTCACCCTCACCTGAGAAACAGAGAAAGGTGTCAGTGGCTAAATGAAATCAGCCTTGGCTTTGCCTTTGCCTCCCTTCTCCTTACAAGAGCTAATCACGCCTACACCAGGTGTTTCCTATTCGCCCAGGCAGAACTAGGGAATGGTCACAGAACTTTGGCTTGAAAACCGCAGGTCTGCAGAGTTGTGACCGTGCACATAAAACACATCTGATTCATTTGCTGTCTGACTTCGTGTTTCCTCCAGACCTTCGGGGTGCAGGTTATCAGGCAATTTTCACAATGTTGATACCTTGGGCACCTGAATTGCAGATACCTTTTCCCATAGCTCTTTTGGCACTTGCTGAAGCTAATGAATCTATTGATCAGGGTGATACAGTATAGTGGAACACTAGACTCAGTATCAGAAATGCCATGTTTTAAAGTCCTGACTGTTCCATTTACCAACTCTGAACTCCATGAGGTTTGTTTTTCCCCAGTCAAAGTGACTAAATGACCTTTATATATTTAGACAATGAAGAAAAGAAATCCAGAAAAAGGCCTGTGAAGCCCTGTGCAGCTGCACAGTGTCCCTATTCAAGTGTCAGCCTGCACTGAAAGCAGCCCTGGCCTCAGCCCCTCCCCCCAAGAGGCTTCACCTAGGTTTCTTATCCCTGAAACACACTTCCAAGTTGCTGTCCAGCACCCAAATCTCCTGAGGCAGGCTGGATGGCATTATTGCCTCCTTTGGGTATGGTACACGTGTAACCCTCAAGAAAGTCGAGAACAGCCAAACCCCTGATGGTTACTTTGGGTCATTCTCAGTTGTATCATTTTGACTTAGGTCCATGAAGCAAGAAGGGTATAGAAGTTACCTTTAGAAGTCAGGTCTCTGGTGCTGACTCAGTGGCTGTTAGCCAGTCCCCCTCCACCTAGCAGTAGAAAGTCACTGCTCCAGAGATTGTCCTCGGCCGCCCAGAGCCCCTGTGGAGCTGCCAACACTGCACAGCTCACAAAGGGCCCTGTAGCATCTCTAATTGAGGAGCTGGTGAGCGGCCGCCTTCAGTGGAGGTATTTTTAGCTACTGTGATACAGCCCCATCTTTTTGCAGGATGTTTTGTTTGGTTATTTCCTTAAATGAAATAAATAAGTAAAATTGAAGACTGTACTACTTATACCCCAGTGCCAACACCCTAGAAGTTATGCCGCACGCCCTCACCATAGCCTATGTAATTAATTCTCCCTAAGACGCAGGTGCTGAGGCACAGTATTAGTCAGAATATTAGAGCGATATCACACACAGAGGCAAGAAGAGCTAGCAAAAAAGAGGACAGATAATGCAGTCTGGCCTAGTGTCTCCATGCTGAGGGCTCTGTGAGCAGCGTGGGCAGCTGGGAACCACCCTCCTTTCAGGCTGCTTGGGCCTTTGATGTATCTGATGCATCAAGTGAGTGGGCTTCCACTCCTGAGCAGAAGGCGCCCTTTTGCTGCATGGAATTCCATTCTGTGGTTTGCTTGGGGGTTGGGGACATGGAGTTGGGGCTTTGTTGTCGTTTGGTTTTTGTTTGGTTTTATGCTTTTATTTTCCTTGTCTTTGCCCTATCTCTGTCTTTGCCATGCTTTCCTAGTCTTTTAATTTGGTTTGGTTTGGACATCTGTGTTTATTTGTATGAGGTTTTGGTTTGGTTTACTGATAAAGGACTAGAAGATAATCACAGCCCTTGCTTTAGACCCCATGGCAGGATCCTGTATTGACTATGGCAGTCATTCGTCACCCTGGCAACACACATGGGTCAGGGAGACATAGAAAAGCTACTAATGCTTAGACCTCCAGAGACTCTAGCTTCATCAACCACCAGGTTTTTTGGTTTGAGGCTTTTTTTTCCCCAAGTTCCCCAGGTGCATTAGCTGATACCAAGGGAAAGCTTTGTTAATTTTGGTAGATGTGATAATAGCATTATGGTTATGTAAGGAAATGACCGAGTATTTTTAGAGATGCATACTGAAGTATGTAAAGCTGAAGTGGCATCATGTCTAGGATATCCTTTAAAATGCTGAAGCAGAGAAAGTGGGGAGAGAGAGCAGTGAAGACTTTATTGGATCTCGATGATGGCTTTATGGGGTACTCATTAGTATTCCACTTTCAGTGTTCCAAATTTTTGTTTTCACAAAAGTTTTTGTATGCTTAAAATATTTTTAAGATTTTTAACACACACCAAAGGAATTCCTATATGCATCTAAGGTTAAGAACTACTGGCTTATTTGGAGATTAAATTCAGACTACCTCACCCTAGCTGATCAGCTTAGACTTTGTTCATGACTTTGGATTTCTACCAGCATAAACTTGATCTCTCCAGCTCAAACAGTGCACATCTGGGGACAGGATGGGCAGACACAAAGAACAACCTAGTTCTGCCTCTAGATTAGAATTGAGGAGTAGCCAGGTAGACAGCTCTGTGTTTTCTCCATTCCCTACAACTCTTTAGGAGCTGCTGTGCCTTGGAGCTGACCCGCCTTACCCCATGCCAATACCGCATGCTCCATCCTCAGCTTCTCTGGCCACACCAGAACCAGAGGAGTAAATGATGGTTTCGGCTATGATGTGATGCGTGGTAGAAGAAAGTCCTCATTTCCTTGGAGCACTTTACCACTGGTGTGTCCTTAATTTTGTATCCACCCTTCATTCCCAGAAGTCCACATATTCATATTCATTCATTCTCATTTATTCTCTCTCTCTCTCTCTCTCTCTCTCTCTCTCTCTCTCTCTGTGTGTGTGTGTGTGTGTGTGTGTGTCCCCTCAACATTGTCCCAATTCCCAAGTGCTATTTTGTTCTGGCTACTTAGTAGGTGAGACCAATAGCAGCCAAATTAAATGGACTTCTGGACGAAGGCTGGAGCTTCTATCCTACATTTGCACCATGGCCTTGATTAGGACCCCAGCTAAGCACCTCTTGATTCAGAAGCAAGCTGTTGGCTAATCTTTATTCAGGGAGCTTTGTGACTTACACCTAAACATTAAGCTAATCTGTGTGTTGCTATAGGGTACTACAGAGAGGGTAAGACTACAGACGATCTAGGTCACTTATCAGACTAGAATAAATAAATACAGTTTTACCAGAGTATTTACTGAGAGCATTGCTGCCAAGCTTCCAACTCCCAGGGTAGTCCTTTTAGCAGATGCCTGAGAAGTGTTGAGGTCATCTACCCACCCTGTGCCTGTGCCAAAGGACTGGGGCACCTTTGGCTCCCTACAGGGTTGAAAGACAGTCTTGGCCCTAACTACACCCTCATATTGTCTGTGTTCAGAATCCACACTGGGTGAATTTTCTCCAGTCCTCTCCTTAAGTACACTACAGTGGGTACTCTGCAAGCCCATTATATGCCTTGCACTGTGTTCCTTCATAGAGCTCTTTGAGCAGATGGAAGCTGAGATTTCTCCTGCTTCTGGCTTACTCTAAGCACACGTTCCTGCCATGTATAATACCCCCACCCCTGTTGTCATCCCTCCCAGCCTAGCCATCTCAGGTGTGCTGAATAACGTCAAGGGCAGGATCAAGTCTTTATTCTTCTCTTGCTCTTGACCTGCCCCTGGTCACCGAACTGAGTCCACAAAAGCATGCAAACAAATAAATCTGTGCTAGTTAGTTCTCATCAGCTTGACACAAACCTAAACATATCTGGAAAGAAGGAATCTCAGTTGAGGAATTGCCACATCAGATTGTCTTGTGGATACATGTGTAGGACATTTTCTTAATTACAGATTAATGTGGAAAGGTCCGGTCTACTGTGAGCAGTACAATCCATGGGCAGGTGGTCCTGGGTCATATAAGAAAGCTTGCTGAGCACGTAGTAGAGAACATTTAAGTAAGCAGCATTCATCCATGCTCTCTACTTCAGTTCTTGCCTCCAAGTTCCTGCCTTCAGCTCCTGCCCTGACTTCCTCAAAGATGCATTGTGACTTGGAAGTGTAAGCAAATGAACTCTTTCCTCCCCTAGTTTCTTTTGGGTTATGGTGTTTTACCATAGCAACAGGAAAGCAAACTAGGGTACCAAGAAAGGGCTAAGGCCAGGAGTGCAGTTGCCTTGAGCCAAAATCCTCACTTAAAAACTGGTCCATCTTTTACTAGGGCCTGTGAACCTAAACCATAGGGCAATCTGGAGTTGCCCTGTGTTCACTGGGAAAGGAGCCTATTCGCTGACTAGGAACTTCCCATGTGTAATAGTTACAGAGAAGCACACGATGTGGTTCTCCTCCTTGCTTTGGAATAAAGGGTAGTAAGAGTAAGTTCCTCCCATTTGTTTTTCTTGTGCCTAGCTATCTTTCCTCCCTTGACTGGGCCTCAGAAGAAGGTGTTATATTTGTAGATGGGGTCTCCCTTGTTTTCTAGGACAGTCATTGATACCTGGCTAACTCTCTTAGAAGTGACTTCTGCTAAACCAGAAGGAAGGCTCTGCCCAGTAGCTTATGCTTCTGTAACCAGTAGCTGATTTGGCTATCAGTCTGACCAGTCTTCTCCTTGCCTTCTCGAATGTAGAGCAGAGCTTTCTAATCTCCTGAATGGTTTAATAATAATAATGAAGTCCCTCTTGCCAGCCCTAAGATTGCAATGTGACCTAAAGTTTAAATGTTTGTTTTGTTTTAATATATAGCAAAGGTCGATTAAAAGAAAGTGAAGAAAACTGCTGAGGAGTGGTTCCAAGAGAAAAATGCCTAAACACTGATACCTAATGATTCCCCAGAACAGCAAATGTACACCTAAGAGAGGGAAGCATTGCCTCAAGAGTCTTCAGTAGAAGGAACCAAAATAGTGCCTCATTCCCTAAACAGCCTACTGTTGGCTCCCTCCACACAAGAGAACAGAGCGCCCTTGTGTTCCCTCCTTAGGTGGTTCTAAGACAGGTCCCTCATATGGTGTAATTAGCAGTGTGGCAGATAGACACCAGCATACCCAATGCCCACTGCTTAACCTTGAACACAAAAGTAGAGAGGAGATAGATGTAGCTATAGACAAGAGCTTAATTTTGTCTTCAGAAATACTGATGAAAAAGAATAATCCAGAGGTGACTCCATAATCCCCAGAATGACAGTTTTAGATTCTAGCTCAAAGAATGCTTATCTGCCTCCAGCCCCTAGTTCCTAAGCCTCACATCACACTCTTCAGTAGCAGAGGGACCTGGCCCAGCAGTGAGAGACAGGGAAGGCCAGGCACTGTTGAAATACCAGACAGTTTTCTACCCTCTCTCTGTATCTTGTCAGATTTTAAGCTTTAAGTCTGTATTTGAGCTCTGCCTACTTGGCGGGCTGTTCTTGCACTTGAGCGGCTTGTTTGCCTGGACAGGTCCAAGCTGTCTGAGCCATCAGCAACTGCACCTCCTCCCTCGCGCCTTCTGTCTAAGCCAACCTTGATTCACAGTAGTGCAGATGGCCCCAGCCATACCCAGAGACGTCTGCCACTCCTATTCCCTCTCCTGCCCTGTTTTCCTGAGATGAGGGGGCAGGCTGGACCAGACTTTCCTACAGGTCAACCTGGGCCAAAACGGAGACAACACATGGTTAGTTCATGTTCTAGCACATTGAGCTTCCTGCGTGATTTTAAAGACAAAATGAACTGAACCCAAGGGGCAAGGGCAGGGCAAGGCTCAAGTTCATACTGTGTGAGAAATGCTTTCCAGCTGGTATGAGCACTAATCTAGACCTTCGGGTCACCTTAGCAGCACCCACTCTGCTTCCTTAGCATTAGTGTGAGCTGCAAGCAAATCCAGAGAAAGATAAGTATCAGAAACTGATTTTCTTTTTCTTCTCCCTTTTCTAGTCATTTCAGACTTTGGCAACTTTTCAAAGCACTGCTCGTTTTCTCAGGATACTCAATGTGTTAAAGGTAGTAGTTGCACACTATTGTAATCAATTCGTTTCTCTGTACCTTATCCCCTCTAACAGAAACTAAGTCACTATAGCAAGCATGAGGGGGGTTGTGGCTGACCTTTGGTAGAGGAAGAAATGTGGCAGCAACCTCAGAACAGCCCTCAACCTTTTCCCAGGGTGGCTCACTGCTGGGCAGCAGGACTGTAAACAACATAGGAGGTAGACCCTAATCTATCAGACTCTGCCTGAGTGACATCTCACAGACATCTCAGCAAACAGCCTACTGCAGGGAGGGAGGCCATGGCAGCTGCTCTGTACTAGAGAACTCTTCTAGTCCCAGGCTGCTGAAGTAAGGAAGAACAGAACCCTCAAGCAAGACTCACTTGTAGAGGAACATCAAGAAAAATATCTTCCACTCTGTACAACATGTGGTGGGTGCATTAGCTGTAGGGTAAGGATAACTTCAGTCACTGGTAATGGGAAAACATTTTGCCCAATAACATCCTTACTAAAATAAAGGCCTGAAGAGGCATGTGCCTGTGTTCCATTCTCTTCTGTACTCTCAGTCTAAGTGCAACGAGGTTGTGCTAGTGGCATAGGGTTAACAGGCCTTGTTCTGCTACCATGCAACAGTTACCTGAAGCTGAGGGCTACAGTCTGGCATCTTCTATCTCACTTGGTACAGAGGAAGTGCTTGTCATAGTAGAACACCCAGGAACCTTCTTATTTCTGTAAAGCCACATAGTAGATCTCACCAGTGTGGTCAGTTCTGTGTCCTTTGTGACTGCTTGGACCTCATTATCTAGAATCAGATGTCACTTTCTCTTCCTGCTACAGAGGTTACTTAACCTCTTAACCATAGGAAACATAATCTACTGGCTCTTTTTAATCCATTAAGTCTAGTTGTGTAGAAATGCTGGACTGCAGGCAACCTACAGACATAGTCCAAGTTGTTGGGGGTGGATCCCAAGAATCTAAATAGACAATATTTGTTATCATTCTGAAAGGAACCATCAGATTCACAGCCAGCAATACATGTGGAAGATACACCATCTCCGCCCACCCATCTACCTCCACCCCCACCCCTATTATGTCTCAGAGAATAACCCTGGAATGCTCAGTGCAGTGTCAGGACAACAAGTCTCCAGGAGAGTCACTGCCTTCTTTTCTTGCCATCTTAGAGGCTTCCAGTTCAGAATAGGGAGGTTCTTCCCTCTCTCGCCACAAAGATTCCATAAGCCTGCCTTGAAAGGGACCCCACAAAGGCTCTACAGCCACCTACACTATACTATAGCCATCTAGGTATCTGCCTGATGCCAGGGTACCCTGGGTATGAGGAGAAGATGTGACTATAACTCGTCTCCCAGGAAGCTTTCCTAATGGCCCAATACAGGACCACCTCTCAGGCTCCAAGTGTTGTATCCCACGGAGTTTCAGACTTAAGACTGCCCTGTTTCCTCTGGAGGAAAGCTGGAAAACAATTCCCCAACTGACTCTTGGTTTGGCTGCAGTGGGAAAGCTACTGTGCTTCCCTGTGTCTGCTTTCACTATTGCACAGATTCCGTCCCAGGCTGGCTCCCACCAGCAGAGGGACGCCCTCTTCTAGGTCCAGTAGCAGCATTTGTATACATCTGGAGTATACAGACTGGAGCAGGAGGGCAGTGAAGTAACCTTACAGGGTTGGCAGGCCCACCTAAGCCATCACTTACTCTGCTTGGTGATTTCCATATGTTAAATGCCTTCCTTGACTTGGATGCTCAGATCCCATACCACAGTGGCACCTGTGCATGGAAAGGAGAGAGGAACTTTGTGCTATACTCTGGCACCTGACAAGATTTCTCTATCCAGCAAGCCAATGCCAGTAGGGAACTGCTGAAGTGGCACTCTGTGAGTTGCCCGGGAGACCCCTCCATCTCCTGCCAAGTCAAACAAACCTGCCGGTGCACTTGTGAATTGTATCTCCCAGAAGCTTTGTGCCTTTCTCCCAGCACAGTGCAGGACACAGCCTTACGGGAAAGTCCTGTGTGCCAACAACAGAGGTGTCTGAGGAGAAATGAATTGATGCAGAAAGGGGCGGGGTGCCACTCAGTCATCTAAATGAAAATGAAAAGGTCAGTGGAGCTGTATGGGGTCCAGGTTGGATTGTTGACTCTGCCTTACTGCAGCAAAGAGGGCCAGATAACTGTCCAGCCCTAAGCACTGCCAGCCCCTTCCAGCTGCCGACAATAGCTCAGCACGAAGACACACATGCTTTCAGTGCACAGATGGGTTTGCATGTCAGCATGAGCCCGTTTTTAGCCCTTGCCTAGGACGGGCAGTCCATGACACAGTAATTTAATTATATTTGCCTCCCTCCATGGCCCACATATTTGAAGAGGTTTGGGGGGAATGGATCCGGCTGAGGAAAATTACCCTGCCGCTCTGGCACTGCCCCAGAGCTGAGCCGCAGTACCATAAAGGGTCTTGCCAGCCTGAATACGGCCCAGGGCATCTGTCTGCGCTGCAGGCTCTCTGGCCAGGCTGCCTGCTGACACATCTGGCAAAGCAGCCTCTGGAAGTGTCCTTCTCCAGCACAGGAAAGCCAGGAGGGGCAAAATAAGGGGACTCCCTACTCCCCTCGTCAAAACTGACTGGCAGTGGTTTCCACAATAACTAGAGCCACGTTAGCTCTAACCAGATTCCAGTGTGTTAAAACAGAGATGAGCTCACATGCCTTCAGACTGTCTCTCCAGCCTCAGTGACAGCAGTGATCCTGACTCCAGAGTTCTTAGATCACACACATCCATGTGTGTCTACCCTGGAAATGACTGGTAGAGGGACCGATTTCCCTTCTTCCCAAAAAATCTATGCCCGTTCCATAACTCCTGTGCTCATCAGTTGTTACCCATTGTGCCTGCACTTGCACCCCACCCCACAGACCTGCCTTTACCTCCTAGCCAATAAGCCATTGCTTTCCTCACATGAGGTTCATCAGCTTGTCGTGAAGTACATAGTCTTTTCACGGGCCATCTCCCCAGGTGCACTATCACAGGGAATCCTTTTTGCCTATCACCATCTTCTCATCTCTACTTCTGAGGGGGACAGGAGGGTCATGGGAAGGTTCCTAGTCAACTGTATCAAGCCTTCTAGAGAAAAACATTCTCTTTGCTTGTCTTCCTAGCTCAGTACCAATAACACATCCTCCTTGCCGGCTAGTCTCTCCTGCATAATGATAGCAGCTCCTCAGAGAGAAAGGGAATTTTCTGGCACAGTTTGTCTCAACACCAGCACAACCCAGGCTGTTGCTTAAGAGTGGGAATCATTAGAGTCAGGCCATTATTGAAGGGGACCAGTCTCTAGGGGAACTAGCAGAAATTACCACTCCTTAATAGATGGAAACTCATTTGCTTGAAGCCCCCGCCCTCCTCTTTATTTCTCTGCATTCCCTACCTCCCCACTCTTCTCAGCTTTGAGGTTGAAAAGAGAAGCAACTCCACCCTATCCAAGATGGAAAATGTCTGCTAAATTAACTTGGTCAAGATAGAGCCTTTGCTGCAAGTGTCTGTTCTTTTAGAATGTTTCTACTGGGACTCCATAAGAAACCACCACGAAGGAGGCACATTGTGATTAAATATGTGCTAGAATTATAGCTAGGGCCACTCTGTTTCCAGAGAGGATTATTGGCCCCATTGTTCAGAGTATGTCCCCAAGTCAGTACGCACATTCCCTAAGGACCTCATTGCTACACAACACTAGGAAAGGCCAGGGAGGTAGAACCAGGACTACAGATTGCTCTGCTTCTCAAGTGGTCTTCACAACCTTGACAAAACTCTAATACAATTTAGCCTTTCCAGGCTATAAAAATGGCTCAGCCATTAAAAGCTACGCTCACAAACAGGGAAAAAAAAAAAAAGTGAAGCCTTCCCTGTCCAGAGGCAGGTGTTGTCTCACTGCCCTCCACCAATTGAGAGAGAAGGGGAGAGCACTTATGCAGCAAGGGTCCCTTTCATGGTCTGTCCTATACTGCCACTAAACCCACATGCCCTGGAACTGTAAAGAAAGGAAAGTTGCCTGGTTTCTCACCTGTTAACTGGATGAAATCTGGAGTGGATACCATTGGTCTCAGCATTAAGCATAAGTCAGAGGGCTGGTGGGAAAGTCCTTCCTTTGCCACTTCAAAGGAACTATTAGAGACTGCACAGAATTGCAAGCTCCAAGGGTCACCAGTTACTTTTCCATTCCACACATGTGCCCCTGAAGTCGAGCATTATGGTGAGACCCTGCTGGATTAACCAGAAATCTGGTCTTCATGATAATAGCAAATCACATCCCATTGGGTTTCATTCGTCTTCTTCATAAATAAATTGGGATAGTTCAACAAAATTCTCTAGTGAATTTGGAGGGTACTCTTAACTATGTTCACATCCCTGACATTAGAAAACATAAGCCCATGCTCTACCTCGGTTTCCATTGTCACGCCCACGATGTGAAGATGACATCTACCCGGAGTTGACACGTGCTTGAACAAGGAGGAGGAAGAGGGATTGAGGGAAGGGGAAGCTATATGCTGACGTAGTGGGCTTGAATAAGAGAAACCTGTACTGGGGCAACACTTCGGTCTCGTTATAGTCATATTTCTCTGTAGCTTCAGAACCAAACTGATGTGCAGACACCAGATGCAGATGTTCGAGGTAACTGTGTCATGCCCAGAGTACCTTGACCTTGTTTTTAATAGGGAGAGAAGTAGTCTTCCTTTCCTGGTCCCTCTAACGGTCTCCCCTTGTGTTTTTCTTGTCCTCCTTCCGCCCATACTCCAGACTTCCCTCTCCCCACCCTTAAAGAGATGAGGAAGAATATGCTGTCATGTCAGAAGGAAGCCATTGTCAGTTCACACAGGCAGACACTAATAGGATAAAGTATTATCTGACTTTCTTTAAGTCCAGAAATTAAGTCTTCATGGAATGGTAATAGATTATCATTTGTAACCACTCTGGCTGCCAGGCTGCAGGAATAGGCTGCTAGTGTCTGAGGCCTCAGCTCTGTATCTGAGCTCTTACAAGGGATACACTGAGCATTCCTCCAGTCAGGACCAAAGGCTGACACTTGGTTCCTGGCTGGCACTGCCTATGTAGCCAAGTCTATATAACTCTATATAAGTCTACCTTTTGGAGGGGGGGGTCCCCGAGTTGGAGCAACTGTATGAATGGTATTAATGAACCCAGATGAGTGGGTAGATAAAGAAATCTAGACCTTGAAGACTGGGAAGAAGTAGCCTAAGGCCAGAAAACCAAACTTTGCCCAAGGAACCGTATGAAAGCCTGTCTCCCTCTGCTTGCTGACTCACTTAGCAGATAGAGTGACTTACCTAATGACTAAAAAACCACCAGCTCAGAGACAGGGAGAACCAGAGTTGAGACCTTAAAGAAAGTATTGGAGATCAAGAAGTTGCTGCAGAGAGGCAATAGGATGCAAACATTAGAGGAAAGAAAGAACCATCATTCTTGCATGGAAGAATCATTCAGGATTTCTTAAGCCTATCATGGAGATTATGAAAGAAAACCTGATGTAATAAGGGTACCTTTATTAGTGGGCATATAAGAAGGCAGGTGGATACTAAGGAAACACATAGATTCAGGACTGTTGTTACTATGTAATAATGTGACCATAGCAACTGCTCTAGTACTGTAACTGGGAGAGCTTGAAAGGCTGAGTCTTACTATGCTCCGGCAGTCCTCACACCAGGTGCTAGAGTGGCCACTCATCTTAGTGCTTCCCAGATAGAGGGTCCAAATTCTCGGAGATGTTGCTCCTTTCTCAAGTGCTAACTTGCTTTGACAAGACAGCTCCTCCAACATTTCCCCACAGGCCTAGGCCTACTCTCTGACTCATTACAAGTATTCTTACGCACTGAACTCAGTCATCATAATTTCTATAATGCCTTCCCTGTGGGTGAATACTGAACTGTGGCCTCCACTGCCTCATTGGTGACTATACTTTAATAGAAATGAGGGGATGGGCTCTCAGCAGACCCAAGAAAGCTATCAGAGTCTAGGACAAGATACCATCTGAAGACTATCTTGCTTTCCCCAACAATGAACAGCCTGCAGGAGAAGAAACAGGACTCTTGTGAAAAGGTGTGGGTTGGCCCAAGTCCCAGCAACAAAAAAGTTTGCATGTACCAGTGGATAAAACTTATGATCACCCTTAAGACTAATTCTAGACTCTCATTAGGAAAGCAGCATGCATTGGTTTTAGCCTCCCTTGGAAAGCCAGTCTGCTTTTCATCTCCTCTGCCCCGTGCCATCGTCGGTGTCCCACTAACAGTCCTCTGCCTGGTCCAGCCAGCATCTTGCTTACTAAATTTAGTCACCTTCTTAACTCTCTTTCCATCTTAACTGCACCGCAGGCCCTTCCTTGCCTGTGTGTCTTACACATAGCTTCATTTTTCTCTCACTGGCTAAAATCATGGTGCTCACTCCCTTTCTTCAAGGGCCCAGTAGCTCTCTCTCCATCTTGGTGCTTCCTCCTTCCTATCTCCAGACCTGGTTACGCTTTAAAATAACGAAGCATTTATGTCACTGACCTGGGTAATTTTGGTTTAGTTGCCCCTGATGGAGAACAGCAGATACATGAAGAGTCTAGGAAACATGGCATCTTGTTAAAACCAAGACTTCCTAGGTAGAAATGTCCTGTTCTCCCTCAGTTTTTACATCACTATTAGCAGAAGCACCTTTTCAAAAAAGCAATCCATTCCTGGACTAAGATAGTGTTGTGGGCCAGCTGCCGACTTAGGTACAGAACACAAAACAAAATACAACCATGCTTTGGGCTTGTAGGTTTTGGGCTCCCTCCATGTTTGGGCTTGTAGGTAGCATTGTCTCCAACTCACAGATAACCATTCTTTCTCTCTGGAACAGTGAAAGTAAGGAGACACGGGGTACAAGAACAGAGGCAATAATGGTCACTAGTCTTTGGTCTGTATACTTATATCATCAAGTAACTGCACCTACTATCCAACATAAGCCACCACACATAGTAAAGCACAGATGAATTAATATTGTCTTCATTTTACAGATACACTAAATACTTGCTAAGTCACAAAACTAGGAAGTGAAGGAGCTGGAATTCAACCCAAGATACTGGCTCCAGATCCAGAGCTTGCAAGCATTATGCTTGCTCTTGTGTGTGCTTGCGCGTGCTCGCTCGCTCTCTCTCTCTCTCTCTCTCTCTCTCTCTCTCTCTCTGTCTTTCCCCCTCCCTCCAGCCCTCTCCCCCCATGTATACACAAGGTGGAGGAGAACAATACTGACCTACTTTTTTTAATTTCTTAAACACACTCAAAATGTAATTTACTTATTTTAATTTAAAGCAAAGATGGAAACAATCCAGTACCCAAACCATTATTCCCCCTGTAGAGGAAAGGGTACTTTCTAAGTGGATAGAAACCAAAGAAAGCCATTTTGAGCCAAAAGCTGCCTTGCAGTTTAGCTGAGGCAGGGTTTAGAAATGGTATGAACGGTGCCTGTATTAGGCAATGGCATAGTGTGCTGAGTGCCAGCAGAGGAGATTAAATCAGACACATATTTAGATATAAATGTCCTCTCTCCTTTCTCTTCTCTAATTTTAAGCGCTTGCCGCTTTGGTGCACTGAAATGGTGGACCATCAATTGTGAACTCTACCCTCTTGAGGTAGAACGCTTGGAGAACAGTCCCTAGCCACCAACCAGTGACTCTGGCCCTCTTGCCTGCCCACAATAGGAATTGTCTTGCAGGAGGGACCCTGCATGTTGCTCTGCCCAGCAAGTGGCTGAATACATGTTAAATAGCCATGATAAAACTAATGTCTCCAAGCCTGTCTACCTTCATTGATAATGGGGTGTAGCATTACACGAAAGGGTGATAAGAAGTCCTGAGTAGATTATAGAAATGGTAACCACAGTGTGGCATTTAAAGAACTAAATAGCTCATCAGGTAAAGGTACTCATTACTAAGCCTAACGACCTGAGTTCTAGCCTCACCACACATGAGGAAGGGAAGAGCTAACTCCTACAAATTGTCCTCTGAAAGCCACACATACTCCATATCCCCCACTAAGTAAACAGATGTGAAAATTTTAAAAGAGCCAAGACTAGGTAGGTATGTAAAGTAGACGGGAATTATGGTCCTGTTTTCCCATCCCAGTCTCATCATTCATTATTAGGCCAAATAACAAACACCACTCTCTGGAGACTATGTCTAAAAAAGTCTGTAGGAACTTTAAGACTTTTTTCAGTCATCTACTCTGCAAAGCTTTCTAGCCTATGGTTGGGAGGAAGCTAGGTCACCTTTCTCACTGGAAACACCATCATGCCTACTTTCAACTCTCTTCTGTAGCTATCACCCTCTGTGGGATTCTGCAGGTTCTGTCTGCCATTGGGCCTAAGACTCCTGAAGCCATGTGCACTCCTGAGAATATAGCCCCTTATGCATATATGGAGCTCCTGTTGTCAGAATTGTAGTCAGACCGTACAGGGTAGCTGAGCTGATGGGAAGTGAATTCCTCTTTGTGGGAGAAGAGAACACAGGCTGTAGGAAGTCCTATTTTTGTTGCATATTAGTAAGGGGAAAAAACACATTTGGCTAGGAAGTCAAGAGACCCTGGTTCTAGTCTCACCTCTTCCATTGTCAGTGTGACCTTGGATATGTCTTTCCATTTCTGTAGTGCTCAATTTCCTTGACCAGAAAATATTTTTTAAAATTAGGCTATGTAATTTTAATGACCTTAAAAATTCTATAATGAAAATTCTGTAATTCCATATACTCAGCTGCAGTCTTTCCTCTAATGTGTTGCTATAACTACCCCTGAAGAGCTACCAACCCACGTTCCATTCCCAGGTAACCAGCCTTACAGCTTGGCCAGGCTTGAGAATGAGTCATTAACGCAGCCTTAGAGCCTCACTTCAGTGTTCTTCTGAAAAAAAATGTCCCAAGCTCCTGCTTAAGGAAGGATGTACCCCAGCTGCGTGGCAAAAGAGAGCTACCTCTTAACTGCCAGGGCAGTGCCAGACCAGAGGGTAAGCTGCTGAGGAGAGAGCTGCACCTGAAATGCCAAGGACACTTTTGCCTGGGGTCTCCCTTATTTTTTCACCCTCATCCCTTCAGGTTCCAAGAGCAGAATATGCTCATCCCTAGGACAAAGGCATTCCTCCTTAGGATGTTTCCCGTCTCTCTTCCTCTGTCCTCAGACCTTTGTTTAGCCCAAGACCCTTTGTCATTGCAATTACTGCATAATTTCTGACTTCTCAGACAGCTGTCAAAAAAGAAGGGGATGTTAGGAAATCAGAAATCAGCGCCCCACCTTGTGGTGCTGAGGCAGCAACTTCATCCCCACTTGCCTCAGAGTGTATACCCAGGAAGCTGTTCCCAACAGCCTGAGTTGTGTCCGTGGCACTAGGAAACACAGTCATTTCTTGGATTTTCATCTGATCCTAGGCCAAGTCCCACCCTTTGCTCTGCTGCAGTTTTCTTTATTAGGAATAGATAGTAAAAGAAGGACAGAGAGAACCAACCATTGTTGCCTGCGTTTTAAGTGCATACCAGTGTGTATGTGCTGCCATAGGCACTGATAGCCACAAATAATCTGTGTACCTAGGAAGATTCAAAATTGGCCATTTCTTAGCCAACTGCTGCAAAGTGCTGCCTGCCTCTTTTCTTTCTTGGTGCCAGATAGATCACACCCACTCAGTCCTCATTCCCTGCATTAGTATAAATATGCGCTGAAGAAACATGAGGTCCTCGTTCATGGAACCTCCCTGGGAGTCGTTGCTCTGTGAACCTCAAGAGCCAGACCCCCACCTCCTCCAAAACACATCTGACTATTAAGCAATACAGCCTGTGGGAATTTGCAGCCAAACTACATTACTGAGGCCCTCTTAAATCCAAGCCTCCCAGGGTCCTTTGGTTGAGCTGGTACTGCCTGACCATCGGGTTCTGCTGAGGTGGCAGTTCACTTCTGGCCAGGTCCCAGGAGCTGAGGCTGACCCATTTCCCCTGCTTCTTCCAGGGCATGGGGAATTTGGTTATATCCCCAACAAAGCCAGGGACTAACACAGCTCATGGAAGATGCACTAGAGTTGGGGTGCATTTATTTAAACTAAAGAAAGGTGGTTGACAGCTTTTAGCATTTCCCCACACTTAACATTTCCCTCCCCAAATCGTGCCTCTTCCCTCCCCCCACCCCCTTCATTTAAATATAAATGACTCGATCAATGCTTATAAGACTGTATAGGTTCAGAATCTTATTCAATTTAACCCTTTGGGGACATAGAATTAAAAATTGAACAATATTTATTAAAATACAAAAATACACTTTTCTCACATTACAATCAGTGTTCTTTTGTTGGCATCCCCCACCTGTACCACCCCCTTTCAAATCTGAACCCTTTATTTCCTCTTAAAGCTAAAATAATAACTGAAAGTTACATCATTAAATGGACCAGAATAACAGATCTTGCCCCCTGCTTGTAACTCCTGGAGGTAGGCCTAGGGGAGGGAAGCTTCCCTCCATCATGCCCCATTCAACAGAACTCCAAACCAAACTCATATGTGTGTTCCCCCTTGTCAGTTTTGTTGTAATATGGCCCCCCACACACACAAAACATCCTGGTTGGCAAAGGCTTCTTTAAATTGAGCCTGTGCCCTTTTTAGCTCTCCTTTTCCCCTCTCGACTCATGTTCTGCCCCCACTCTTATCACCACAACTAGTTGGCATCAGCTGTAATAATCCCTAATGAATCAGCATTTAGAATAGTCACCAAATCCTAAGCATGAGAAAAGCTTCCACTTCCCCAAGTTCCCCCCATTCCCAGCCTATCCTCCTTTTCCACCTTAAAACAAGCAAGATCTTTTTTGAGAAATCATAAAATGTCATCATTGTCTACAATCATTTGTCAGATACCCAGAACAACAGGTGGACGCGGCACAATGCTGATTTATGGCCTCCTGTGAATCATCCCCTCTGCTGCTCTTCTTCCCTTCCTCCCGATGCCGCACCCCCTTCAGGCCGCCTCCTCCCGGGAAACCCTGAATAGACACATGCCTTGCAGAGTGGGTTATGCCCAACTGCAGGAATCTGGTGCAATGTGAAAGCATTTGACTGAGAGCTACGCCAGCTCCCTTCCTTCCAAGCTGTTCTGAGGCACTGTCAGGGAGACACATGCCAGTCTTAAGTCACAAACCCAGAGGACTTGTGCACACGTACAAAGAAACAGCCCCTGTAAGGATTAGTTGGGATTTTGGTGGTTTTCCTACATAAAATATATTTACAGATCTATCTTCCCCATTGTCTCTGAAGGAAAAAAAAATATTGCCTCTCAACCTTTTGGCTCAGTACAAATTTGTGATGCTTTTTTAAAATTATTTTTTTTAATAAGATAGATCTGTAAAGACAGCTCTCAGCTTAAGAAAGATGTCTGTAGAAATGGTATTCCTAGATCCTGTGAAGCATCTTCTAAAAATTGACAGATGCCGTCTACCCTTCCTACCCCCAGCAGCCCACACCCTGCCACTTTAGGGGTGTTGGTTGTTTTAGTTTGTTTTGTCTTAGCAGTTTCCACCTTTACACCAGTTGACGTGAGGCTCTACCCACAACATTGCCAAGATTCCCTTCCCTCCCCCTTTAAATAGAACTTACAAGTTAGAAAATAGTTTTGATTTGATTTTTTTGTTTTTAAATTTTAATATAATCTTTTTTAACCAGCCCATAGATTTCATATATAAGCATATACAAGAAAAAGTCTCTCCCCACTCTGTACAAAAGTTGCTCTTTTTTGTGCATTCTATTGCATTTTATAAGTTTTTGAGGGAGGGGGAGTCATATTTGAGTTTCCTGTACCTTGTCCTTGGTATGGGTCTGAATTATATAAGGTTCAGAGATAGTGGTGACTGTGGGGTGCAGAGAGTTCCCCAGGCTGTTTTCTGTCCAGTGGGCCCCATGTGCTGGTTTATAGGTGTTGTAGTTAATATGGTCATGTATTGTGGGCAACACTACTGCCCCCTCACCTGATACAGCGGATGGAGCTGCTGTTGCTGCTGCAGATGCTGCTGCTGGGATGTCTTCATCCACCTGGATAATCTCTACTGTCCTGGCAGCTGTGACTGTACTCCGCTGCTGGTGCCGCTTGCGAAGCTTATAGAAGACAATCAACATGGCAGCAGCTAGGAGAGTCACTGCCACAAAGCAGCCAATGATGATCTTGGTGGTCTTCATGACTTCATCCAGGCTGGTCTGCATCTTGTCAGTGGTATCTGTCGAGGGTACTGGCACCTGCTTGGGCACACGGGTGGTCTGAATGAGCACCGTGGTGGAGGTGGTATACGCCGGCTGGTAACCAGTGGATGTGGTGGGAACAGGCTTGTACTTCCGAGTTATGTCCTCAGGTGATATCTCTGTGGTCTCCACAGTTACAGTGGTGAAGAAGCTAAAGTTGGGAGTGTTGAGCTCGGCCGAGCTCACATTGAGGTAGGCCGAGGCATTGGAGTTGCCTGCCACATTGGTCACCATGCATGTGTATACTCCAGTGTCTATGAGCAGCACACGAGAAAAGTTCAAGGTGCCATCATTGAGAACAGAGATCCGTGGGTGCCGGGAGGCGTGGCTGAGCACTGTCCCATTGGGCAGCAACCACTTCACAGAGGACATAGGGGGAGTCCGACACTTCAGTTCTGCCATCCGATCCTCAGAGATATTGAGGTCCCTGGGTGCATCCATGATGAAGGGGGCAGAGCACTGAAAGGCAGCCTGGTCCACCTCTACCAGGTAGCGGCCTCGCATGTGCATGGGAGCATGACAACGGCCACAGCAGGTGGAATTGGTGGGTATATATTCCCGAAGCCACCAAGCCAGCCACAGAATATCACAATCACAGTTCCAAGGATTGTGGTGTAGGTGCAACTCCACTAGGTATCTCAGGGGAGTGAAGAGGTCATGGGGCAAAGATGAGAGGTTATTGTGGGCTAAGTTGAGTTCCACAAGGGAAGCCAGTCCATCAAAAGCATTCCGCTCAATCAGGCTGACCTGTGAGTTCATCACCCACAGTTTTTTGAGGGAGCTTAGGCCATGGAAGGACCCAGGCCTGATCTCAGGAAAGTGGTTCCCTGACATCTCAAGCTCCTCTAGCCCCACCAGGGGTGTGAGATTGGGCATATCCTTAATGTTGCACATGCCCAAGTTCAGGTACTTGAGGTTGAACAGCCCCTCAAAAGCCCCCTCAGAGATATACTCCAGCTTCTTGAGTTCCCCCAGGTCCAGACGCATAAGGGAGGGCACTCTGTTGAAGGCATAAGAGGGGATGCTCTCAATGGGGTTGTTTCGAAGCCAGAGCTCCCGCAGTTTGGACAGGTACTCAAAGGCCCCACTGGGGATGACAGTCAGCCAGTTGTCAAACAGTTCCAGGGTGTTGAGACTGGCGAGGCCATTGAAGGCCCCCACCTCTATCTGCCTGATGGAGTTCCTGCCTAGCTGCAGGACCTCCAGGTGATGGAGGTGCCTGAAGGTGTCGGCCTGAATCATCTGGATGTTGTTTTCCATGAGGTTGAGATACCGGGTGTTGGAAGGAATACCCTGCGGGACCTCAGAGAGTCCCCGGCGGGTGCACACCACCTTGCTGAACTGGTTACTGCAGGAACAGACGGAGGGGCAGTTCTGGGGCCCGGCTGAAGCGGCAGCAGCGATGGCTGCACACAGAATCCACACTTGCGCCGTGAGGTAGACGACGGGAAGCAGGACGGCATTCCAGGTGTGGTGCACAGTTACCTGCCACAAGAGCTTCATGGTGTGGCACGTTCATAATTCACCATCGCCTGGGATTTTGGCTTGGAAAAGAGAACCAGCCTTACCCCGGCTTAAGTGAGCTAGGAGCTCCTCTTTCCATCTGGAGAAGGAGGTGGGGAGGGGGCGATTAGAGACAAGCAGATCGGCCTAGAAAAACCCTGCAAAACTACAGAGCGGCCCCTCATCTACCAGCCCACCCTCAAGGCCAGCCCATAGAAAGCTAAGACTCTCTCCCACGTTGCAACCATCCCCACCCAATTCGCTGTCACCTACCTCGGAAGGAAAGCAGGAAAGAATTAGCGCTGTGTCCTTAAGCTTTCTCCACGAGAGCTGGGCTCATCGTTCCCATTCTGACTTTAGTTTTAATTAACAAAGGGGGAAGTAGTGGGGGCAGGGAGGGCAGAGGGGAGGAGGGGAGGGGAGAGGTGGGGGAGACAAAATGGCTTCTAGTAAATCCGGAGCCGGCGAAGCCGCGGAGTTGAGGCGCACCAGGGAGAGCCAAGGCCCGGCGGGCTATGCAGGTGCATGCCCCCCCGAGAGCCCGAGGAGCGGCGCCACCAGCGCTTCCCTGCTTTGTCCTTGGACCCTGGCACCAGCTTGCTCCAGCCGCGGGAGAAGGCGCTTCATCGCCAAAGTGTGTCTCGGGGCCCCCAGCCCTCTCCCTGGGCCGCCGCGGGGGATGGGGGTGCGGGGGCGCTCCCAAAGCCGCCCAGGCCGCGCTCGCTGGTTGCTGCGCTGCTCTCCACTCCGCTTTCCCGGCGTCGGCTGCCCGGAGCCGGTGGCAGCTGATTGCAGTCGTGAGCTCGCGGGGCTGCGAGAGTTAAGAGGTGTTCGCTGCGCCTTCGCCCTCCCTAGGCACACACCCCCTTTTCTCTTCGCCTCTTCTCGGAAGGGTTAAAAAGACAAACTGGGCTCAGTTCTCCAGTCCCGCCGTCTGCTGGCGCGAGGAGCGGTAATCCGTCCAGCCCCAGAGGGGCAGCGGCGAGGACGTGGTGCTGGGACCCGGTCCGTGAACAGAGAGCGCGCAGCGCCCGCGGTCGCGCTGCACCGCAGGCCCCTTCAGGGAGTCCGGGGGCGGGCGCGGGTCCGGCGGCGGCGGCGGCGGCCGCAGCCCCCGGCAGCGCGCAAGCGCCCGCCGCCGCCCGCCACTGCTGGGCTCCCGGCGCGCCACCGGCCCGGGCTTTGTGCGGAGAGTGCGAGTTCGCCTCTGGGGCTCCCGGAGCCTTCAGCAGCCGAGCTGCCAGCGGGCTGCTGCAGCGGCCAGAGCGCTGGCGACAGCGGCGTGAGCAGTGGGGGTAGCGGCTGCGGGAAACGCTCCGAAGCCCGTGAACATGGTCCCCGCTGGCTAGTGGCGGCGGCGACGGTGGCAGCAGCGGGGCCCCTGCGCTCGGCGCCCACCGTCTCCTCCTCGCGCCGGGCTCTCGGTGTTGCAGGCGGCAGCCACGCAGACTGCTCTCTCATCCTTTTGTCCTTCAGTCAGAACGTGAATGTACTGCTGACGCATACTGTTCTAGGGAGAAGATTAGCGTGATGCAGTGCTCTTATGTATTAACACCGCTCTCCCTCTGCCGCCTGCCCTCAAGGGGTTAACGCCGCGCCTTCCAGCGCGCGCCGACCCGCACCGCGCAGCCCCGAGTCGCGGAGGGCTGCCTGCCTTCCTCGCTTCTTCCTTTCTTCCTTCCTTCCTTCTCCCCACCCCCCTCCCCCCTCCCCGGCAGCTTCCTCCCCGCCCCCTCTAGACGATCGGAGCGGCCCAAGCGGGCAAGCGGGCGAGCGAGTCGGAGTGAGCGTCAAGTGAGGGGCTGCGCGCTAGTCGCAGGCGTTCGCAGCTATTTTGGTCAGGTCGGAGCAAGCGGCTGCTTGGCCGCTGATAGGCTGGAGCGGTGCGGGGCTGCAGCGGGAGACTGCGCGGCCCCCACCCGGGCAACCCAGCACCCTCTGGACTGCTGGGCTCAGGGGCCCGGGTGCGGCGGCCCTCGGCGGGGCTGCAGCAGTTGGCCGGCCTCCTGCGAGCGCCCGCGTCATCCGCACCCCCGCTGAATGCTGACGGGGTGCCTGGCTGCGAGGCCAGAGTTTGGATCTGCAGGATGTTGGGGACCCAGGGACAGGCAGCCGAGTCGACGACGCAAGGGCTGCGTTGAGTCAGAAGACCCTGAGCCTGAGCTTCGCCTTACTCTGTGCCTATGCTTCCAGTCCCCTCCCTCGCACACTTTCGTGCCCCTTCCCCTCTCCCACAGTAACTAAGGCTTTAAATGATAGTTTTCTTAATGAGGGCTGTGGGGGCGGGAAACAGTGGAAAGGAAGACCAAATTCAAGGAGCTGGGAGAATGACAACCTGGGGAGGATTGAGGTGAGCTCCCGGAACTCATGGTGCAACCCATGGTTCATTCATGGACCCGCCTACAGCCTTACCTCCCTGTTGCCCCCTTTCCCTCCCCTTTATGCAGGAACCAGGAAGGTGATTTATGCCTTCTGCCCCATGAGCTGCACCAACCTCTCTCTATGGGAACCCCTTAGCAGCTCGCTGGAAGGGGAGTTCTGGCCCCTGCTTTGGCAGGGTAATGTGAAAGCATAGGTCAGCATTTGCCAACTCATTTCCTCCGTAAAAGAACCTGTCTTCTCACCCATGTGAGGGTGAAACAATCTATAGATTAGCGCTGTGCTGTAGCTCCAGTAGACTGACACTTACCCTCCCTTCCGTCCAGTCTCATCCCTTACTGCCTCCTTATGGCCTGTTATCTAACAAGTGTGTTTGTTTAACCCATTGTTCTCAGGTGGGCTGTTACTTAAAGATGAGGCGCGCCCAGGATTCCCCAACTTCCTGAACTCTCCCACAGCTGTAATCTCATTGTTATCTGCTGCTTCAAAACCTAAACCTTCTTCAAGTCCTAGAAAGTTCCAATATCTGAAACTTAGTGATCCTGTCCTTCACCAAGACCTTGAAGTTTACATTTGCTGTCAAGGAAAAACATTAACAGATGATATTTTTGAACCCTTTCTTTATGATTCACTTTATGAACAGGCAAAATAAAGTGTGTGACTAGAGTCACACACACACACACATAATAAGTTGTAGCACCAGGATTTGAACCCTGACAGGCCTCACACAGATTGGTGTCAAGGCACTTGGGTGTTCCTCAAGAGTATTCTTACAGAGTACTGACAGAGTAATGCAGTCAGATTTTACCCTCCACTCACCAGTCCTTGTTAGGGTGTTTGTGTGCCCACCATACTAAGAACTTACATGTGACTGCTTTGGTGAAGTGACTGCCCCCTGTTGTCTCCATTTTTCAGGTGAAGGCACTTAGCTCCAGTAAGCAGTAACTTGCTTACAGTCCTGCTGCCAGATAGTGACAATCAGCTTTTCAAGTCAGTCTTCAGTTCATGAAACCAGTGATTTCATCCCTAACAGAATATCCACTGTATCTACTGCACAAGCCAAGGGTGAGAGACTGAACATTCAGTGAAGGGTACATGAGAAATCAGAAAGAGTATGAGAGAAAGGACTAAAAAAGTAAGTCCTGTAAACTTATGTCACTTGTAATGAGAGATCAAGGGGAGAAATGAGAAACTGAGGTAAGCCATGCCCTCATGCTAAGGTCTAATTCCATTTGACTCTGTAGTGACTTTTCCCTTGGAGACAGGGTTTTGTTTTAAAGCCTAGAGTGGCCTTGAAGTCCTGGCAGTCCTCTCCTCAGCCTTTCAGCTTGTGCAATTCCAGGCATGTGCCTCCAATCCTTTGAACAACTCCTTAAAGCCCATGTGTGAGAAGGGCCTTGTGGACCCAGGAAATGTGAGCTTGGTGCGTCCAGCTTCTGTCCTTGACCCAGCTGCCACTGAGCAGGGATGCAGATGTATCACTAGGATCTGGGTGGCACACTGGAGTATGGTGCCTCTCCTTCCTTGGGAAGAAAAGGGGCTCTGCCTGAACTGGTTTCCTGCCTGTGTAGGCAAACTGGGGCCCCCATCTGTTCAGCTGCTGCCTCCGAATTGTGAAGGTAGATGGGAGGGTGGGCTGAGTTGGATTAAACATAGGAACAAGATTATCTCGTAGTAAATGCGGCCGATACTGATGAGAGCAAATGCTCCCAAATTCAGTGGCGCTCTACATGGACTGCTTTACCCTTTATGGACCAGCTAGGCCACAGAAGTTCCTGGGACCTACAGAGTAGACTAAAGAAGAGGCTGTCGCACCTGCAGTTCACAGTCCTCCTGACCTGAAGCAGTCAGTCCTACAGCCTCTACTCTTGATAAATTGAGTTCCCTGTGGTATTTTGCCCCTGACAACTAGTAGTTCTGGCCAGATGTGTAGTGTGGTACCCCTAAGAAATAAGAGAAGGTAACTCACACTTCAATAAAAAGGAACAGTACACTGGGCTGAGAACAAGGGCAGTTTCACGTGGGCACTGCTAAAAGAATGCTAAAGGTGTGTTTAAGAGGCTGGGCAAGGCCTGGGTCAGCAGCTCAGTTTTGAAGAATAGGCCTTGTACTGAAGTTGGAATGCCTGAGTTCTGGTTGGTTTTTCTGATTAGATATGATGCATAATGAAGTATGCCTTGATTTATAAAATCAAGGAAATGGACTAGAAAGTTCCTTTCCGGCTCTCATAGTCCATCATTTCCCCTTCTTTTCAGATAGGCAGCTTTGGGAAGAAGGCTGATCCTTTGGGATTGTAGCCTAGCCTTGGAGATAGGCCGTGGAGTTGAAGAGAGAATGCTCCCTTCAGTTTAGTATAAACATCCATAGGACTGGAATAGAGCTGGTCACTACAAAGGCGCATAGATCACAGAGTGTTCATTTTTAAAGAATCCTTAAGAGAGATCCTCTTGACTTGAACTCTCACTTTACTGATGTTAAGGAAACTCAAAGAGGCATGGTAACTTCCCTAAAGTCACATGACTAGTTAATATCAAAGTCTGTCCCTCCGAGTTCCTTCTATCAATATGCTGATATGTGGCTAATTGGCCTTTAAATCCCTGGCTTGAAGATGTTATCAAATGCTTGTCCTGTATTCTTTGTGAGCAGACATGTTATATTCTACTGCTTTGGGGTGAGGTGGAGTTTTGGTAGTGCTAATATGCCATCCCCTAGGACTTGGGTCCCTGATAAGAAGTCAAAGGGTTGCTCATGGAAAAGGACCCAGGACTGTCAGTCTAGCCCACTCCTACTCTGTCCCCGAGGCATTATCCTAAGCAGCCACTAGATGTCCATAACGCCTCATGGGGTTTGCCAGCAATAGCAGGGTACCATCTTGCTTCTAATGTGTTGGGTCCCTTCTGGGGAGGTCCAGCAAGAACAGAATCAGGCTAAGGGCAAGAAAAGGAAGAGATTTCAGAAATAGGAATAAAGACGGAAAAATAATATGAAAATTGCTCTCCAAAGAGACAAGGAAATACATTGGTTGGTGAAAAACTATAAGAAATGTTCCTCATAGAAATAGCCATGGCCTCCTCTCCAGTGCACTGACTGAACACGTGGACTCCAGTGTTTCTCATTCACTTCTACTCATGTGCAAATGCTTCTTCTCTGGGATCACCAGGTCATGGAAATTTCTGTTCAGCTTAGAGGAGGCTCCCTTATTGCTTCTGATCTCCTAGTGAGGCTGTGCTGTCTCTGCCCACAGTCATAAGTAGGATGTATTTCTTCCTTGAGCGTATGGTTCCAGGCAGCGCACGCAAATGCTCTGAAAGTTGTTTTCTCTAAAATTTCTGCTCTTTTAAAGAAAGTCAGGGGAAAGTGTTCAAACTAAAGAAGGAGGAAGTTACGAAGTGGACTAGGACTCGCTTTGTGGTAGATCTCCAGCATGGCATTCCCAGTGCCTTGGGTTCTGTCCCCAGTATTGAATGTGGCAGGGTTGGAGCACTCCACAGAGCCTATCGAGAACAATTTTCTAAAACCTCATCTGAAATAAGACAAGGTGGCTGGTAACCATTACAGAGAGCTGGGCTTATTATGATACAGCTCAGATCTACCTAGCATAAACAAAAACACTGCATTAACTGGGTGTGGTGGAAGACACCTATAACCCCAGCATTTAGGAGTTCACAGTCATCCTACATAGCAACTTTGAATCCAGCCTGGGATATATGAGACCCTGTCTCAAGAAAAAGAGAGGTAGGGAAATTACAAGGAGCTATACAGAATACAAAGGCCTCTTTCTCTGCTGAGAATAGTTTCACTAGGGCTGGTGTTGCCTTTGGGCTGGAGTGAAAAGACAAGCCTCCGGCCTGCTAGCTGTCTCTTCCTTTCTTGAGAAAGTAAGTTTTGGATCCCATTCTTGCCTTAGTCACACATAAGGGCCAGCAATCAAAGAGATCCAGCGGAATGCCTATGAACACCCCTCCCCCTTTGCAGGTATACTGGCCCATCCAGGCTGAATGGTTTACTCTCTTTAATCACCTGTATATAGAGTAATAACTTTAGTAACATTTTCTGGGTGTTGGTAGGTACTTAGGATGTAAACACGTACAGCTCTGTGAGCTAGAAACCATTAGATTCACCAGTTTGTGGGTAGATTTAAGAAGTTTTGTAATGGTTACAGAAGTAATGAGTAACTTAATTTCTGTGGCTGCCATAAAAACATGTCCACATAATAATCAGTGACTTCAGCCACCAAATACTTCTGGAGATTTAGAAGTTCAAAGCTCATAATCTAGCAAGGCTTTGCTCCTTGGAGAATCTCAACTGGCCTTGAATTCTGGAGGCAGCCCTTGTCCTGTCAGTGTATCCCCTCAGATTCTGCCTTCATGGTCACATTATCTCATTTTCTTCTCTTTCCTGTCTGTAATTTAGAGAGATGCTTCTGGTTGGATTTAGGGCCCACCAGGATAATCAAGTACCCTAAATGCAAACTAGATGGTGAATCGGGTCCATACCTACAATTAATTGCTTCACAGATACACATGTGATGTGTCTATTGGAGCCTCTCATGTACCCTGACTACATCTTACCAGATTACATGCAGTATGTGCATGTGCGTGCTAGCAAGTGTTAGAGCACAGTGCTGGCTATGAGGTATCTCTGGAATCAGACGAACTTGAACCTAAACCTCAGACTTCCTATGTACTACGTATTTATAAATCTTTAAGCCTCAGATTGGGCTACAAGCAAATTTAGGAATTCATAACTGGTCTCAGCAAACAGTAATAATAGTATGTATTGGTTTTGTTTGTTTTATAATTATATATTTGTTGATTGATTGACTAGGGTTTTTTTTTCTTTTTTTGTTTTGTTTTGTTTTTAGCAGGGTTTCTCTGTGTAACTATGACTGTCCTGGAACTCTAGATCTACCTGCCTCTGCCTCTGGAATGCTGGGATTAAAGGCGTGTGCCACCTCTGCCTGATGCATTCATTGTTTTTAGTATGGGAGCTACTATAGAAAAGAATTGTTTCGTCTAGTCAGTTTTTGAGTGAATTCTCTTTCTGTTGCTTTTTTATTATTTAGAATCACTTACTCTTGGCATTGCTCCTAATTTAAAACTTCTAATTCTTCATTCAAGGTATAAAGTGTTTTTTCTATTTCTAACTGTTAATATAATTCTGAGACATGATCCCACTCAATAGCCCTGGCTGCCCTAGAACTCACTATGTAGATCAGGCTGGCCTAGAACCTGAAAAGAGCTGGCTGCCTCTGCCTGGCGGGTGCCACCACACCCAGCAGTTAACACTAGCTTACCAGCTTGTCAGCATCTCACATGACCACAGAACATATATTCAGAACTGCTAAGGTCATCTCTGTTAGATTAGTAAAACCCCGTGGTAAACTATTCTCCATAGCAACTAAAGTGATCTTGGTGACTTGACATCAGATTTTGTTATTGATTTTACTTAAAATGTTCCATTTTCCTCATAAATTGAATGGCAACCGAAATGCCTTACCAAAGCTCCTCAGCCTTTATCCCTTCCCTTCAACCTTAATCCTGACATTTATCAAACCCCTCCACACACCTAGGGTAACAGTTACACTGGTCATCATATTCTGAAATATTCTTGAATTGATTCTCTCCCTTGGGATTTTGCTCTGTCTTCTACACAGATTGCTCTTTCCCACATCCTTAGGCTAGCTTCTTGAGCAGGGATCCCAGCAGAGACTTAAAGTAACCTACTAGCAGTCTTAATCACACTCCCCAGCTTTAGCTTTATTCGCTTTGTACCGTTTCCGGAGATGACCGTGTTTGTGTATTTATCTAAGTGTTCATTTCATTCCCCCATGGAAGCACAACATTGGCCTTCCTTCCTTCTTCTCCTCCCTCCATCTCAGTAGTAAAAGTGTTTGTAGGCCTCTGAGGAGAAGAACTTGAATCCCTTGTTCCATGGACAGCACTAGTCCTAACTCTGCTGCATTATACAGTTTCTGAAAGGGTAGTTGAAAATGTGTTGGTTTTGTTTTTTAATACAAGAAAAATAAAGAGGATCCTAGTGATGTCAAGACCTCTCCACGTCTCAATTCTGACTTTGCTAACTCCTGCTGACAGAGTCCTGAGAGGCAGTTTTATGGAGGCAACATAAAGGCACGCAGGTTTCTGGCTGTTGTGAATGTGAGGAGGGAGTTGGTGTGTGGACACAGGTGTACAGACACAGCTGCATTCACATCTGCATGTGCCGGTCATTTTCAATTTTGCTTAAGTGCATTTTCTGCTAAGGGAGTGAGGACTGTTGAGCCTGAAATAGAGAACACCAGGACAGTGAGATCAAATGCTTTGAAAGTGGCTGTGCCAACGCTTTTTGCTAATTAAAGAATGTTAGGACAATCACCACTAGCAGCAGTAAAGGGCGCCCCATTACCTCTCTCTATGGCGAGTTGGGTAAATTTAAAGGCAGCTATAAATACCCCACTGAGCGTAAGCGCAGTTGGGGCTGGGTGAAGAAGAGTCCTGGCTTCTGTCTCCTTTTGCCCCTTCTCTAATAGCTGTCAGTCCCTAAATTTTTCATGACAACAGAACAAACACTTCCATCAACAAACTCTTAATTTAACTTAAAACACCCTAGAGGAGGTACCAGACAAGTGAGAATCAAGTCTGACTGGGAGCCTGGGTCCCCTGGGTCCGTCTGTGTTGCCTTTGACATTGGTTTTTCCTTTTGCCTGAAGGGAAGATGTTTCATCTTGTTTCTCTACCATAGATGTGTTTAAGGAAAACAAACAAACTCCTGGAATATTCTAGGCACCCTTACTGGTATTCAGTATTTAGAATGTGTGAGTAAGTGGGAACATGCTGTCTACATTCACTCTCTGCAATTTTGGACTAATTTTAAGAGGCATGATCAAATTTGGGACTTCCATGTGTTTGGTCTCTTGAGCTTGGCCTGCTGGATCCTCTTGGGTAGTTTCTTGCAGCTCTTCTACAACCTCCAAGCCGTTCTTACCCCATCAGTTTATAGAGCACTGCCACGCTGCTGCTACCTTCTCTCTGCCAACCTCCTTGATTTGTTTGCTTTTTTTTGTAGATAGATCATCATTTCTGGCCATCAAGCTGCTTTATATAATCCATCAATTGTTTTCAGGCCCACACTGCCAGCTTTAGCCATGGCTAGGATTCCCCTAGTTCTGAATGGTATAACTTCAGTTTATCATTCTGTACTGATTTAGCAACTTGGCTTCTTCCACTGTGCACTCATTGGCCCATTCTCAGGTCTTCAGGAGGTGAGGGGGAACCAAAAGACACATAGCATGTGGCTAGAGTGATCTCTCAGCCTGAGGAGGAGTACTGGTACTCAGAGGTAGAAGGGAGTGCAGCCCTGGGAATGCCAGAACCAGCCACACCATTGGCTTCCCCATGAGTCATCAAATGAGCTATGGGTAGGTTGGCTGGTACCCAGGTTCCTGGGTGCTCCATCCTTTTTATTATAACTTTTTGGGGAGTTGGATTTACTCAGCATTTAGCCTGCTTTTTGGTCCATGTTTTCAGATGCAGCTTTTACTTGCAGATACTGCCAGTGAAACTCACCTTTATTTTAGAGGATGTGGCTGTTAATAGACTTGAAATAAAGGAACTAGGTCCTTAGAACCTCACTCATGTTTAGACAGGTTGGAGAGTCCTTAGTGGGTTGGTTAGCTGGGCTGTTCACATGTATATTTTCTCCTGTTTACTTACTGCCTCTTATCACAATATCTGCATTTGACTGGAGCCAATAGGTAGATTTATTTCTTTTTAATTAAGGCAAGCATGAGTCTTTTGAAATTTATTCTCTCCCAGGTAGAATACCTCCATACACCCACCATAAATTCTCATCTTTGAATTTTTGTATCACTAGCAGCCAAAAGGTACTATAAGTGAGAAGCACTTAGAAGCCTTTTGTCTTGGACCATTTAAAATTTTTCTGTAAAGGACACCAGACTGAGGATTCTGCTTCTAGTGAGTACAGTGAAGCCCCACCCAGTTGAGGGTGTAGGGCTACCTCCTTGGAGCCTGGCTAGAGGATCCGACATTCTGTGTCTCTCTCTTTCTTGGTAACTGTGGCTAGTTTGTGTGGCAGCCCAGTGAGACTGCTTGATTGGTATTCTGTGCACAAGCACTGAAAAAAGCCCAGGAGGAACCCTGCCAGCCAATAACTCTGAAAGGGCTCTTTGTGCAAATGAGCAGCATGCGAGCTGGACTGCGCTCGCTCACTCACTCGCTCCCTCCCCCGCCAGTGTCCTCTCTGGCCAAGCAATTTGGTGGTGCTTTGGCGCTGGCACAGAGTACTTGGGGATCCCTCCCCAAAAAGAGACCATCTTGGGATCCCAGACACATAGAGCAACTTGAGCTCTGTCCTTCCTACCCCGGCTCTGGCAGTCTGCCTCCAAGTGCCAGTCAGTGGGATCTATTCAGGGCTGAGTCTATGCATAGATGAGAGGCAGGAAGTAAAGAAGGTGAATGTGATCAGACCAACCATCAGCAAAGTAGGGATACTCTCACTTCTCTCTCTGATGGGATCCCCAGAGCCTTGGGGGCATGGCACCACACTGCACATGTGCTTCCTTCTGTGCTGGTCCATCACTTTCTTCCAGCAGGAAGCCATTGATTTCCTAATCAACTAAAGCTGCCTGTTGTCCCCATGCCTGAGAAAGGAAAGAAATAAGACCCTTTGTGCCTGCATAGCTGACAGCTGCAGAGTAAGACTCTGTCAAACTAATACCAAGAAGCATCCTGGTACTGATAGTAGCCAAGCACAGCCAGGCACAGGCACTAGTGACTACCCAGCCCCATGCTTAATGCCTCTTAAGGAGTTGGCTCCTGCCACTACCGTCCCCACCTGACACTGTCTCTCTCAGATGCTCTTTGTTATTAATGAGTTTTCTAAACACATAAGCTTGACTCACTTGCTTCAGTGAAGGAGACCATTCTCATTAAGTACTGTTTTCTAGGAAGGAAAAGCATTAAGTGGGTGTTGAAGAATTTTCTAAGATCTCACACTCACATGTAAGCTGACAAGAGGACTGACAAGTGAGGATAGGTGGGAGTGGTCAGCTTCCTGCAGGTCATTCATCTCCCTCTCCATCTGATGGCTTCCTGAGACAGCCACAGAAAGTGGCCTACCTCCCAGCTGACACCAGCTGTCCCTGAACCTCCATTTCAGATTACTAGTATATTGGGTTTTTTGGGGTTTTTTTTGTTTTGTTTTGTTTTTTTCAGACAGGCCTCACCTTTCACAGTTTTTGCTACCTTCATATATCCCAGTGACCTTAATTATTTTGAGTTTGTTGATCAAAGACCCAGATGTCCAACTGGTGGCAGAAATACAGGCTAAAAATGAGTGAGCTGGAGAGATGGGTGGCTCAGTGGAGAAAGTGATTGCTGTGCAAGCATGAGGACCCAAGTTTGAATACCCGGATTTCACATAATACCTGGGTAGGAATGTCAGCCTGCCCCTAATCTCAGTGTAGAAATCCCCTGAACATTCTGGCCAGCCAAAATGGCAAAATTGGTGAGCTTCGGGGTAATGATAGACCTTGTCTCAATGTAGAAGGAGAACAATCGAGGGAGACAACTAATGTCACCCTTGGGTTTTCATGTGGACCCACGTAGAAGAACACCTATACACACAACCCACATTCTGGGGAATAAAAGTAACTCAAAGCCCACAGAAATAATGCATGCTGTCAGCAGAGTGGGCATTAAATAGGACAGTGACGTCAGACAAGGTTTCCCCCTTCCTACCAGACTAAATGTCCTTATTTTATTCTTGAAGCCACCAAAGAGAGGTGGAGCAGAGAGAACAGCATGGAGGGGAAGACTACAGCCTGAAGTAGGCTGCCTTGTAACTGAAGCTAGCAGCGTCGGGCTCCCTGCACTGCCTCATGCTTCTCTCTCCTGGGTGTGTCTGCTTCCAAAAAGGAACAAAGATGTCACCCTGGTCAGGGCCATCCCTTGTACTGTTACTTTCACATCCAGATACTTGGAGGAGAAACCCCAAGGAAATTCTCCCATTTACCTGAAGCAAATGACTGGTCCAGATTCTATCTCAACTATGGTCACTGGCATTTAAGATCTATGTGTTTCAGTGTCTCGGCCCCACGTGGTCAGGTAGCTTTGCAGCTTGGAGAAGCAACCCCCCCCTTTCAATTCATACACACACAAAATGCACTCAGGCCCGCCACACAGGGGCAGGTGGGCTCCTAGAGATGCACACTTTGTAGAGTAAGCCAGCCCACCACTTCCAGAGGTCTTTGTCCCCATACTAGGTCAGGTGGGCAGCAAATCTGAACCCAGTACCTGGAGAGCTCTTCTCTGCAGTTCTGCATGGGTCCTGAGCAGCACAGTCCCTAAACTCCTTGTTTTCAACCTTGCTGGAACCGCTCATTATTTTTGCATTTTACAAAGAGCTTTCCTCCCTTTCTCTTTTCCTGTCCCTTTTTATCCCTGCTCTTCCATTCCCAAACAACTGCAGACAGTCTTCCAAAGGGGCCTTGTTGGTTGGGAACAATAGACATATGTTGGTCATCAGATACAGATAAGTCCTAGGGTTCTGTTGCATGGGAGAATGACTGTAGTTCACAATAATAAATTGTAATTTTCTTTAACTGTGTGTGTGTGTGTGTGTGTGTGTGTGTGTGTGTGTGTCATGCATGCTATGGGGAACGTGTAGAGAGGTCAGAGGGCCACTTCCAGAGTTGGTTTTCTCCTTCTACTTCCATGTGAATCCCAGGATGGAATTCAGGTCGTCAGGCCTGGCCAGCAAGTGCTTTACCCACTCAACCACCTCACAGTCACCTTCCCAACTTCAAAGTAGAGGAAACAATCAAATTGTAAAGTGATAGATATGCTTGTTACCCTGATTTGATCATTATACAATATGTGTATATATCAATAAGTGTGTATAATTATTATGTGTCCATTGAGAGCAAAATTTTAAAAATACACACAAAACAGAGAAAAGAATCCTCTTGAGAATGGAGATGGCTTTGCTGACTACTCCAGAGGTCTGCCAGCCTCTGCCATGCATATGTTTCCGTATATTTTCCAGGTGCTTTGTGTGGACTATGTATCTGTATTGACGGAGCTCATTTGCTTGTCACGTGCATTTGTCTTGGAGGCCTGCTAATGCCATTTGAGTTTCCAAAATCCTTATTTTGCAAATCCATTTGTGTCCCGGGTTTAGCTCCTGATTACAGGGATTAGCAGAGATTATAGGGTCTGTCTGATGTCTTCTCCAACCTTTCTATCTGATTTATGGCTATAAATTGAGAAATTTGCACACTGATAGAAAGGAAATAGAGGTAGATATAGGCTGCTGGGGAAAAACAAGCAAAAAGACTCTCTTAAGAAGAACTGGAATGGTGCCTGCCTTGATATTTGGATCAGAACCAGTTAAGAACCTGAAACCTTGCCGAAGGCCATTCGACTTCAGAACTATTCGAAGCTATTTCTCCCTCTTCCTCCCCCATCCTCAGCAGCTGCCCCTAGAATGGAAGAGTGGAGGTCTAAGCTGAGCACCAGCCCATTTGGTGGCATCCTTCGCTGAGAGCTTTCCATGTCATCAGCCATCCTGTGGCCTCCACCTTGTCAGTTCTCATTAGACAGACCTTCCACTCTACACTGCCTAGCTGGAGAGACTGGAAAGAAAGACAGAGATGAGTTTGGGATACAACAACCCCTGCTGCTCCTGTTAGGGGAACCAATGATTTCACTTTGTTTCGAGGTTTAAAAGGCCATAGATAACTGCTAAAAATTCATGGGTCACACTAAGCTGTTTTATCCAAGTAAGGAAGCTTTGAAGCAGCTTTAATAATGAGAACTATCATGTGTGTAAAGTTGGTCTCAGAAGTACTGCAGCTCCAGGGTGTGCTAGTTTAATAGAAATGTGACCGTCTTAGTCAGGGTTTCTATTCCTGCACAAACATCATGACCAAGAAGCAAGTTGGGGAGGAAAGGGTTTCTTCGGCTTACACTTCCAATTGCTGTTCATGACCAGAGGAAGTCAGGACTGGAACTCAAGCAGGTCAGGAAGCAGGAGCTGATGCAGAGGCCATGGAGGGATGTTTCTTAATGGCTTGCTTGCTTCCCCTGGCTTGCTCAGCCTGCTTTCTTATAGAGCACAAGTCTACCAGCCCAGGGATGGTACCACTCACAAGCCCCCTCCTCCCCCCTTGATCACTAATTGAGAAAATGCCTTACAGCTGGATCTCATGGAAGCATTTTCTCAACTGAAACTCCTTTCTCTGTGATAACTTCAACTTGACACACATACATCTCTATTAAGCCTCAACCCTTACTTCTATTCATCCCCAAGATCTAAATAACTTTAAAAGTCCCACAGTCTTTGCAAATTCTTACATATCAAAATTTCAATTCATTTAAAAGTATCCAATCTCTTAGAATTCAAAGTCTTTTTACCATTAGAAGTCTCTTAACTGTGGGCTCCACTAAAATACCTTCTTCCTTCAGAAGGGAAAATATATCAGGGCACAGTCACAATCAAAAGCAAAATCAAACTCCAACCATCCAATGTCTGGGATCCACTCACGATCTTCTGGATTCCTCCAAAGGCTTGAGTCACTTCTCCAGCTCTGCCCTTTGTAGCACACAGCTTGTCTTCTAGGCTCCTGCTGCCTGTACTCCACTGCTGCTGCTGTTCTTGATGGTCATCTGATGGTACTGGAATCTCCAAAACCCTGCTGTCTTCAGCTTCAACTAGGCTTTACCAACAGCCTCCCATAGGCTCTCCCCATGGTGCCAAGCCTCATCTCCCCTGCATGACCCCTTCAGTCCTAGGCCATCAACTGCAGCTGAGGCTGCACCTTTACCAGTGACCTTCCATGGCCTCTCACAGTGCCCAGGGCTCAGCTGCTTTTCATGACTCCTTCATCATGGAGGAAAGGGTTTATTCTGCGTACACTTCCAATTGCTGTTCATTATAAAAGGAAGTCAGATGGGGGCTGGAGAGATGGCTCAGCGGTTAAGAGCACTAACTGTCCTTCCAGAGGTCCTGAGTTCAATTCCCAGCAACCACATAGTGGCTCACAACTATCTGTATTGGGATCTGATGCACTCTTCTAGTGTGTGTCTGAAGACAGCTGCAGTGTACTCATATAAATGAAAAAGTAAAATAAAAATTTAAAAAAAAAAAAGAAGGAAGTCAGGACTGGAACTCAAGCAGGTCAGGAAGCAGGAGCTGATGCAGAGGCCATGGAGGTATGCTGCTTACTGGCTTGCTTGCATCCCCTGGCTTGCTCAGCTTGCTCTCTTATAGAACCCAAGACTACCAGCCCACAGATGGTACCACCCACAAGGGGCCCTCCCCCTTGATCACTAATTGAGAAAATGCCTTACAGCTGGATCTCATGGAGACATTTTCTCAACTGAAACTCCTTTCTCTGTGATAACTCCAGCTTTTGTCAAGTTGACACAAAACCAACCAGTACAGTGACCCATAATCAGATTCACAGGGGTCTTTCTTGGCTGCAAGATGGTTGCCATAACTCCAGGCATTTAATGCTTACACACTATTCTCCAAAGGCAGGAAAAGTATAGATTTCTATTTTTTAAGTAACAACAAAACCATTCCCTAAAAGCCTGTCAGCTGACCCCATTTACACCTACATCATTCAGACAGGGATGACATGCCCAAAACTAATATGTGGGATCAAAAAGGGAGCTCTCCTGCCCCACCCAATGAATGACAGGCTGGGGTTTGTAGCTTCAATAGATTTACATAGGAAAAATGCATCTTTATTTTTATTAACCATAACTAAAACCTAGCTTTTCTTTTCTTTTTCTTTCTTTCTTTCTTTCTTTCTTTCTTTGGATTTTTTTTTTTTATTTTATTTTATTTTATTTTCAAGACAGGGTTTGTCTGTGTAGCCCTGGCTGGCCTGGAACTCAGAAATCCACCTGCCTCTGCCTCTCAAGTGCTGGAATTAAAGGTGTGTGCCACCACTGCCCTGCTAGCTTTTCATTTGAATATGAATGTAAGCAACAAATCCTAGTAAAGCCAATGCAGCTATGACCCTTGTCACTCCTTTGAAATTAATGTGGCTTAGGAAGAGGCTGGAGAGATGGCTCAACAGTTAAGAGCACTGGCTGCTCTTCCAGAGAACCAGGGTTCAATTCTCAACACCCACACAGTCACTCCCAAGTCCCAGGAGAATCTAGTACCTTCTTCTGGCCTCTGCAGACACCAGGTACGCATGTGATACACAGACATACATGCAGGCAAAAACATCCATACACATAAAATAAAGGAAAAATTTTTGAAAAATTACAGTGGGATTTGAACATGCTGTAAAATCTTGTTACTTAGCATACTGGTAAAGAAGGGAATGACCTTACTGTGTCTGGATTTAGGTGGGTTTTTAGAAAACATTTCATAACCTTATGTCAGTAAAATCGATTTCCTGTGCATTGTGCATATTTAACTTTCCTACGTATGTTAGAGCCCTAGTCTGTGAAAGGGCCACGGCACTTAACTAAAACCAATCAGCGTTTCCTGGGTCCACACAAGGGGAAGGTAGAAGGGGAATGGCCGTGGATGAGGTGCCCAGCAGGTCTTTATCACAGAATCAGGTAGCCTAAGTTGCACTGGCATGGTCTTCTCTCTGTCACCACCTGTTAATTCCTTAATATTTTCATTTAAAATCACTCCAGTCTTTCTAAAATAATTCTTATTTCCTTAAATGGAAAACTGTCACTTACCATAATGAAAGAAAACCTTTTTAAAAAGCAAATAGAATGTATAGAACAAAGAAGCATATTACTGAATTCTGGCAATCCCATTTGCCCTCAAGGCTCTACCCCTCTTTTGTTAAGGAGATGCTAAAGACAGATTAGCAGCACACTGGGACTTGCTCCTTAATATAATCAGAGCTGAGAGATAATTGAAAATGGAATAACTCAGTTTGTGGTTCTCCATTTAGTGCCCTGTCACTGACCTACCTAAAATAATTCAGTGTGTGGGCAAAGGCAGGTTTATGATTGGCTCCTTGTTTTAACCATTAGTGACCCCACCCACCAAGGAGATCAGTATGACTTATCTTTCAAGCGCATGAATCATTTTTTAATGATTTTTTTTTTATTAATCTTCTACTTGCTTATGAAAACATGTTTCAGTTACTTGTTGTAGTTTGTTTTGAGGCCGACTTGAAGCGTCCTCACCTCTGACCCCCAGCACGCCTTTCCTTGCTCTGCTTCCCTCGAGCACTTTCCCCCTTTAAAAGTCAAGCTTTCGACCCATTCCCTTCTTCCAGCTCCTTTTCTGCCCTCCATGGTCCCTGCAACGTGTGCCAGCTGTGATCCAGCAACTACTGGCTAACTGATGGTGGGACTTGAAGGGGTAGCCTTTATGGTACGTCCCAGAACACTGAAAGATGTGGGAGCCCAAAGTGCACCCATTGCCTTAGCCCCTGCAGAAAACAGTACTGAGTGGGTTGGCACTGATCTTGTGACTTTAAGGTACAGGGGCCAGGAGTAGATTAGGGCCCTTGAGAGCCGGGCGGAAGCTGGTGATCAGTCCTATGCCCCAGCCAGAGATGAGGTACAGCCTAAAGCAATGGCAAAGCCTGGAGCTGTTTCCACTCACTGTATGGTGGCACTCTCGGGGGAAGGCACATTCTTGTCTTTCTCCCAGAGCATTCAAATCGTCCCCCCATCTTCCCACTTTGCCCCTCTTCGCTGTGGCTGTTCCTCCCTTACCAAAGCTGATGAAGGTAAATAAAGCAGCCAACACCTAGGCCCATGGACCTTCCCTTTGCTGTGCTTCCCCTGAGTCCTTAGCTCTTCTTCCAGGGCCTTTTAAGACTGTATATAGATACTGTGGGAGGGGGTGTCTTTTGGGCCCTGTGGAAACTTCTAGAGTAGAGAGGATGGAGGGGCAGGGGCTTCCTCTTACCCCTTTTCTGCTGTTTCCTCCTGCCCGAAAAACCTTTGATTACCATGTGGAATCCGCAGTCTTTTCCTCATTCCTTTTCTGTACTTTTTTCTGACCTCAGAGATGAAAAGCACTGTGGGGAGGGAGTGCCACCACAGTTGTAATTCTAGGCCCTGGATTGGTAAGTGGTAAGTTGTGCTGCCCCAGTACAGAATGGCCAGCTGACACTGACTGACTGCACTTTTGCAAAACTCCTGGAGCTGTTAGGGGTGTGTGTGTGTCTGTCTGTCTGTCTGTCTGGGTGAGCACATTTGTGTATATATGCATGCTGCCAGCCTAGAGCAGGCCTCACATACGTTTCTTAATGGTTCACAACGACAAATGTTACTGTCTTTAAGCTAAGTGGTTCAATTAGCTGTGATTGGAAAGAGTGGGATAAACCGGGGAAACTCACAGCTTATTTGTTAACAGCCTTGGGAACAGGAGAAGAGGAAAATAGTGTTCCTCCCCTTAAGAGTGGTCATAGAAGCTTGGCTAGCTGCATGGCTAGGAGAGAGTATGGCCCAGAACAGTCTTTTATTTGGGAGAGATAGTAGAGCAGAAAAACCTCTAGGGGAGGTGGAACATCACGTTCTCAAATGAGATGAGTTGTACATGTGTCCTCCCTGCTGCTAGACCGTCAGTTCTCCAAATAGTCCTTACTCCCCTGTGTGCCTTCTCTGCCCTGCTGGGGCAGCACAGCACTCTCTCAGCTATAGAGAATGCCCTCTGCTTTGTAGCTTCTCACAGATGTTCACATGGTTGTTTGTTCATGGTCTTCCTGCCTACCAAAGAGCAGAAGCTTTGGGGCATATTCGAACCATAACAGAACCTTTTAAAACATCTTTACAGGCAACTACAGATACGTGTGGTGGGGTGGGGTACACATGTGACCAAGACCTTAAAAGTCTGCTCCCTCTTCTTTCCCATTTCCCTTTGTCTCAATTGCCCTTATAAGGGGGGAAAAAAAACAAAGACCATTTCAATCTCAAGAACTTTTCTTTCCCTTTTTACCCAACATGTGTTTCAGTATGTACAGGGTTCCATGAGTGACATGTCACCCTGTCAAGTCCCCCATCACATCTTCTACTCTTGCAAAAAGTACCAAGGCCCACTGGTCCTCCTCCCTGGCATCCCCTTGCCTAAATGCTCATCCTGCCCCTGCTCCAGCCTTCTCAGTGAAAGCAAGTTTTCTTTCCAGGTGTCAGTAGGACACAAAGCCCATAGCTCCATCTTTCTTCTCTGTTCTCACTGCCCATATGTAATTGGCATAGTTGTCCGCCCTGCCCACCACCATGGTTGCCCACATTTACCTACTCAGCCCCCTCCTCTGGGAAGGACTGAGGAGCTTTAAGTCTGGGGTAACAACAGCTGTTCACCATGTGGCAGTCCGATCCAACACTGCAGACGTAGGGTCAGGCTATTTCTTTACCTTTGAATTCCAGACCTGTCAGGTCCTTACCAGCTTTACAGTGTCAGCCCTCAGGCACCTCACTTCTTTAAGCCATGTCCACTCATAAAACAGGAATGCTTACAGAGCCAGGATACAATAGGAAGCGTGCCAGAGAGCCCACTGCTCAGGGAAGGATGGAGTGGTAAGGTCTATCCGTGGTGGGTCTTAGGGCAGTGAGATGGGGAAAGGATTCTTGGTTGTCTTGGAATCAACGCATGAAAGCCTAGCTGAACCTGAGGAGACAGGTTAGCATGTCAAGGAAGTGTGTCCCAGGCAGTACTGCTTTCTGAACATAGGCCTTGTTGGAATTCTCTAACCCATAACCTAGGATGACTCATAACCCATAACAGGATGACTCCCACAGTCATGGGGTGGGGTACAGGAGAGGGATTGAAAGGAAGAGGCCTGGAACACTTTATCTGGGTTCTTCCTCTCTCTTTTTTTTTTTTTTTTCCATGTAGAAAATTTTATTTGAATACCCTTCTAAAGATGGGGAATGGGGGTTGTTGCTGTTTTGTTTTATTTTGCTAAAATACCTGGGTTTTGACAGTCTTAACTCCCTTTTTTTTGTTTTTTTCTCATAATTTTGGACAAATGGGATTGATGTGATCAAATAGGTCTTAAAAGAAGAAAGTCCCCACCTTAATGTACCTCCCTCTTGCCGGTGTCCCCAGATCACCCACCCTTACAGCACTGACCCTGTGAGTTCCCTCCTCATGGATTTATACAATGCAGTGACCACATTGAAGCAAGGAGCGTCCTGCTGCTCTATCACCCGCATAGGTTTCCTTATTGCCGTGGAAAATCCATGTTCCACTCAGTTCCCAACAGTTTTAGTCACTGGAATAATCATTGCAAAAGCTTGCTTTGGCCTCTAGGTCCTGGCTGACTTTTTCCAGTCTGAACAACACGGCTGCCCCATAGTCTGGGCACAGATCCCTGGTCCATTTATCTTGTCACCTGTAAATCTAGTTTCCGTGCTCTGCCAAGATCATTCCCACATTATCTACCAGTGACCCAGCCAGTCTTCTCCAGAAAATTCCTGTTGTAATTTGAGAGAACCATGGTGTGTGTGGTTCTGGTGTGAAGAGGAATAGAGAGGAGCAGGGAACCAGCTGTCACTCTGAAATCTGAGGACGGCCACCCTTTCCTAGATACTTCTGAGCTGCTCTGTCTGCCCACCATCGTAAGCATGAACTCAGCAAATGCACCACTAGTCTAGGCAGCAGGAGCTTTGCTGAGTGGAAGCCTCAGGTGCAGAAAATGCAGCCTGGTCCTGCTGGTCCTGTCTTGTGGGCTCTGCTCTGTGGGCTGACGTCCAGCACAAGGATTTTCCTTTTCATCAATCCACTAGATCCTTCTTTGTGGAGCATCCAGATTCCCTGGGCCTACCCTTCCAAAGACTTGGGAAGAGGTCTAGAAGATCATTTGAAACTAACAAGATCATTTTCTTTTAGAGAGAAAACTAAGCTTTTCTCTCTAAAGCTTTGAGATTTCTAAGCTTTGAGATTTCTTACAAGGGTGGAGAGAGATGGACTACAAGTTACATAAATGTGAGACATGATTTGCAAGTTGTAACAAATGCCAAGTACTGTGCTTAAGTTCAGAAGTAAGTTACACAATTATAATATGAAGGTGACCCAGCTTGACAGCAGTTCATTTCAAAATTACTCTTAAGGGGTTTTGTGTACTACAGATACACAAACAACAGTGTGGGGAGACGGATCAAAATGGATTGACGGGATGGTGTGGATTGACGGGGGTGTCCCCACTGCTAAGCAGTGTCCGGGATACTGTGCTTCCCTGTTAGTGCTGCATTTCTAAATCATTCTGTGTGTGTCGGGGGGAGAGGGGGAGATCAGAGGACAACTTTATGGAGGCAATTCTCTCCTTCTATGTGGGTTTTAGATTTTGGAGATTAAACTCGATTAAATCTTGAGGCTTGTGTAAGCAAGCCTCAGGGCCATCTCACCAGACCTGGAGGTTCTTGAGGGGTTTTTTTTGTTTTGTTTTTTTGTTTGTCATTGGGTTTTTTTAAGATTTATTTCATTATTGTAATTGTATGCCTATGTGTGGATATATATGTACACACACAAGTGCCAGAAGCAGGGACCACACACATTAACCTTCCTGGAGTTACAGGCAGGCTTGCTCTGTGAGAGCAGTATGTGCTCTTAAACACTGAGGCAGCTCTTCAGCCCCCTTTTCTCCTAGAGGGTTCTTCAGTAATGTAACATACAGGATTTAGTCACGGACTAAAAATCATTAGGGAGAGGAAGAAAGAGCAGAACAAACATTCCCAGTATGTGGCTCTGCACTGGAAGGAGACAGGGAAGGAACACCCTGTGTGTGCATGTGCGTGTGTGTGCTGTGCATCACTCCATGTGGTTTCTCCTTCCATCCTAAAAGCAGTGCTCTGGGCTTAAGTCACATTTGGACTCAGGGAACTTTTCCAGATAATAAGAAAAAGGAACCCTGTTTGTTCCAGATTGTGCTGGAATACACGAGTTAGACCACTAGGAGTTCAGGTTAGAGAGGATAGAGGATTTGGAAGAGGATGTGGCCTAATAGCAAGATGGGCTCTTCTAGAAGAACCCCCCAGGTACTGGGCCACTTAATAGCAATTGATCTGTCAGAGGTATGGAGATGTCTGCATCAGGAGGAGATAAAGGTACTTGAACCCCTGGTTCAAGTAGAATATTCTGGAATTCCCTAAGACTTTAAAAAGGCAGCATGAAGTATAGCTGCTAGGCAGAAAGAGAAGACTAAAGCTGCCAGCAGTCCATTTTCCTTGCTCAGGCTTACAGATTACAAGCCATTTACACCCGGCTTTAACCTAGTGCCCCTGTTTGCTCATCTCAACTGTCTGAACAGGCATCCATCTGGCAGCTTGTCTGTCAAGGATGCATCTGACCCTCCTCCCATTTTTAATTCCACTTCACTGCCACAGCTTGTCTTCCCACGTAGGAATAGATGATCTAAAAAACGTTCCTCCTTGCCTCCCTCTGATGGTATAGGCTCCCTGTCAGCAGCATCCACTGGAGGGAGGCTGGGGCACAGACATCCTGGTCCAGACAGAACTGTCTTCTATGCAGGCGAGTTGATGAGGCTGTGTGTGGATCTGCATGCTCACACTGCAGCCTGATCGATGCCTGTCAGAGCTCAGCATCAGAGTGACAGCTGCATGCCGGGCTGTTTGCTGAACACAACTCGTCCGTCAAGGGAAATCAGACGAAATCCATCTTCTTGTCCAAAGCATGGCCCAATGGGCTATGCCTGGAGTGCCAGTCCTGTATCCCATCCTACATCCTACATGCCCTGAAGATCATTGCTCTTGGAATTTCAGTGTTATATTGGTGGGTCCCTTGGGCAGGAGAATTAGAGTCAATAAAAATTATTCTCAGGGACCAATACTCCTAGCCCCATCCCTGTAGCAACTTCCTGTTATTTATTGCAAGTGTCTATTGTCACTGTGTCTATTGTCACTGTGTCTATGGTCAGTGCTAGTGTAGTATAGATGGTGTAGGACCAGAGTATAAAAACTGACACATAATCACCCTAAACTGGTACAGGATAAACCATAAATGAGTTTGTTTTTTGTTTTTTTTTTTTTTTAATGCAAGTGTATATTGAGTAGGACACAGGTGAAGTAGAGGTTGTAGACAATTGGTGGGAAGGGGGCTCTTTGGAGAGTCTCAATAGAGAAGCAATTATCAGGCTTTAAGGTTTTCAGAATTGACAGGGACACACTTTGGCAAAGGTTCTATGTTTGTAAACCATTTGGGGATGCAGAAAGCTCTGCCACCCTGTGTCTTGGCTGCCAGCCAGCTACTGACTTTCCCCTCTCCCTAAAGCCTCTTTTATCCCCTACAAGCCTGTACCTGAACCTTCAAGGAGCCCCTCAGCAACCCTCGGCTTCTCCAGCACTTGCATTTGCCAGGGCTGCTAGGCCAGCTCTTCAGTGAAGAAGAGCAGGGCCCTTCCCACCTGTCTGAAGCTAAGCTGGTGCTTCTATCCACTTGCCTCCCCTCCCATCAGGGTCTGAACAGTTCTTAGACTCCAAGGGGAAAATGCAGCAGGCGGCCTGTCACTTAGCAAGGTGGTATTTTTCCTCACTCCCTGGAAGACCAGAGCACAAATTTGTTCGAAAGACACAAGTGGGCTGGCTATCTGGGCAGCAGAGGAAAGAGGTCAGTCCAGGAGCAGGGGGTGGATCACAGCAACTGAGAGGTGAGTTTCTATAGTGGAGAAGGGCTGCCTTGCAAAACCCACAAGAATGGGGGATTCTGGATGAATGGCAGTCCAGGGAAAAGCCACAGTTCCAGAGGGCTTCTTTCACTGCCAACCCTCAAAGGGCCTTTCAAACCAGGGAAGGATTCTCTGGTATGACCGCCCTGAGGATAGGCTTGCTGGAATGGGCCCCCTGCCTGGGCCTCCTCTCCACACTGCCCTACTTTGTCAAGCTGAGCTCTCCTTACCCCAGGCCTGTGGAGTGCAGCAGTCAAAGCTTTATTGCCCACACGCTGGAGCAGCTCTGCAATAAAAGAAAATAAAACGAGGGAATGGGAATGGCTAGTGTGAGGGCAGCTCCCCAGAGAGTGCTGCTGCCTGTCTCCCCTCTACCACCCATCACCTTTAAGACGCTTGTTGTGGAGGCATCTGTGGTCAGTGGAGCAGCGTTTGCACAGGAGAGCTTGTGCAGGGGTACAGACCCAGTCTGGCTGCATCCTCCAGGATTCAGCCTCCTAAGAAGGCAGGGAACAGAAAGCTGATTGTACCTTACAAGGGAAAGGAAAGGAAGGAGTCCTGCCCAAGAGTCAGTCCCAAAGGGTAACAGAAGTCACTGTCCAGAAAGCTGCCTGAGGCTATACTGCATCATGGCAAGTACTGGTAGTAGAAAAACTCACTGGAAGGGGTGTAGTCTGGAAAAGCCAAAGAGAAGTAGAGGGGCCCTCAGCCCTGGCAGACTGTTCTTCCCAGGTTCCACTTCACAGAGAATTGGTCTGAACAGCAGTTATTTATGCCTCGCACGGAAAATGGCATTAGCAGTGGTTCACAGTCTCCAATGATTTTCATTTTGTCATGCAGCGTATCTGGACCTTTGACCAGAGAGCTTTTAAATTCCTCTCCCTAGCCCCTCTTCTACTCTCCCTCTCCCTGGCTCCTCTGTCCACAGGCTTGATCCAGACTTGCTGATGAGCCTCAGCTTCTCTCCCTACTGCCCCCCCCCCACACACACACATACACAGGCACTAAATCTTGCCTGCCTGCCTTGAGACCCACCATAATTTCCCAAGCTCACCTACGCCCATGAATGCTTAATTTAAAACTTCTGCTGCCTCTCAGCAGTTTGTAATTCTGAGGCCGATCTCAGCAGAGAAGACAAAACGGGCTGATGAATGTACTCAGGAAAGTGAGCAGAAAAGGATACACGGGGCATCTCTGTGATGTGAGGCCAGGCTTTCCTAACCATTTACTATAAGAAAACGGATATCTACAGTGCCGGGGCGTTCTAATAGGATGGATATCTGCCTGATGTATCGGCCTGCAGGGTAGTTATGAGTTTTAAATTTCCTCATCTCTACGGCAATAAATTCTCTGGGCTTTTCAATTATAAACTCACTTTTCTCAGTTGGGG
>JADRCH010000027.1:22366598-22467151 GCA_019843965.1 Rhynchomys soricoides
TCCTCAGCAGCCAGTGCCCTTCCCCCAGGCAACACTGTAGGCCAGCTTCCTTTGCTCTTGTCAGTTAGATATTCCCCACAGTGATCTAAAGGAGTCCCTGTTGCTTCAGAAGTTTGGACTTAGAAGGCTAACCCCCTCGCTGGGGCTTGCTTCAATAGAGGGAGAAAAGCTGGGGAGAAATGAAATGGGAGCACCAGGAAGGGGATTCCCTGGCTGGCCACTGCCAGATGGAAGCCCAAGATGAGGCTACTGCAGTGGCTCCTAGGCAGTCAAGGAGCTGACTGAGTTTCTGGGTCTTGGCCCATGCTGAGCAGCCAGCAGAGAACAGACAGGGAGAGTCCCAGAGGATAATGAGCCCAGAGCTGCTAAGTGGAGTGCTCAGCAGGGTCCTGAGGATCCTTACTCAGGCAGATCAAGCAGAGGGATCTGCCTTTCCTAATGACTTTCTCTTCCCACTGACACATCACCCTGGCCAACAGCAGAGCAGCCAGGCCAGCAGGAAGACAGATGCCTCTCCTCAGGGCTGCTTCCTGGCCTCTCTCAATTTGCCTTCAACCCCACATCCTGGCCAGAGTCTCCACCTCAATTCCTTCAGGAAATTTAGGCATTCAGGAATATGATGCTTCCAGATGCCCACAGAATCATTCTGCCTACAGGTTAATGACAAGAGCCAGGTTCTAAAAGTAAGCAAGATTGAGCTCAGATTCTGGCCTCTATGCTTACCAAATGACCTTGGGCAGACGTGTTCTTTTTTTCTCTTTTAATCCGCATTTAACCACTACCTATGGTATGTTTCCGTACACTGTACATTGTATTGTTTTTAAATCAGTGCAAACATCTTTTCTAAATATCACTTATATTTTTATTTATTGGAGGAGAGCTTGGGTTTCTCTGTGTAGCCCTGGCTGTCCTGGATCTCTGTAGACCAGGCTGGCCTTGAACTCAGAGATCCACCTGGTTCTGCCTCCTTAGTGCTGGGATTGAAGGCGTGGACCATCAGGACCAGCTTCAAAAAATTCTTTTTTGTGGCAAAGGTTGTCCACAAAAAAAGTCAAAAAAAAGTCAAAAAAGTCCCTTCTCCCATTTTCTCTGAGATCCACAGTTCATCATCATTATCTGTGGTCATGTCACTATGCGACAGCATATTAGAACTTCTTGTTTCTATCTGACTATAACAGTGCCCTCAGAGTGCCCTGTTCTTTTCCTTTCCCGTCCTTCCTCTTGGTCTTTATTTATTTATCTGTGATATTGGGGATCTAAAGCAAGGCTTTGTACCTGCTAGGCCTGTGCTCTACCATGGAGCATGGTCCCCAGCCCAACAGTACTCTTACTTCAGAAGTTGTTTTAACTTGTAAGAGCCTCCAATTCCTTATCAGTGGAATGGAGCTATAAAAACCATTTTATAAACAGTTGTGAGAACTAAGTCAGTCCACCTAATGGATGTTCTTCCATGAGTGACTCTCATAGCCAGAACTCAGCAAATGATTTCCTTCGCTTATCCCTGATCTTCCCTTCAGATTCGGAATTGACAGCTCTTGCCTAGAATGTTTAGTCTGCCTCTGCCACGCCTGGCCGTTAGGCAAAACCTATACTCCAGGTACAGCCTTAATGAGCTAAACTATGGCCCCAGGATCTATCTATGTATGGGCCCAGCCCTGTGTTCTGCCAGTTAATGAAACAAAAAGGAGCCGCCTTTTTCTATGATTGTTCACTTTTATGTTCTTCAAGCCAGACAAATTGACAAATTTTTAAAAGCAAAGACAAATTGATAAATGCTAGTGATAGACATTTGTATGTCCCTTTCATTCTACTCATTTTACTTGTATTGACCTACTGTGTGAATCAGACACCATGCAGGCATTGGGTCCACATAGTCAAGTATCGAGGAGCTAGCAGGCTGACCTCAGCAATCAGAGATGATGATCTGTGCTCTGTGTTGCCCAGGATTCCCTCAGAGCACAACAGGTCACTGGGTAAGACTCCTTACAGGAAGTGCTATGTGGCCCTAGTCAGTGAGAACAAGGAGGAGTTAGTTAGCTCATCTGGGTGAAAGGGCATGCACTCCAGACAGAGATTCCAACACAGCCCTTAGGATCTGTACCCTATTAGTCTCCCTGCAGATCAAAGCAGTGTTTGCTTAAATATGAGTATACTCTTCTTCATTCTCATAAAAGAAGCTCAGAGATAGGTGGCCAGTACCACTCTAGTGTCTCCCAGTGTCAGCAGGGTACATGTTCTCATGTGTGTGTGGAAAGGCACCCCCTTTACCCCACTCTGTTGAACTTAGCTTTTACTTACCGTTCTCAAGGTAAAAGGTTCCCACAGGCTGGAGCCATGCAGCTTTTCCTACTAGCCCGGGAGTCAAAAGAAGGAGAAAACACAAAGATAGCAACTGCTTTTCTACAAGTCCTGCCCCAGGATTTCTGCTAAATCTCACTTGTGTTACCAGAGAGAGAAGAGACTGGGAACTATAATCTCAGAGCTGACCATGTGAATGCCCGAGATAGCAAAAATAGAAAAAGGAAGGGGGAAAGGCTACTGGGATATCGCTACCACAGACAGCAAGACATAAAGGTGCAAGACTGCAGGGTCTGTCTAGGGCCCAATCAGAGTCCACGTGGCATGAGGGGGTAAGAGGTGATAGGAATGAGCCTGGAGAAGCACTCACACACCCCATCCCTTCCTGCTGTGCCTTAAATTCCACTAACTCAGCCAAGGGAGAGTTCCAGTGGCCAAGAAACAGCACCACCAATTGACACTCAGGTCCTCTCAGACACAGGTTCCTTACATATTCTAGAAGCCAAGGTCCAAAGCAAGCAAGCAAGCTAGGATACATGCTGGCCAAAAGCTAATATTTCCATGGAAAACTATAGACCCTGGCTACACTATACAACAGAATTAGGTTTCTATTCTTTCTGTGTGTGTAGCCCAGTAAGCAGAGGCAGCATTTGTTCAGCATTTGTTGTATATTAGACGTGGATTTAAGCTTTATATATATATATATATATATATATATATTAGCTCACATTAACCTCATGAAGGAGACTCTTCGTTTTCTTACTCCTATGTCACAGCTTGAAGAAATATCAACAGAGTTAAAACGCCTTTCTTAGAGTTTATAAACGGCTAAGGCCGAATTCAAGCCAAAGTGCAGCTCTTACTGATAACCAGTGCAGTGAGTAGATGTCCCCAGAATCAAAGACAGAAATATATGGGGTGGAGATATGGGTAAGACAGAGCACGGTGCTTGTGCTTCGTGCAGGGAAGCAATGGAAACCAGTGCTGACTCCCCAGCCTAGCAAGGCCTGGGCCTTCAGCCTTGGTCTCCTAGTTGTCTTTGTCATTTATTTGTTCCCACTCTCTCTTCTTCCCTGTATATTCTAACTTGCAGTGAGTGTTCCTCATGGCCCATTAGCAAGCTACCATGGTATGTTTTCACTTCTTTTCATGCCTTTGCCCCCAGTCATGAATATAACAGGATTTTGTGTACCTGTTCAAGTCCCATCCTTTCTGATTTCCTTCCTGCCTTCTTAAGGGTATCCAGATCTAGCCCCTGATTCGTGTGTGTCAGACCTGTATCAGAAGGACAAGTCCCAACATGCTCCACACCTCCTCAAAGACAGCCCTCCAGAGCTTTGGTTATATCTAGTCTGCTTACACTTGCTCCTGGTCTGTGCTCACCCCACCATCCCTCTCTTCCTCATGCTAGCATCTGTTTAGATCTCCACTGATCTTGTCACCCCTTATTCCCATACGTATTGCACATTGCTTTCAAAGCTGCTTTTTTCTTTTTCTTTTTTTCTTTCTTTCTTTTTTTTTTTTTTTTTTTTTTTTTTGAGACAGGGTTTCTCTGTGTAGCCCTGGCTGTCCTGGAACTCACCCTGTAGACCAGGCTGGCCTCAAACTCAGAAATCGGCCTGCCTCTGCCTCCCTAGTGCTGGGATTAAAGGCGTGTGCCACCACTGCCCAGCTCAAAGCTGCTCTTAATACAACAGCAGATTTGTCTTTCTCCTTTCTCACAAGTCAAACCTATCCTTTATAGCTCAGCCCCTTTCTAAAGAGTGTTGTGGCTCATCATCCCTCCCTCAAAGCTGCTCAGTCTCCTCTGAACCCATCTAGTATCTGCTGTCCATATTGGTGAGCTGTTAGGTGGTTTACATGATGTTTTGTCACTAATTGACATGATGTGGCTTCATTGTGTCTTCTCAGCGGAATCTCAGGCTCTATATACATCCCACCCCACCCCCTTAGATCAGCAGCAGTGTCCTGAGCCATGCTTTTCTACTTAGCAAATGCCAAATGACTTTTCCTTGGTTGGTTGATTGCAGTGAGCCCTCAGCCACTCTATGTATCCTTCATGGTTTTTATATGGTCCTGTTTCCTTGGCATTTGTCTTTGCATTTTGAAGACTCATAGTCATAGTTGGCTATTATCATTCTCCTCAGTGCAGCCAGACATCCCTCTTGCTTCTGCAATTCTGCTGTGTCTTCTTGAGCCACACGGATCTTGCAATAGACACAGGGCCCTGCTACAGTGTGAACCTGTATTTTCTGCTGCTTGCCTGGCCTTGGAAACTATCTGTGTTAAGAAAGCTCTGGAGAGCAACCAGGAATATAGCCACCTGGAAAGCACTGCGCAGAAGCAAGATAGCCCTGCCAAGCATAGTCTCTCCCAAAGGAGGGCAGGATCCTCCTTCCTCCAGACCCTTCTGGCACTGCCTAGAATCCTGCAAGCTCTGGAGACCCAAATCGGTTGAACAACCACCTCATTCAGAAGGCAGGACACATAAACCAACGGTCATGGAAAGCATGAACAGGTTGATACAAGGTAGATCTGAACACCAAGTGGAGTTTTTAGGAAATGTGGGTGAAGGAAAGCTTCTTGGAAGACAGAGAGCTGTGGGTTGTACCTTGCAAACTACCTTCTATAGTTTCCCTCTAGATTCCAGATAGCACCTTTCAGGAGGGGCTTGTCATACTGTTCTTTATCAATAAATGGAAAGTTTCCCCAGAATGAGTTCTGTCTCCTCTTGGCCTGTGTAGGCGAGACACCTTGCCCAGCCATCACAACCCTGTTATAGGCTTGTGGCTCTGAGATGGGTAGGGATGTAAGAGGGGGGAATGGGCAGTTCACACAGCAAGCAAAGCCGCTGATCCAGAACAGAGGGTCCTTGAAAAAAATGAGGTTGGTAGGGTGCGTACATCAGGCCTGTCTAACGTGCTTCACCTTGGGAAAGTAGAAGATGCTAAACATCTCTTTAGTTCTTTCTTTTTTCTTTCCTGATGACCTTGTAGCATCTCAGTAAGTCCCTGCTTAGAAGGAGATTAGGATTGGCCTTTTCCTTCTTGCTTGCTGCCTCTGACTCTCCCTCTTTGCATTTCCCTGTGCACTAACTCTAGGCAACAGCTCAGGAGCAACAGGCCATAGAGAGCACCCCCAGAAGGCACTGAAAGAAATGAAATTGCTTAAATGGTATTTACACTGAGTGGCGGAGTGGTGGCAGGAGTCTCAGAGCTTTGTCCGAGGGCACTGTGGCAGGAAGGCCACAGCAGGGGGGAAAAACTGTGTTGACAGCAGTAGCTGCATCCAAGTGTCCTCTGTCAGAAGAGGCAGCTCAACTGATGCCAGGTCAGTTCACTGTTCCTCCTTCCGGTCAAAAGGATTCAGCTGCTAATTGTGACTTGTGGGTGATCTTGGGAGACACTGAGCATCCTCATTTCCTCTCCCTAATTTCAGAACACCCCTTCCTTAGGGGCATTTCCCTGCAGGGAGCAGAGAGCACGTAGCTTATGTATTCTTCCTAGTACAACAGAGCCGGGAGGTGGAGCAGACTGAATGAGGCCAGCTATTCCCTGTCTCAGAACAGGGCAGAGTTAGCCTGAGCAGATATATTGGGGCAAAGGGACCACCAACTGACTCCTGGGACTTTGTTGTACTGAATTGTATTTGGGACGTTTGACTGAGATTAGAAGGAAGGGGGCAAGGGGGAGATTAATGGAACACTAGTTCCAGTCAGGAAGACAGAGTCCATCCACAGCCAAGCTGTGCTTCTCTGTACGTGTTCTTTCCCATTATTAAAAATTCCCATTTTGCGTCTAATCTCACTGTAATGACCTGAAAACTTTCAGAAGGTGATCATTGGGTGTAAGAGAATATGAAAGCCTGTATCATGGGCTAGGAGTAAAGTGAAGGAAGAGTGTGGTTCTAGTGTGGGCTACATACCACGTGTCTCAGGCCCGTTGTTCCAGTCCCTCTGTGGGCAGGAAACGCTGGGACCTGCCACAGAATAAGACAAGCAGAGCTCAGGGCACATCCAGAAGTGTCTTAATGTAAACTATAGCCCTATACTAAGAGTTTGGAAGGGTTTATAGCCAATTAGGGCTCCAATTTGAGAGGGTAAGTGATGCCATATTTTACTTGTCATTAGCAAGAAAAAGTCAGCAGCAAGGAAGCCCAACATAGTGGAGGGCAGGGCCCCATCATTAACCAGGCCAATCTGGCCTCTGGCAGGCTGCATTTAGCCTTATTTCATGTGTACATGCTCAAGCCTTATAATGGGTAGCTTTTACCCATGGGCTTTTCTGTGCATTACTGAGATGCCAGAGAGATCATGCTCCCCTTGGGTCACAGAAAGCAAGAATCAAGTTGTTCTCTGTGCAGAAGAGTGGACAGAGAATAGCCCTCTAGCACTGATACTGCTTAGGCTCAAAGATGAGTCTTCCAGGCTCAGCATCATCTCAAAGGATATTTCCTTTACTCTATGGTAGGAATTTGAAAGTTTGGAAGCATGTAGCAGACAGGGGCATAGCTCAAAAAATGCTCAGATCTCTTCTCTCCTAGGTCTAAAAGCAGCTCCTTAATGGGGTCCAAGAAGAACCTAGGACTTTCTGTTCTTTTGTGTTGGACTGGAAGTTAACAGAATTGTTGCCAGTCCACAATACTACCAAGTACAGATCAGTAAAGGGTACCTTCCCTGCATATAGCATGCACAGTGCATAGATTGGCACACAGAAACCGGATGGATCAAAGAGGGTAGGGATGAATGCCAGGCCAGGGACTTCCTCAGCAGTTGCTGAAAATGTAGAATTTCTGTCCATTTTAAGCTATTTGCTGTGGCTCTTTTTATGGTCTGCAACAGGAACGAATATCTATGCCTCTTTTGCTAAGAGGTCAGGTGATAGTAAAAAAAAAAAAAACAACCAAAACCCACCCCAATAGTTTGTGAGCAGGTGTATGGCCCCAGCCCAAGTTTCCTGCAGTCTCCCAGAGGCCTAAAACCTCCTGGCTCTCATAGGTGACCTGTAGCATAAAGCTTTCTCAGTCCTTGTTCCCTAAGTGACAGATGCCTGACCTATATGACCTAACTCCTTGCTTGGAACATTTAGCACTGGCCTCTCCGACCTCACCCCTGCATCTGCTCCATCCCCGTAGCTCCTGTACTGCAATCCTCATGTGTCATGTCTGTTCTTGCTCTTCACCCCTTCCTTGCTGAGGGATCAGCAGCCAGGAGGCGATGGATGTAGAGGAGACTAGGAAGAGGTGTACACAGCTGCTGCCTGTACTCGTGCCTGGATAAATAGAGGAACCCATCCTTGCTCCAGTTGCATTCAGCCCAGACAAAGCCAAGTATAAAAGAGCCCCTTCTGCTCACTGTGTCTGGGCTGCTTCTGAGTCATCAGCACTGACTGCCCTGACAAGGCCAGGCTTCGGCCTTCTGGGCTCCCATGGGCAGGTCTGCTACAACAGAGCAGCTGTGGACCAGCCCCCATGGCAGAGAGTGTCTCAAACAAGTGTCTGTCGTCATTTCAGTGCCACTGTGTATAGACACAGTTTAAGTACTTTCTCCCAATCTGATGATGATGATCTGAGGAAACCAGGACCTTTTACCATCCAGCTATTTATTGATGGTAAAAGGTAAGCTATGCTTACCTGGGATCAGTAAGAAGTGTCCTTTCTAGTACTGATGCTGAGACGAGATGAGCCATGAGAGAAAGTCCTAAGTATATACTGACATGGTTCAAGTGAAATTGGGACTGCCAAATCTTACTGGCGGGAGTTTGTAGCTGCAGTAGTAGGAAGGAACATTCTAACCAAAGGGAATAGCATGTGCTGAGGGCTAGAACAGCGGGGCATATATGGAATAGAAAGCACTTGGCCTGCCTGGATTTAAATAGTGAGGGGTAAGATCCAGCAGATCCTAGTGATCAGCACTATACTGTGCTGAGACATTTGAACTACAGTAGAAAACAAAGAACTTTAGCAGAATGGTGATAGATACAGATTTAAAAAAAAAAAAAAATTACCAACATATGCTGACTACTAACTATAAGCCAACCTCTTTCTGAATGTTTGACATATTCTTTATCAATGCTCATTTGACATAGAGAATGTTCTGAGCCCATAATGATTAAATAAGTTATGTATAGTCATGTTGCTGGCCAGGAAAACAAGATTTGAAACTGGTAATCTGACTCCAGATCCTGCATCTAACCATTGTGCAACATTGCCTAGAAGAAGCCACACCCTGTGAGAACAGAGAGAGGCTGCTGAGGACAGCAATGAGGAAGGTGTTACCTACAGGCAAGACCCAGCCTGAAGAGTGGGGCAGTAGAGATAAAGGAGGAAGAATCCCAGTCAGTAGAATCAGTGTGAGTGGAGGTCATTGTGACAGTTCATGGAGCCCAAAAAGTGTCCCTCAGTGCCACCTGAAAAGAGAGGACTTCCTAGTAAAGGTGGGAGAGTGAGGGTTGGACTCACTCCCTTTATCTCGACCTGGTTGGGTTGAATTCGGTAGTGAGGCCTGGGCTGGGGGTATTCTGGCCACTTAGAGTAATAGAATGGAAGAACTCTCCACAGCTTAAAATGTGCCCTGGGAATATCTGTGTTCAAAGGTCATGCTGTTGGGGAAGAATTCTTAGCTGAGATCAAGAAAAAGCCAAGATTGAGAACCAGAGATCTAAAAACAGACTTTCAAAAAGATAGGGGTTGCTTAGCTTGGTCGGATCATTTGAAAGGTCAGAAATGATGAAGTCTGCAAAGAAATTATGAAAATGGCAATGAAGAGGTCCTGAGTGACCTTGTGAAGTAATAGTGAATGTAGGCATTGGTACCTTGGACAGGGAGAGTGGGATGGAGGGAGTGGGCGCGTGCAGAAAGCTCTGTAGGTGAGGAGAGAAAGGTGGCCAGGCCAGGTGGGTTTCTTTTTCCCTTTAAAATGGATGGAGAGAAGAGAAATAATCATGGATGCCAATCTAAGTGGGTCTTTAAGCAAAGTAGAGGTCCTCTCAGTGACATTGCCCACAGTGTATCAGGTACAGGAGTTTGAGAATTGGGGTCTACAATAGAAAACTGCCATTTGAACATGACCTGTCAGACATTTAGTTACTTATAGTCCATGCAAGAGGTATGCCAGCCTTGGGCAGTTGCTACATAGGTCATACACACATTGATTTTCCTACTACAAAAAATAGGCTGAAGCCTAGCTCTGTGTCCCTTCAAGGCAGGTATAGCTTTCGAAGCCAGAGAATACACTGGCTGGGTTTGGGTGAGGCCTTTCAGAGTGGCCTTGTGGCCCAAGCCAAGGCCTCTAGTACAGAGTGGTGTCAGGAGGCACCAAATAGAAAACAGTCTTCATACCTCCCCTTGGCTAAGACCACTCTCCACATCAGCTAGCAAGCACCAAAAGGATCAGAACCATTCAGAAAAATCTCAAAGCATGCCTCTTGCTCAGTGAGGAACATGGCAAGCACCTTCCAGTTCTGTCACATTTCCTATGTGAAGCTTGGGGAAGAGAGAGTTAACTGTCCCTCCGGCTTCCAGCCTGGGGTTTTCCTGGGAAGATGAACAGTCTGCTTTCCTTATTGTCTGCACCAAAGGAACAGATTGCGTCAGTTTGTAAACTGTGTTACGGCTTGCAAAGGCCTGGAGTCAGCAGGTTTCCATTTCCCAGCAGACTCCAACGATGCTGATCGCCTTGGCTTCTGCTTCTCTGCCTCAGGCAGGTTGGAAAATGTGTTCCCACTCTCATCATCCTCACCATAGAGGTAGGGGAGAAGGAGGCCTTTCTAGCCCAGTCATCTTTCTTGTTACCCAGGCTTTCCCTGCATTGCCAGTAGCTTCTTGGCCCTACTTTCTATTGTGCCACCCTGGCTGGACTTCTGGGCATTCCTAGGGCTTTGGCATGGCTCAGTGCTAAGATATCAGAAAAGAAATTGTTTAGAAAAGCAATCATCAATATGAGTTAGTCATGAAAGATCATGTGGTGTAGGGGTGACAGGGCATCTCAAGGAAGTATTGGTGGGGATGGAACCACACTGTGCCAGCAACGTATGAAGAGCTTGCTGCTACCCGCCTCTAGCCTGCCCACTCCCAGTGAGCCCTCTCCACTGCACTGACGGTAATGAGACCCAGGAGGCCTTTCATAGGCTCAGCCTCCCAGCTCCCAGAGCATTGAATTATTAATTGCATTGTGTTAATGTTCATCGTCTCTGAAAGACGTTGTATGTGTGTGGCCGTGAGGGGAGGCCCTGAGTTGGCAGTGTTAACTGCTACTATATTAAGGTGAAGTGTCTCTTCGAGTTCTCACTCTGGCGTGGCACCATCACCACAGCTTTCTGCAGCATCAGTGGAAAACCGTCCACGGCATGGCTCCCTCCCTGTGTCATAAAAAGATCTCAGTTATGCTCAGGTTGCCCTGGGATTCCACTCATATTCTCACAAAGGCTAGGCAGAATGAGTGGGTTGGAGTTTTTGACTGTCAGTGACTTCTGGTGTTGCTGTAACAGAACAAATGATACTGGTTATTTGAGGTTTGTTTGTTTATCAGTTGAGGGTGTTTTGTTTTGGGTTGCTTTGGTTTGTTTGTTTAGGGTATTTTTATTTTGGTTGTTGCTTTGGGTTTTTGTTTGTTGGTTTTTAATTAGTTTATTTGGGAAGCCTGAGAGGATGCAGTTACCAGCACTGGCGTCATTGTGGTGGATGGCATTCTGTCTGGAATACCTGTGAAAGAAAAACAGTTTATGATAGACAGAAAACAAGAGAAGTGGAAAGGGAGTGGGCTTACTTTTCTGTAACAAGCTGGTCCTTCCAAGGGTGATATCCCTGTGACCTAATTCCCTTCTACCAGGTCTCATCCCACTTTTTGGTTGGTTGGTTGGTTGGTTGGCTGGCTGGCTGGCTGGCTGGCTGAGTGGTTGGTTTGGTGATAGTGGTCACTGTTGTGGCAAGAGCTCATTATGTAAACCAAGGGAGACTCATGATCCTCCTGCCTCAACCTCCAAAGTCCTGAGCTTGTATGTACATGCAGCCATGCCCTCTAGCCTACATAGAAAGATTCCCCACTTTTCAAACTATCATACTTAGGGTTCTGCCAGACTTTCAGACCAAAGTTGCACCACATGAACCTATTGGCAATAAACCAGCCAAGCCATAGAGGAAGAAGCTGGAGTGTCCCCAGCTCATAATATTGGTTAATCATTCTTTCTGCTCCCCCACCCTTCCCTTCCATCTTGCCTCCTCTGGGACATGACTAGCAAGCAAGGCTTTCCCACCTGCCCGTCTTCCTCACGTAACCCATTGCTTCTCTTCTGACGCTCCTCGCCTCCTTCTATGTGGGTTCCTTTACCACAGCCTCAGAAAATCCAGACCAAAGAGAACCTCAGAAATGGGTCAGCTTACTTTACTGAGCCCAAAGCAGTTATGATGCACCAGCCAATAGGAGACAGTTACGTTGACCATTGGAAACCAAAGCATTTCTCTATTCTTCATTGGTTATATGGGCCTTTTAGCCTGCCTGTCACTGATGATTTAAGAGAGTTGAAATCATGAGTGTGGCCGATATAGGAATGATGGGGATTTCTGCCTCTAAAGTCTGTTGTTGGAACCCCAACATGATCTCCCTAGAACTAGCCCTAAGGATTCCTAGTCCACCCTCTGGAGAAACAAATCTGTATCTGTACTCAACCATGTACACAGTCAGTCTTTCTTTCCAGGTGCCTGAGGTTTGGGGCACCCCCAGGGCTAACTTCCAGGCATTCTGTGGGCTCCCAAACCCTGGAGCTTAGTCTGACTGGAGGCTCTAGTCATTTTCTGTGCTGCCTTAAGCATTGTGCATAGGCTATGCTAGTGCCCTCAAGGAGATATTGCTGTTCTCCATCTTCCTGATAAACCCAGGAAAGGCTGGTATATATGTGTGTGGTCCTATGCCCATAGCCAGTAAATCCCACCTGGGCTATCTCTCCTTTGGCTGCCTGCATTCACTGTATGAAACAGGGATTCCCCTTGCTGTCCTTCCCTGGTCTACCTTTTGCCCTTGGTACCCTAGAGGTCTTACTTAACTCAGCAGAAGCAATCTCTAATGCATTCTTTCTACCTTCCCATGTCCTTCCTGCACTGAGACCTGAATAAAAGAGCTTCAGGAGGAGGGTGTAGCTATACACCTTTGCCCTTTAGTAACCCTAGGCATCCAGTCAGCACCTGCAGTAGATGTTAGGACACACACCAAACCCCAGAGTGGGCTAAGCTCAGAGCTCCCTCTGTGGTTGACTATCTAAGCAGTCTTATAGTGTCTCCCACTCCAGCACACACACACACACACACATTCATTTGCACCCTTCCTTTACTTCAGGAGAGAATCTGGAAGCTAAATGGCTAGGAAGTCCAAAAGTTAAGAGAAGGCATTAGCAAACGGTCAACCTTGCCTGGCTTTTCTTTCTCTCCCTTCCTCCACACCCTTGGCAAACCCCAAGTGGCTCCCCTGCCTGCATTGCACCCCAGGCAGGGAGTATGTTCCCGCTTAGAGCAGAAGAATGACTCAGCCCCACTGCCTGTCTGATTGAAGTAGTGCCTGTGTTAAGGAGCTGGACAGAATCCAGACAAGAGGGGAAAGGGGGACAATTTGAAGGCGGAGACAGAAACTGAGTATATATTTCTGGAAGTGAGGGCACAGAGGCCACCGAAAGAGAAGCTGTAGAAATGACACAAATTGCTGGCCACCACCATCCTCCCTCTGCTCCAAGCCATTGCACTGGTGGTCGCTCCCAGTTCTTCCTCCCTCCCCGACCTCCTCTTGCCTTCCTTACCCAGCCTCACCCAGAAAGAAAGAGCCCACAGCCCAGCTGGGTGGGCACTGAGGTGTGTGTGTTGCCTGGGCACCAGGAGCTCTTCCTCAGTAATTAGGAGACATGCAGATTAACAGCCTGTGCCATTTTATTAATTTGGTAAATAAGCCAGAACAATTTCATTAGTGGCACATTAATGTGCTTGGGAGCAGGAGGGTGTGTCCCACTGTGAGGCAGAAGGTCCCTCTGGCTGCCCTAGCCCACAGACAGACCTGGTCCAATGTGTCTAGTGTTTTGTCCCCCTGGGCATGGTTTGCTCTCAGCTCCCACTCCCTTTAGCTTGATGGTGAGGAGAACACACACACACACTAAGCAGGTAGGCATCTGACTGTTTGGGTGAATTTGGGGACAGTGACCCATACCTGAGCACTTCCTGTCAACCCCATTTGGCTAATCTTCACTTGTTTAGAAGGACCCCCAGTATAAGAAACCCAAAGATATTAAGGGAGGGCAGAGAATGACAGGGCTCACTAAGCAAGGATTGGTCCCCAAGTATGCAGAGCTCGGTATATAGCTTGACCAAGGAAGAGAGCTTCTGCATACAACCCAGATGTGTAGAACGAGCCCATAAACTCTTGGCATTAATTGATAGGAGAAGAAGCATTTTCATGTTACCCCACTTAGTACACAGACCTTCCTCTCCTTATTCTATATTGAAGGAAACGAGTCTAGAAGAGGTTGTTTGTGCTGCCCCCCAAATTCACAACTAGTGCTAAGGGTTGAACCACAGTCCTTCAGGTTCCCAAAACCATGTGCTTTCTAATCCCTGAACCCAAGCAGTAGGTGCTCCCAAGCTCCAGAAAATTTTTTGAGTGTAAAAAAAGCTTCATTCCCCCGTGGAATGACAGTCTAGCTGTAGGATGAAGACATTTGAACATGAAACAAGTGCTCCTACCAGGCAGCAGAGAAAGTCATGGAGAAACATTAACATATTGACACTCTGTGTATTTAACATATTTATATTGGACTCATTTAGTCATAATAACAATCCCCCAAGTTTCTAGCAAGGTTTTTTGTTTTTGTTTTTTGTTTTGTTTTGTTTTTAAGGCACAAAAAAGTTAAGCGATTCACCAAAGTACAAATAGGCGGGGAGTGGATTTGAACTGCCTACCTCCACGCTCCACATTCTTAACCTCTATGCTGCATTTAGGTCTCTAAAAGCCAGAAGAAGCAAACTGATTTCCCAAGGGTGGCCCTTTGCAGGTGGTGCCATGCCAGAAGTAATGCTGAAACCAAGCAGAACACAGCACACTGGGACTGCTCTAGCACAGGTGTCCAGCAGCTCCAAAATCCAGAGTCACTCTGTCACCATCAAGGGCAGAGGTCAAAGGTGCTGACAGAACAAGTAAGGCAAACAGGAATGTCTTTCAACTCCGGGAGCACACCTCTGCCTTAACTAGGTACCCCAAGCCACTGCCTCAGGGTGACACCACCTGTCTCTTAGAGTCTGTCAGGAAGTCCTCACCTTCCCCAGTATCATTTCTCCTTAGGTCTCAGCTCTGTCTGTACTCAACTAGAGACAGGAGTCACCATCTGTTTGCATATATGTAAACATATGCATACCCTGAGGTACCTGCAAGACCCTGACTACCCATGTGCGTACATGCCCACTCCTAAAGTATGACAGTCCATGGTGATCGCCTAAGATCTTAATTCCTTGATGTCACCTGCATGGTAGGAGTCCTCCCACAGAAACTATTGCATCCAGATCATTTCAGAAACACTCTTAAGATGCTAAAGAGATTGTATCAGATTGCTTTTTTTTCCCAGTTTGCACAGCACTCCACGGGTAAGATCTCAGTTAATGTTTGCAATTGCCAGTTGGGCAAGATGAAGTTTCTTGTATATTTCACAAGACTAAATCTCTAGTCGCTACTGTCTGTAATTTGAGACAACTTGTAAGGAATAGCTCTCCCTAGATAGAGCTATATGTAGTCAGTCCTCATCATTTGCAAGTTTGGTGTTTGCCAATTATGCTCACTAACCCCAAGATCAGCTCTTGTGCTTTTTCAGTCATTTGTAAACATGCAGAGTGGCAGGAAGCCTGCATTCCTTACCAGGCCTGTTCCAGCTCAGGTGGAACAAAGCAATGCTTCGGCTTCTTTTTAACATAGGATCTCATGAAGCCTCCCGTGGCCACTTGCCATGTACTTGAGGGTGACCTTGAACTCCCTGTCCTCCTACATGCATCTGCCCTCCCCAGTACTAGGATTGTAGGCATAGACAACATTGCCTAGGGCTTTGAGACTTTTATTTATTTATTTTTAGATTGGGGTCTCATTATGTAGCCTTAGCTGGCTTGGAACTCTCTGTGCAGGCTAGGGGGGCCTGGAACGCAGAGATCTCTCTCTGCCTCCCACTTGCTGGGGTTAACGGTGCAGCGTAGTATGCCTGGATAATTCCGCCTTCTTGTTTTAGCTCTCAGAGTATAAAATTATTCTCTTTGTGATCTGTTTAGTATCTTGAATTTTGGGGAGAACAGTGCTTTCTCTTAGTGATTTTTGCCATAGAAAAATGGTCGCAAGCAAGAGTGCTGCTGGTATATACCTTAAAAAACAAATACATATTGCATAAGGGCCATTCAAGCCTAATTTCTTATGGTACTATTGTCTGAGAGCTCAATGTAAATGAGTCAATGATACACATTAAATAAGGTATCTTTAAACAGAAACACATTTAGAACAAGGCTAGATAGTAACCATTTCACAAACAGGTAATAATAGGCTACCAGGTTCCTAAACCTTTTATTCTCTCTAGGAATAATGGTTCAGTATTTTCTTTTTTCTTTCTTTCTTTCTTTTTTGTTTGTTTGTTTGTTTTTTGTTCTTTGATTTTTATTTTGTTTGTGTTTTTTTTTCCTTTTTTAAAGATCCATTCATTTATTTTATGTATATGAGTGCTCTATCTGCATGTACACCTGCACACCAGAAAAGGGCAACAGATCACATTACAGATGGTTATGAGCTGTCATGTGCTTGCTGAGACTTGAACTCAGGACCTCTGGAAGAACAGACAGTGCTTAATTTCTGAGCCATCTCTCCAGTTCCCTGTTTTGTTTTTTAAGACAGGGTTTCTCTGTATAGTCCTGGCTGTCCTAAAACTTGCTCTGGAGACCAGGCTAACCTCAAACTCACAGAGATCCTCCGCCTGCCTCTGCTTCCTGAGTCCTGGAACCAAAAGCTTACACCACCAGGCCCGGCAATTCAGTGTTTTCTAATTCAGTGTTCATGGTCACTTTATAACACTACCATGGACTGTGCAGGCTGAGGCTATACCTCAGTAGTAGAAGAATAGCCTAGTATGCACATAACCCTGGGTTGACTCCCAGCACTATAAGAAGAAAGAATAAAACCAGGCATAATGCCACACTCCTGTGATCCTCACACTTGGGAGAGAGAGGGAAGCAAAAGGATCAGGAATTCAGGGTCATCTCTAGCAACAAAATGAGTTAGGGGCTAGCCTGGGCTGCATGAGACCCTGCCTTACACACACACACACACACACACACACACACAGAGCAAAAGGTCTGCATCTAGTCTTTTTTCTCTTCTCCCTCTTATTCTCACTCTGAGCATGTCTGTCTTACACAGCCGTCTGTGCTACCTGTGCTAGACCTTGAAGTCCTGAGCTCAAGAGATCTTCCTGTCTCCGCCTTCTAAATATTCTAAGTAGCTGGAACTATAAATAAAAACAACCATCCTTGGCTCTCTTGTAGGAAGTGAGGAGGAAATCCCAGAAGTTTGAATCCTGGAGCTAAACAGAGAACTAGAATTTGTATAGGTGCAGATCCTATTATAGTTAAACCACAGATTCCTGGTGGCCAGTCAAAAATGAGGAGTGGAGAAGGCTGCACATACACTCCACTATGGGAGCTCCCTGCTTAACCTGTGCTCATGAGGCCCATAATTCTCTGTGCCAAAAAAGTGTCACGGACTTCCAGCACCTATCCAGGCCAAAGTATGTCTAGGAAGGTGGACCAATAGCATGCGGCTTGACTGCAGAGACCCAGGAGCCAAGTAACTTGGGAGCCCACAGAACAGTAGCCAGGCCACTTCCCCCTGAGAGCCTTTGTTTGATTGAGAAATTACTATGTCACTGACAGCTGTAATGAAAGAGGAAGCTGAGCCCCACTGGCGACAGCTTTATCTCCCTCTACAACCCCAGATAGAACCAGTGGCAGCATACTGCCCAAGGCCAGAGATTTCTTTCCTCTGCTGCTGGCTGGGCCTAGGGACTTGTCAAGCCCAAGTTAGCACATTGATTGCAGTCAGAAGGAAGCTGGATACATGTGAGGTCTGGGCTTGTTTGCCAGGAAGAATCCACTGCTCCCTGGTGGATTGGCCCCAGGTATTTCCATGAGTTTCGGGTTCTCCCTGATAAGCCCTGGAAAAAGCATCTGGATTCTGGCTTCAGAAAACTTGGTGTCAGGTTAGGGTTTGCCATGTGTAGTGAGGTCTGAGCGTGGCACTATGTAGGATGAGAGAGATTGTTCCTGCCTGGTTGCCTCAGCAACCCATTTCTGTGCTTCTTATATCAGTGCCAACAGCCCAACCCACTGCAGAAAACCACACTGGCCTACTGCAAGCTGCCGGGGGGGGGGGGGGGGTGCTGCCAAGCCTGGAGGGGTGCTGTATGGCCATGTAGGGGAGTTATCCTCTACTTTGTTTGTCTGTTTGTCTGGGGTGGGGGAACACTTGGCTACTGAAAGAGTGGAACAAGACAGGTCAGGGAGGGAGGAGACTGGTATGGGCTTGGACTCCATGTTGGCTGGGAACTGAACCAGCCCCTTTTGCTTTTGGCTGGGCACATGTCCCCTGAGCTTCCAGCTACAAGGCAATCAGCCTGTCTGTTCTTCCCACTGCTGCCCGGGAGTTCCTCTGAGACCTACTGCTTTTTAGCCTTAGCCTGTTTGGTAAAACTTAGCAAATTAAGACAAAGGAAAGACTGTCTTCACAGTGACATCATGCCCATCACAGTTGTGTCTTATAACTGCAGGCCTGGTGGCCTCTTGAACTCACCCAGTCCTCTCCCTGCAGGACACTCAGGCTTGCAGAGCCCTGGGCTTGTGCAAGGTGGATCAGAGCATCAAACTCTTAAGCACCAACTGTTCTTCTTCAGAAGCTAATTGCTAGACTCGGAGAAAGGAGAAACCCGTCTCAGCATCTACCAGGCACTAACTGCTGGTTCTTCCCACTATGTGTAGCTCTGATGAAGAGCAGCAAATTCTAAGTCTGGAAGGGCCAGCATTATTAGCTCGGCAGAAGAAGGGACTGCTTCTGAGACAGGCTATTGGAGTCCAGAGAGAGGGTGGGCTTGGCCTGCTGGAGGCAATGTAAAAAGACAAACCAGGCTGCCTGTGTGTTACTGGTTCTGCCTGTCTAGCTCCATGTCCATTTCCTCTCAGCATCCCTGCAAACTCAACCAGAAAGCCAGCTGGAATCTGCCTAGCATTCTTTTCCTCAGACGATAGTGGCTCTGCATATCTCCTTTGCCACACTCCAGCCTAAACTGCCATTTTTCTTCAGAGAATTAGGAATAGGCCTAAGGACCAAAACAGTGGTGAAAACGAGGGGAAGTCAGGGCCCTGCCTCCTGGTCCTGGTCTTTGACTCTTTGTCCCCATTATCTTGTCTCTGCCCCTCCCCAACCCAGGCACCTCTGTCTACTTTGGGGAGTAACATCACCGGGTACTTCCCAACTGCCAACTCTCAATTCCTCTAGCCCTCTGCCACTGGCACCAGCTCAGGCTTTGAGAATTCCCAGGTATTTAGACATCCGTTTTATTGCTTAATCGAGCTTGAAGCCATTTAAATTAATACAAGTTTTTATACTTAACAGCAAGGGCTTTTATAGGCCCCTTTAGCTGAGGAAGAACGAGGGTCTAGAGAGACTCAAGGAAGAAGTTTATCATGGGCTATAGCTTTTCTGAGGTAGGGGCAAGTCAGCCTCCCCAAAAGACACAACCCTGGACCACCCTCGTGTAGGAATGGAGTCTATGCCAGCTCTGGGGTCCTAGGGACAGAGCCCTCCATGGAGAGTGTCTAAGATCCCTCAAACTCTGACCCAGTGTCTGGGCTTGTGCTCAGGACCCCACCTGTCTGCTTTCCTCCCCCAAACTGGCCTTGTGCTAATGCTGCTGCTCCTCCCGCCTTACCTGTCCTCTCCTCTCTTCCCCTGGCGTTCTGGAAGCCTCCTTAATTGCCTCCATTAAACATTAATCCTTTCTGTTCTTCCTGGAAGAATTCAGTCTCCCTCTCCCCAGGGATTATCTTGTTCCTGAGCCTGCCTGCCTTCCCCACAATAGCTGGGGTGGATGAGGAAGGGTAGGGTGCACCACGTTCAGCCTGCTTCTCCCCTCACTCCTGCACACACACATGCACAGCTAAGCAGAGGGCCTCCTTCAGCCAAAGTGAGTCAAGTGCACCCCAGCAGCTCTCCGCCAAAAGGAAAGGGGGAAGAGAAAGCGGAACCATGAGTCTCGATTGCTGCGCTCTGCACAGCTGCAGGGATTGACCTAACTGGGTCAGTGAGGATATAAAGAACAGACAGACACACAACACAGAAAAGCTGGGATCGGGTAGCCAGGGCTCTCTGATGGAGAAGCTGAAGCACAGTGTGTTTAATTCTATACAGTTGAACCGGGATGCAGGGTTATTGCACTGAGATAAACAGGAAGACAAGATTTTTACATACAGCTGAACAAGGAGGCAGGTTTAGCTAATCTCTGTAGGAGGGTGGGGAGAAAGCTACAGTGGAGATTTCCTGCACACTGTCAGCATTCACACTCTGACACAAGCGCTTTGCCATCCCAATGAGCCTTGCTTGGGGAAGGTTTTCCACTTCCGTGAGGCAAAGGCATTGGGGTCCTTGACATGGTTGCACCCATGTCAGCAGTACCTTCACTCAGGACTTCTCTGGTTCTACCTGCTTCTGCTACATTAGAATTAATGTAGAAGTGAGCTTGGTGTCATTCTCAAGCCTAGAACTTGCAGAACCATGCCCATGAGCTGACACGTATACCCTGTCTTTTGTTTCCAGGTGGAGGTAGAGGTAGAAAGCATGGATAAGGCTGGCAACTTCATTGGCTGGCTGCACATGGATGGGGCTAACCTGTCTGTCCTGCTGGTGGAGCAAGCGCTTTCCAAGGTCCACTTCACTGCTGAGCGCAGCGCCTACTACAAGCCTCTCCTGTCTGCTGAGGAAGCTGCCAAGCAGAGGAAAGAGAAGGTACCAAGTACAGACTGTGCCAGTCAGTCCGTAGCATGTGCTCTTTTCTTAGCTGCTCCTTCCCATACACCAAAGGGCCAAGGATATAAGGTGCCAACTTAGGCACCCTTGATCCTAAGCCATACACAGATCTTCAGTGGGCCAGGGTTGTCAGTCTGGAAGATTCCCAGTGGTGTCCCAGACCTACAGCTAGACAGTCTAGAAGATGGAGGACACCACAGGTGAAGAGCCTGAGGGTCAACCTGCCCTTCTCAGGCAGGACCCACCAAGGGACTGACTGGTCAACCCACCTCTGAATTTCCTTACTACTGCTCTTTAGGGCAGCGGCCCAAGGAGATGCATGGAGCCCTTAGAACAGCAGATTTACAGCCAGACTCAGATACTACATTGAAGAGATGAGGTGGATCCAAAGAAGCTTTTGGAAACAAATTGACTATTAAGGAACTCTGTGGCTTTGGGGTGGGAGCTGGGCTGGCCCCTTCCCACACTAGCCTGTCTCCATCGACTTATAGCCTGCCTAATAGTAGGATAAATCAGCTGGCCACCAATCTGTCAGAGCTCCTCTGTGCTTGAAGAGGGTTTCGTGGGACAGCCATGCTAAACCATAAATTGTTCCAAGAATAAATATATCCTTCCCCATACAGCAGCCATCTGGCTTGAGATTTGCTTCCCAAAGCCAAGATAACCTGCCAATAGGAGTTTGGGGGCTTTGGGCCCCTAAACACACCATATTCTTCCTCAGGCCAAAGAGCGACCTCCTGGCTCAGGGCCTCTCTCCTCTTTCAGTACTAGACCCTGTCTTAGTCATCCTCTGGGAATTGGGAAATATCTCTCATACTTTGGTGGCAGGAGAACACAAGTGGACAGACTCCTGAAGGGTGTGGCTCAGAAACGTAGGCTGGGCACCAGAGACTGGCTGTGATCTAGGGGCGATAGCTGCCTCAGGGTGTCAGAGGAAGTTCTCTTCTTCCTTGCTCCAGTTCCTGCTCACTTTAAACCCTGTCTTCTGCCACCCTTGTGTCATCTGTCTTCAGCAGGGGACTGGTGGGCCAGGATGGCAGCATTGAGGGCCAAGGCATCTCTGCCTAGGGCATAACTCCACACATGAAAATTCACTGGAGTCTAGAAGCTGCCTCCTCAGCTCTGTCTACTCAGAGTGGACTTGGGTAAGGACAGGGAGTGGTGTCTGCCCTGAGGGGCTCACTAGATTCCTTGCCAGGTACAGCACGAAAGGCGTCTTTATTTACTGCACAGTAGATTTGTCTGAGAGAACCCAAGTTGTCATTCTGTTGCTGCCACTTGATGATGCTAAGGAGTAATTACCAGTGATTAATCACTTATATGAGCTGCACATTTTATTCCAGTCCAATTAAAATGCACTACCCAACCCTATACTGGGCTACCTTCCCCATGAGTCCCTCTACAGCAAAAGCCCAGTTCCCTTAGGATCCAGAGGAACCAGCTTGGCTGGGGAACAGCTCTGTCTGCAGAGCCTTTTAGTGATTCTGGGTTGGCAGTTGATGAGGGGGTTTGGAAGCCAGCTGGGTGAGGTAACCTGAGTATCTCAGATGTACTTAGCATTTCCCACTTGTGACCTTCTGAAGGCTGCTTCACTGCTGAGGAATAAAGAATTACAGTTCCTTCACAGTGTGTAAATGTTTATATATATGGGCTAAACCAGGAAAGGAAATGCTGAGAGACTCTGAGACCAGGTGTGCATAGTATGGACAATGACTTGTGCATGCATGTATTAGTGAGTCTCTGTCTATCTTGAGGAACCTGATGGTACTGAAGCCTAGAAGCTGCCTCCCTGCTGGGTTGATTAAATTCTACCTTGTGTCCCATAAGACCCTCCCTTTCCTCTGTATTTAGTAGTTCTGGGCAGAAACAAGGAGGGAATCACAGGTGGCAGATACCTACCTACAGATATAGATAGATATAGATTCTCTCTCTCTCTCTCTCTCTCTCTCCCTCCCTCCCTCCCTCCCTCCCCAGCACCAGCCCCATCCCTATCCCCCTCTCTCCCTCCTTTCTCATCCCAGCAGGGCCTTGATCAGGGCTGGATTGGCCATTGATTAGTTTTTATTGAGCTTGGCCTCCCTGCTGTGTGTTTGAAGGCCTCTGCCACTGTGGCTCCATGCCAGCCACACCCTTGGAGCCTAGTGAGTAGAGATATTCAATAGGATTTAGACTACCAATGGAGTCCTGTACACATTTCTGTCTCCTGTCAGGGGGAGGATCTGGGCTCCCTGGAAAAAGCACAATAAAAAAAAGAGCAAAGATGGAGGGCCAGAAACCAGGAGGAGAGACAGCCTCTGCTCCTAACCTACTCTGACTTACGCCTGTGCCCAGCATAATGGGGTCCTTCCCTGGTGATAGCTGCAGCAGCAGGGGACCCTAATAAGTTCCAGATATAGAAGGAATCTGAAGAAATCAAAAACTTGCTTGACAGAACAGCCTGCAGCAGGAGCAGAGGAGGGAAGGGTCGTGGTCTATAGCTAGAGCTGTGAAGGGTCACAGCAGTGCCTTGCCCCAAGACAGATCCACCATGACCCTAGCTTTGCAGCAGAAGAAATTCTGTTCTTTAGCCTGGCCATAAACCCTAACTGCCACCATCAGAGTTCAGGAAGACATCTCTACATGAACGAATGAACTCACAAGTGACCCAAGATCAGGGGAGACTAATTACCAGGCTCCTCATGTGCCCGGGCCATGCTGCTGAGCCAAGATTCTTACCTCCTTGGCCTTAAGGGGTCTTTCCCAGCCCCTCCCTCTGCCAAGAGCCTGGGAGTGACTCTGTACACAGTTACTGCTCCTTCTAGAAAAGGCCTTTGAATTTTCCTAGTCAATTCCCTTGGGTCCAGGAAGAGCAGCATCCACCCCAAAGATTCCCTCAAACAAGAGCATAGCAGAGATGTGAGCTCAAGAGGCCTGCTGAGGCTGTGGGCAAGTAACACCTCTCTGGCAAGGGGTCTTTTCCTCGTGTGACTGCTCTACAAAAGAGCATTGTCAGCCAGTGGGAGGCATGTTCTAAGGATGAGGACAACACCCATCCCAGCAGACCAGTTCCATCTTGCCAAAAAGTTACACTGCATTTGCCAGCTCACCTGGGACCACTGTCTACCAAGTCCAAAGAATAGCTGAGCTGTCCCCTCTCCTCCAAGAAAAACAAGGAACCCTTGTGGCTCCAGTGCCCAAAAAGTCAAATCCAAAGAGGTGAATTCTCACTTAGAATCAAGGTTCCTTTCCTAAGGAGCAGCTCTCCCTCCCTCTTCTACCCCTGGATTCTTAGCAGCCCATGGTGCCTGCCACTCCGTATGTAGGCACCTTGTTTTCATTGTCTTCTCAGCCCAGGTGGCAGTAAGTGCTCCGTCTGCCCGGTGAGCTATCAGACCTGGGATTGGAGGGGGAGGGATCTGTCAGGCTTTCTTTTGTGTCATTGGTGACCTCAGCATGCTGCCCACCTGAGCCTGTGATGAACAAAGCTCCGCCCCCTCTCCCCAGGGAGGAAACCGGTGCTGTCGCCTGGGGCTCTTTCACTTGAGGACTCATTAGCAGTTTCTGCTCTCACCCTGTCAGTCAGCTCCAGATTCTTCAACGCTGCTGAAGAGAGCCCTCCCCAGCAGCCACAGCCCAGGAAGTAGGGTGGGGGAGGAATGGTCTCTGAATGACTCTCCGATCCTCTCCATCAGCCAGCACAGAGGCCTCATCTCTTTACCAAGCTGCAAACCAGGAAAGGAGGCAGCTAGAGGAGTAGGCAGAGGAGCAGGGAGGGGAGGAAAGGGCCACTGCGGACAACCCAAGCACGGCACAGCACCGCCCCAGGGTGCTGAGAGATTGGGGGTGAGAAGCATGGGTGCTGGCAGGAAGGGGAAGACTGCTGGGTCAGAGAGGTGGCTGGCGGTGGCTCAGTCCATTTAAGGCAGTGATGACAGGCTTGTCTTAGAGGCAGTGTGAGTCCTATTGATCTGTGGAGTTCCAAGGGCTCTAGAGGGCCTGGGAGCCCAGTCGATAAGAATGAATGGCTAAGTTGACCCCTTGCAGCCAGAGAAGCCTAAAGGAAAGAGCTGAAGGCCTTGTTTGAAAGCTTCCATGACTGTCCTGTCCTGTCATAGGGAACTTGACTATCTCTGGGTGTTCGGGCCTTTGAACCCTTAGGGAAGACAGAGTGTGCATTAGCACTCCACTGCCTGCTTCTTCTGACCAACCAGGGCTGGGGTTGGTGTATGTCTTAAGTCCCTGGGTGATGGAATGAGAACAGTGGTAGTAGTGATGGAGACAGATGTTGGCAGCTGGAACTCAGCCAGAGTAAACCCTACACGTGCCATTGTGGAAGGCACTTCTCTATGTGGAATGGTAGAAAACTTCGGCCTAGATGGGTCTTAGCCATTTCCTTCGATATCCCCTAAACTCTTGCCTCTCTTTTTTGTAACATGCCTGCTCGTCAGTGACTGGGTGTTAATGTTCTAATCAAAGGAAGTAGACCCAGAGATCACTTGGTAAAGTCAAACATAAGATAAAGGGTAAAGGTGCATACCTTCTAAGCTTCTAAGGTTGTTGTGAGTCTCAACTGAACTTGATACTTAGAGAATGTTTAGAAGGTTCATGGCACTAGTGAGCATGCTGTTTTTGGGCTAGTATGCCATGTGTGCTCCTGTCTCCTGTCTCCCCGTCCACTTCCTGCTGCTCAGCTGGAGAGCCACCTCCCTCCCCTGCTCTGACAGGCCTCACTACTTGGCTAATCTCCTGGCCTCAGGATTGGAGTTGACACGCTGTCACGCGCTGTCACGTTGAATCAGCTTCTGAGCTGCTGCAGCTCTGGCACGGCTTGGGGAAGGAAGGAGGGAAGAGAGGGAAGTGTGGAGAGGGTGGCCTAGCCTCTGAGCTGAGGTCAGAGCAACCTGCTGGAGGTGAGGAGTCCAGACCTCAGGAGAAACAGTTCTGCAGAGTCACACCCCCTTTCCCAGCTGCAGCCTAGAGTGCCTCAGGGACAGGGGTGGCCATAGATGTGACCTGCAGAGTGACCTTGCTGAGCACTGTGGGAAGGGAGATGGAGATTTGAAGCTAGAGGGGCTGAGCAGGCAGCCCAAAGGCAAGGCAGCTCACTGGTGGGATCCTCACACTCTACCCTGTGGGATCACCTGGAACTCTGTTTGATTCTTATTTAATAAGCCTGGGGTGAGATCCTGGAGCCTGTTTTTAAATAAGCTTCCAGTTTGATGTCTGTCAGAATCATGACCCTTTAACCCAGAACTTCAGAGACTCCACCTTTCCTGCTCAGAATCAGCCCTGCAGTGACCCCAAACTTAACCTATTTACCTAAAGCCCCTGGTTGGTGTCCTCACCGATGTCCTTCTCAGCTACCCTGTCTTCACTACCACACCTGCAGGTCTGGGCCCACTATGAGGAGCGGCCTGTGGAGGAGGTGATGCCTGTACTGGAGGAGAAGGAGCGCTCTGCCAGCTACAAGCCGGTGTTTGTGACCGAGATCACAGATGACCTGCACTTCTATGTGCAAGATGTGGAGACTGGTGAGTGCCTGCATGCTGCCCCTCACAGGTCCCAGCATGGGTATGGGCCCCAGAGTTCCCCAAGGAACTTACAACTGCTACTGCCCCTGTCTCCATCTCACTGGGCCTACGGGTCACCTACAAGTGAGCCCTGGAGTGGACTCCAAGCAGGTCCTCTGAGGACAGGTAGCATTATAAATTCATCTGGGTGGTTCTCTGAGACTCTTAGGTAATGGCTTTACTCCCAGACACCCCTGGCAGGGCTGGGTGTGAGGATTTGTTGCCTGAGTGTGTCAGGAATCATGGAGCAGATTGTCTGATGTGGTCAGGGAGCCCTCTTCTTACAGAGGACCAGAAGGGTGCAAGCTTGTCCCTCTCTTCGAGTGGGTTTCTCCTACAGAGGTTAGTGTAGAATTGTAGTGGCCAGTTTCCATGGCAACACGCAGGCTCTAGGGGAAGCGATCTCCTGGCAGTCTTTGTGAAGGACCTTCTCCTTTCTCCTGTCCTCAGTCTACTACAGGATGGCCAGGGCCCCCTACACAGACACCTCAGTAGAGACCATTCTAGTGCCAGCCACGCCCACCACTCTTCCTTCCCCTGACCTCTCCCTTCTCTTCATTCTGCTCTGGGCAGGAAGCAGTTTTGTTGGGAAGACAGGGACAAGCTCTTAGATCTACCTTTGGGTCCAAGGAGCCAAATCCTGGCAGAGGGGTATGCAGATTTGGGCAGCCCCAGGAATGGCAGGATACGGGTTTTGCTTGTCTTCCTCAATCCTACTCCCAAATCTTCGCCAAGTTGCCAACAGCCTGTCTCAGCTACTTCCCTCTAATGATATTTCCCAAGCAGCTGCTTTTGTGGCACTGTCATCCAAGGAAATCGTCTCTCTTCCTCATCCTGTGCTGGCTCTGCTTGGGAAGAGAAAAGGTGGAGGAGGGGAAGGTTGATAAGCCTTGGGCATTCACTTCTCCTGAGGGCAGCCAGTTTTTAAGACTGGGTTGCCTGACAGGAAAGGAGTGTGACCTCACAGGGTCTAAGTAGAAATTAGGTCTGTGAGAGAGCAGAGGAATGGCTAAAATGGCCATTGGGGAGCCTGAGGGAGGAACTCTAAGCAGCCCCTGCCTATGGACAAGATCTACCCACAGGCCCACCTAGGAAGGACCTCCTTAACTGGCACCACTGTGTTCAGAGGCAGAGCTTGAGGGGACAAGCTTCCTACCTGACTCCCTCACCAGGGAACCCTATTAAGCTGTCTCTGGCTTCTCTAGAAAGCCAAGATACTTGGAGAGAGAGTGGTGTCCAGGGCAGAAGGAAAGAAAGAGGCCCAGAGAAAGCTAGTATTCCTAGAATGTTGTCACTGGCTTCTAGTAGTAAGTACCAGGGAGGATGCTGCAACTCTCAGGTGGCTCTATTCAGTCCACAAAAATAAGCCCAGGGTCTTTAGCCTTCCTCCCTGAACCTTTGGGACTCCTCAAGGCACATCCTCTCACCCTGCTCCTTTCAATTAAAGCCTGCCCATCTTCATAAAGGGTCTGATGAAAACATTAACTGCAAGTGACCAATCAGACCCTTTATAAGGACCTCCAGGAGGCTGTGGCTGCTGGCAGGAGGTATGAGCCTGTTTCTTTCTGTTGCCTGGGAACCTAAAAATCCAATAAACTAAAAGTAGACCAAATTCAGACCTGTCAATGTAAAGGCTGCTTCCCAGTACCTGGAGCTTGGGTATCGGTGGGCAAGGAGCACTCTGGAGGAGCCCAGAGGCCTCACCACTCAACTGAATGAGCGCCAGGACCGTGGGTGCACAGCAGCCTAGGAAGACGATGTGTGTTGCATATGCAGAGATCATTTCAGGATGGTTGAATTATTAAGCACCCTGCATGCACTGGGGATCCTACCAGGCTGGTGCAAGTAAACAAGTGAGCTATGGTCTGAAGGAGCTCACAGTGTAATGGCAGAAACATAAACACAGACAAGGAACTTATACAGTGGATGGTGGCAAGTTTAACCACAATAAACATGTGTTCTGCACCTGTTGCAGTGTGGCCTCAGCCTTCCCCTGAAGGGGAAGAGGAATGCCACACTTAGACTACACATCACCAGCCTTGTCCTCACCTGTGAGGCAGAAGAGAGCAAAGAGGCTATGAGGCTGGGCCAGAAAGGCCATAGAAGGACAGGCCATAGGGAGCTGATGCCCAGCAAAGCAGGGTAGGGAAGGCACTGCAGGAAGGAGCCAGAGAAGGAAAATGAGACCTCAGGAACTGCCAGAGCTGGTCATGTAGCTATAGGTAAGCAATAAGGGCTATGACCCTCAGCCAGGGAAATCAGGCAGAAAAGTAGGGCACTGGTTCCCTGCTGAGAAGAGGTAGAAGAGGGGAACTTAGCCTGGCAGCACCGGAAGTGCTGTTCTACTTGAACTTCACAGGGTGACAGGTCAGAGTGCCTGTGAATAGGTGGAGCCTCTGGGCCCCACTCAGAATTACTCGCCATCTTTCAAGGCTCTTACTCTGAGGTCCTTTCCTGTCTGTGGTTGTAAGTGATCCATCCTTTTGCCCCCAAGAGACACTGGGCAGAGTGGCTCCTACTAATCATGGGGTCAAGAGTTCCAGCCCTTACTCTAGAAGCTGTTCTGCCTTGCTCAGTGTCTGTTTGCCTTCCTACCTTCTCAGTCAAGTCCTAGCCTCAAGAAATGTACCTCAGTAGTAGGATAGTTCCCTAGCATGCACAGGCTCTGTGTTCCATCTCCAGTACTTGAAAAAGAACTTAGAAGGCCCAGGCAATTCCTCAGGGCTCCTTTAGCCATGGCCAGTACATTAGAACATGGCCAGAACAGTGCATACAAGACCTCTGGTATTAGCAAGTCACCCAGTTTGCTTTTGAATATGGCTGTCATGAAGGACTCTGTTGCATGGGCTGAGGTAGCCAGTGCTCAAGCCCCCTGGAACCTCATACCATGCTTCATACTTCACCCAGGTTCACCAGGAGTGAGGCTCCCAAGTCTCACTGCCCTCTTGTTCCTGCAGGCACCCAGCTGGAAAAGCTGATGGAGAGCATGCGCAATGACATCTCTAGCCACCCTCCTGTTGAGGGCTCCTACGCCCCCCGCCGGGGAGACTTCTGCATTGCCAAATTTGTAGATGGAGAATGGTGAGCCACTTGGACCAGCAGGGCAATGGGGCTTAGGATGGAGAAACATCCGGGGCACGGGCCTGTAACGCGGCTGTTAATGGCAGGCATCCACACAAGCATTTCCTTTCTGTGGGGTTGCTGGTAAGAGCCTCTGCCAGGTCTTCAAGGTATCCCTCCACAGTCGGGGGTCAGAGGACTATCATCTAACCAGCCTCCAGAGGTGGCAGGATAAAGTGGTGTCACTCCCTCTCCCCTGAGGACACCAAGATAGTAATGCTGGCAACTGATACCTTCCAACCCAGCCCTTGCCCTCACAGGAAGAATGATGTCAGGAGTCAGTTGGAGGTTTGTTCACAGTGAGCACAGACCAGCCAGCCAGCCCTCCACCTCTGCTGTCTGGGATACAAGCAGTTGTACTTCTAGGCCGGAAGGTCACTCATGTATAATCTACCAAGGGTAGAGCCCATGGCCTTCCCAGGGTGACAAAGTGACTTGGATGTGTTCCCTGCTGAGGCCTCCCAGACAGATCTGCCTGCTAATTACAACTGCTGTTTAGTGTGCTGGGTTTAAACAGCAGACATCAATCTAGTCATTACTCTTGTTGCTTTATGCCCCAAGGACATATTAATCTGCTCCACATGCTCCCCGTCTTCCTCCTGTGCTCCCAGCTCCACTCCAACTCCTATAGATGCTGTCCACAGCTCCCTGAGGCTGGGCTTCCCTGTAACACCCAGAGACCCTGGACAGGAAATGCTGGCTCTCCAGGGAGATCAGGTTCTTAGCACCATCTTACAAGCTCTGACCTTGATGCCATTGCAGGTACCGTGCCCGGGTAGAAAAAGTGGAGTCCCCTGCCAAAGTGCATGTCTTCTACATTGACTACGGCAATGTGAGTGCTGGGGACCAGGGTGGGAAGCAGGCAAGGCAGGGACCATTAGGCACAGTAGTCCCCATGGTCAAGTCAATTTCTCAAAAGTCCTGCTATGCTTACTGATGAGACATATACATTGCTCATCTCTACTCTTCTTAAAACAGGCCAGGCACCCTGAACAACTAGAAAGCACAGGTAAATATGGCCGGAGGCCTGGATACACTGATAGATCTTAAGGGACTTGACGCTCTGAGGTGTGGCAGTGGCTAAACTGTCTACTGTCCTTTCCTCACTCAAGTATAAGACATAAGGATCTGCTAGCAGGAAGTCCAGAACTGGGGCCATGCGCTCATCTTGTCACCTGGGAGCATGCAGTGAAAGGTATTGGCAGGCTGGAGTGACTCCACCTACCTGGGCCAGAACCATAAGCATGCCCAGAACTGCCAGGGTCCTTCTTGGTGCGAGCACCCTGCCCTGTGGAGCACTGGAAGGGAGCCCATGTGGCAGAGAGAAGGGCACTAGAGGAAAGGAGTGATGAGGCAAGCCCAGCTACCTGCATGACTATCTTAGCTAATGGGGGCCTCTAGGTGTGCCAGCATAGAGCCCACAGGCAGTTGCGGTTACGAACTACAGAAGCCTATGAGACTAGGAAAATAGAACTAAGCCAAGGAACCAGCTAGAGAGGCCCAAAGCAGAAGCATCCAGCAGCCTGGTAGAGAGGGTTATGCTTGAAGCAAGGGGGCATCATTGTATGTGTGATGTTGTCCTGGTGCTTCCTCTATAGAGAGAGATCCTGCCGTCCACCCGCCTGGGTACCCTACCACCTGCCTTCAGCACTCGTGTGTTGCCAGCTCAAGCCACAGAGTATGCCTTCGCCTTCATCCAGGTGCCCCAAGATGTGAGTACAGACACTGTCCTCTTCAGAGAGGACCGACTGTTAACATAGTCATTGCTGCATCCCTCACTGCCTCGAAGAAGAAGATGGAAATGTGCTGCGTTGTCTGTTGTTATTGGTAGGATCAGAAGCTGTGAGTGGGTAGCTTTGACTTTGGAAAGTGAGGGAAGATACCACAGACAAGATGGCATGATAGCAATTCAGTTAGTTCTTGAGCCCTGGGTAGACCTGAGGAGTTAGGTGAACTGGAATAGACTCCATCTCCACATCTGGATTCTACTGAGTAGCAGGCAGTGGCAAGAAAGAAGAGAAAGGTAATTTAGGGCCTGGACATTGTGGTCTTGTCTGTCCTGACAAGAGTTTATTCTCTATACCTTAGGCAGGGAGGGAAGTGTGGCATGGTCAGAGCTGTCTCTGATAGCTTTGTATAAGGAAGAATGGTTGGAGATGGCCATTACAGGCTAGGCTAGAGATAAGGGCAGCCAATCCAGGCCCATTTGGAGGGTTAGGGAGAGGAGAGAGGACCAGTCTCAGAGACACATGGTAGTATCAGAGAGGTGAGACAAGGCAGAAGAAGCTAAGATGCCACTGACTTCCTGACACATGTTTATGTTGCTCTTGGCCAAGGGAAAGGAGGAACACTTTGGGCTTGGAGGATCTCCACAGGGCTACCTAGGGTCCAGTATAGAAGAGAAAGAAGACTTGGGCTGACAAGGAGGCTTGAGGCTTTAGTTTCAAGGAGGGGTACCTGGTGCTCAGAGCAAAGGTGTGAGCAGCATGTGTAGAGCTGCCTCCAGTGTAGAGCTGCCTCCAGCATCAAGATATTAGATACCAGTGGGAAGGTGGGAGTCGTCACCCTTAACTTCCTACCTACTCACAAAACCGTGCCAAAGAGAAAACAGACCACAAAAGGCATGGTGAGCTGGGGGGGCGGGGGGGGAGGAGGAGGTGCTGAGGTTGGGGAGCTGTGTGATGACATCCAGGATGCTAGTAAAGACAGCAGAGATCTGATAGGGTCAGTGTACTTGGAGGTTTAGAGGGAGCCAGGGCAACAGTCATTAGGTAAGTTTGGGGCAGAGAAAAGCCACTTTTCCTCAGAAACAAGCCAGGCGAGTGGGTGCCCAAAACTTGGATATGAGAATGGTTTCTGTGCGATTGGTTTGGGTTCCTTCATGTCCAGGACCTGTTTGTCACTCACAGACATCACAGGGGAGAGTCACAGGCTCTGCTGGAGGTCAAAGAACGGGCCTTGAGACTCAGGTAGCTGTTGTTTGACCTTCACTCATTCCCCTCAATAACATGGCTGCATCCTGTCCAGGAGGATGCTCGCACAGATGCTGTGGACAGTGTGGTGCGGGACATCCAAAACACTCAGTGCCTGCTCAATGTGGAGCACCTGAGCGCCAGCTGCCCCCACGTCACTCTGCAGTTTGCAGATTCCAAAGGTGATGTGGGACTGGGCCTGGTGAAGGAAGGACTGGTCATGGTGGAGGTGCGCAAGGAGAAGCAGTTCCAGAAAGTGGTAAGTGATTTGGAAAGGGCCCCATCCTGAAGCAAGCCCTTAGCACATACCCTGCACCATCAGCAGTAAAGCAGATGAGAGACTGGGGACTACGCCCAGAGCCAGTGAGGAAGCAGAGAATCCACCAGCCTCCTGGTCCTGCTGCGGAAAGATAATGGATTTGGGTTTGTTGGGTTTTTTAAAAAAATCTAATTAAAGCACAAATTAATTGGCTGCGGGTTTGGCTGAGAATGCAGCTGCAAACTAGAGCAGAAAGTTTCCCTCTGTTTGTGCCCTAGTCGACAGGCTGGGGAGCTTTGCCAGGGGTGATGCAGAGGGTCAAAACCTGGCTCCCCCCCCCCCCCCGGTCCCTTTTGCTAACATACAGTCTCCAAGTCCTATTGCCCAGGACCACCCTAGCCATGTGGTAGCTACAAATGTTCCAAAAGACTCTATCACAAGGCTCTCCAGCTTACTTGGAAAGCCCCAGGATCCAAGTGACTGGGAATCTCCATTGATGAGAGGGGTTCATCCTTGAGAAACTGGGCCTTCGGCTCCTGAGATGAAGAGACTATTGGTTACCCTCTGGAGTTGACCACAATCAGTTCCCCTTGCTCTTTTCATCTGTTGCCTGCTATGTGTGGGTTCTGCAGTGCCTCCATTTGGTACCATGAGTTTCTCCTATCCTCCTACAAGCCTTAGCCGTGGTTTTCCTGTAGGCCAGCCTACCTCCCAGCTGAGGCAAATCTATGAACATTCCAGAGAGACAGACTGATAGGATGCTCAGCTCCATAGCTCTCATGCTAGAACTCCATAGCTCTCATGCTAGAACTGACTAGACAACAAGCAGGTAGCCCCCACTTCTTCCCCACTGAGAAACACAGTGTGCGAATACCAGCTTCTCCATTTTGCATCTCTTCACTCAGCTCATTGCTGCCCTTTCCAGGCCCTTCTTTCGTCTGGCTTCTGTTCCCCACCCCATAGATCCACATGGTGTTCTGTTGGTGTGTGGGTCAGAGGCATTGGCTATCCTAATGTCTTCACGTGACCTGTTTCTGACACCGAGAATTCCTTTTGCCCACTATCTATAATGAAAAGAGACAAACCCTACCCCTACCTTGTAGAATTTATATTCCAGCGTAAGACAGTGAACATGAGTTAAATAAAATGTCACAAGATGTTAACTCTGTTCGAAAGGGGGAAATAGAAGTCTAGTCTAGAGGATCAGGAGCAGAATGCTTACTTTTAAATGGGGGTCACTGTACTTGACATGAAGAAGATAGTATTTTATCAGAGAGTTGAGAGGGGGAATAAATGGCCAGATGGGACACGAAGGGACCTACGATTATATGGATTAGCCAATGCAAAGTTGAGCAATCCCAGAGAGCAATGTGACTGTACATCCTGCAGTTTTCTCTGAGTACTAGGCTCCTCTGGGGGCCACTGACCTGCAGCAGCATTTTTTGTTTGCTCATTCAAGAACACCTCCATCTTGACCACTTCCCATCTTCTTATGTCCCTCAGATCACAGAATACCTGAATGCCCAGGAATCAGCCAAGAGTGCCAGGGTGAGTTCTTGCCTGGAGATCCTGGAGATGTTGAGTTTGAGAGGTGTGGCCTTGTGGCTTCCACTAGGTCACACATCCCTGAAGAGCCATGTTCTGTCTCCCTCTCTCACAGCTGAACCTGTGGCGCTATGGAGACTTCCGGGCTGATGATGCTGATGAGTTTGGCTACAGTCGCTAAGGAGCACTTGCCTGGCCCCCAGCACCGCTGATGCCAGCCCTCCCTCTGCCAGGAAGCTGTTTGCAACTCCAGACCTGGTCCGGGGAGTATAGATTGGGTCCAGCTTGCTTCAGTGTACAGAAACTTCCTCTGTCATGGGTAGCATTGGAGCTGGGTGGAGAGCCCGAAGCTTGTTGGGGGCAGACCCTCACAGTGGTACTGCCGTCCAGTCTCTCCCAGATGATTTTGTATTTTTATTTTGGGTGGGTGGGGGGGCTGTTTTTTTTAAATTGTCTTCAAATCAGGAAAGAACCATGAAAGATTTTGTGTTAGTGAAGGGTATAATCGTGACACAGAGGCAGCTGTCAGCTGGCACCCACCACTCCCCCAGACCACCCTTCTTCCCAAGCTCTGTCCAAGTGTTGATTATGTGACTTCTGATACGTCCATTCTCAAATTCCAGTGTGTCCACATCTGCCCCCTCACCAGCCTATTGTGTATTTAAAGCTTTTGAGACCCAATAAAATAGTACCTGCTGTCTGCAGCCTTACTGTCATGGTAGAGCCAGAACACTGGGTGCTTGGCAGCACCCAGCCAGGAGGGGGCCTGACTACAGTCCCCAAAAGCAAGGCTGCTTATAGAGTTGTAGGCAGCGCTGAGACCTGGTAAGTACAACCACAGCCATCCTGCAGTAGAGCAGACATCTCCTTCAACTCACTGCATGTGACTGTCCTCAAGGACCTCTGCTTAGAGTTAGCATGGCCTGCAGTGCTCAGTGTCCCTCAGACTCATCCACAGCATGATCCCAGCAAGGACCCCAAAGGAATTCCAGTGAGGACTCTCCCAGTTCCTACTGTGGGCTCACATTGGATTACCAATAAGCTGGGCCTGGTAGTTCAGGAGACTGAGGTAGGAAAATCATTAAAGCCAGCCTAGACTATATTATGTTCATGGTCAACCTGAGCAACTTAAATCTGTCCTGTCTCAAAAAAAAAAAAAAAAGTTTAAAAATGGCCAGGCCTATACCTTAATGATACAGTTGCTTGCCTTGCATGCATGAAGCCCTAGGTTCAATCCCCAACACCATGATTGATTGATTGATTGATTGATAGATAGATAGATAGATGCCGCCCTTGGAGAATAGGGCTGAATGAATCCCAGATCTAGTGAAGAAGACCTGTTGCTGTGAGCTGGCTCTGGCTCTGGAAGACTTGTTGCCATAAGCTAGCTCTTATTCTAGTAAGTGTTCTCAGAATCTTTAAGGTTGAACCATGTAGAACCATTTGTAGTCCATAACTGTGGGCTGGGAAAGGCCTGGAACAGTCATTCGATGGCAGTGAAAAGCCCATCACTTGCAGGTAATTCTGAGGAGTAGGCAAAGAAAAAGAGCCTGGACACAAGCCACCCATCTCATGCATTGTGGCCCTGCCCTTCCTACATACATACTTTGAAAAAATCCAATGGCTTAACCTTCTGCCTTTCTAGCCCATGACGATACTCCAAAGCTGCCTTGGCTTTAGTGTGAGGCACCAGTGAAAGTAGGCTGGCTTTCCCTCATAAGCAGACATCCCACCCAAACACAAGGCAGCCTTCACATGAGCTTCTACTCAGGACACATCTTTAGACAAAGGCGTGTTCGTCTTGATCTCTGGTGCCTGTGTAGGATGAGGCAAAAATGGTAAGAACCAAATAGGAAGGGCTGGAGAGGTGTCCCAGCAGTTAAAAGCATGGACTGCTCTTGCAGAGGATCTGAGTTCAGTTCCCAGCACTCAGGTGAGACAGCTCACAGACATCTGTAAACTCTGGTTGCAGGAGGTTCTGGCACCTCTAGCTTCCAAGGGCACCTGCAGTTATGGCCGTACCCACACAAAGACACATACACATAATTTTTAAAAACAATAAATCCATCTTTGAGCTTGGTGGTGGTGATACAAGCCTTTTAAGTCCCAGCACTCTGGAGGCAGAGGCAGGTGGATCTCTTGAGTTCGGGGCCAGCCTGGTCTACAAGTGCTAGGACAGCCAGGGCTATACAGAGAGACCTTGTCTCGGAAAAACAACAATAGCACATCTTTGAAAATGAGGAACAAGGGGAATGGTTGAGGAGAAGCATGGAGTCAGTCCAGGAACCCCGTGCTTGCTTTCCTCTCTTGAGCCCCTCAGGGCTGCTCAGAACAAGTACCTGTACTCCTCGTCTCAGACCCTCTACAGTCAAGGGAACTGCATCCCCAGGACTCTGCACAGCCCTTGGGGTTGTCTGCCAAATCTTCAGAATGGTGGTAACTTAGGGACCCTGTCACCCCCAGTAGGCAGTCATGCTTTTGCCATGGCTTCGCTTCGCTTGGTCCATAGAGAAGAGAATGAATGCCCAGCTCATTTCTTTACCCTCTACAGTGCTCCCAGTAAGGCCTCCAGGCAGGGCGCTGTGCATTCACAATGAGCGCAATTGGCAGAGGGGCAAGATGCCAACCCACTCTTTGTAAAAGGGTCTGAAATCATCTCCCCGTAACAGTTGCCTTGGTTACATCTGCACCCAAGGATAAGCCTTCCATAGTTTTCCAGATGAAATTATGCCTGAACCTTCCCACTTCTTATTTCCTTTCTCTTCCAAGGCTAGTTTAGACAAAGGTCAGGGCAGTCACCAGGTAGGCAGCCTCTGCTGTAGGCTCCAGCCTGCTGTGCCTCTCTCTGCCATATCAGTTGAGCTGCTGAAGAGTCCCATGTTAAGGGTACAGATGAAGGAGACATTTATGTGGGAATGCGCTGGTGTGTTCTGTCTCCATCCATGCTGGTCCTGCATCAGCACTTGCAGGCAAGCCCCAGAATGCCCAGACTTCTAGACTTGCCCCTTGGGTTTGGAACCATGGACTGTGTCCCTTCCCTGTGCTTTTCCAGTTTTGCCCCCAATTGTTCATTCCCTTCTTGCCTCTGATAGATTAATACCCAGAAAGCACTTAGCACAACATTGGGTCCAGCAAAGTGTCGGGGCTATTTTGAGGTCCTCCAGGGCCTGTAAGCTAGGCAAGAAGGCAGCCAGTGCTGTACAAGAAGAAAACTCACCAGGCAGTGGTGGTGCATGCCTTTAATCCCAGCACTCGGGAGGCAAAGGCAGGCGGATTTCTGAGTTCGAGGCCAGCCTGGTCTACAGAGTGAGTTCTAGGACAGCCAGGGCTACACAGAGAAACCCTGTCTCGAAAAAGGAAAAAAGAAAACTCAGTAATGTCCTGGAGTTTCCAGGGTCTAAGCCCCTGGCTCAAGTGGCAAGAGAAACTCCCTAGGGGGAGATGAGAATGTTGTTCCGACAGATATGGAAGGGCTTGCTTGTCTCTGACTTTGTACTGGGAATTCCTAGAACTCTGGGACTTGATGACTGACAGGGAGAGCCTGGTACTTGAAGCCCCTTCTCAGTGACATCTTCCTCTCTGCTACACACAGGGCCAGCAGAGAGGGCAGCAGTGGAGGGAAGGCCTCACCAGCTGCCTCCCTTTATTTATTGGCTTGATTATTTCTACATCCTGGAGAGAGTTAGTCAAATGGACCCCTTTTCTTGCATTAGCCCATGTTGGGAAGCATCAGGGAAGGGCTAGAGCGCTGGAGCCTCAAGAGTGGTTATTGATGTCCTAATTACAAGGGGATGCTAATTTAATTTGAACCTAATTACAGTGCACTACCCTGGGTGGCATGTGTTTTAATAATTAACGTCCTTCAGATGCGGGGGAGTGTAATAATATTTACACTAGGTTGGCCAGCAGCCTGGGGAGGCGGGCTGGGGGCCCATACACCACCCTCTACCCGGCAGCTTGGCTGCTGGCTGGTGGGCAAGATGGCATAGGAGTCTTGGTCCCCTGGGGTCTTGTCATCCTTCCCAGGGGATATGCTTGGGTCTCATTTGCAGCCACTCCTTGGCCCAGCAGGCTGCTTCACGCTGCAGGGTGCCACGCTGAACTTCTGAAGTCAGGTTTCGGTTCCAGCCTTACTCACCTCCCCGTGTCCCAAACCACACCAGCAAGGTCCTAGGGAAGGCCTTGTGGAAACAGATGCACATTGGGGGAATGGAAGGAGAGCGACTTGGAATTGCTCCTTCCCTGGTTTGCAGGTATGTAAGGAACACATTCAGAAAAGTTCACCAGGGCATAGCTCAATACATGAACAAAAAACTCCACAAACTACCTGATAGAGACCATCAGCAGCTCCTTCCCAGTCCAGCACAGGTGACCCCTCTCTGACCTCTGTCCCGATGGATGACTTTGCCTGTTTTGTGCTTTCAGCTTTACCTGACTGTGGTGTTTTATTTAGGGGGCTCCCACTGTGTGCTCACTTCTTCAACAAGGTGACACAAGCATCATTGTTTACATTCTCCTTTGAGTTCTCTGAATACACCACCACGAATGGTTGCTACAAAGAAGGCAGAGCTCAGCAGTCTGCAGAGGCTATAGCCACACCAGTCCCCAAAGGAGAAATCTCAGCATTAGCACTGAAGGACTGGTCACCCTTCAGAAAAAAGGGAGCAAAATGAAGAGCAGAGCAGTTAGTTCATCAGCCCATCCAACCCCAGAGCAATGTGGTTACCAGCCTGATGTCCACAACCAGCCTTCTAGAACATGCAGGGGTGGGAAAAAGAACCTATCAGCAAATCTAGAAGCCAAGCAGAATCAGGGGTCAGCGCTGGTGCAGAGCTCAGCTGGACAATGCTCACCTAGCATGAAGAGAGGCCTGATTCAAACCCCAGCACTGCAGAAGGGAGTGGGGGTGCAGGGAATTGGAAGAAGCCTGCAGTTAAGATGCATGAGAGAACATGGGTGTCTACTGAAAAATCTCCGAGGCAGTTTCCTCTCAAAGCATGGCTGGCACACCCACACTATCAAAATCACTTGGGGTGCTCATTAAAATACAGCTGCCAAAAATAGTGTCAGAGCTGTATTGGGACTGGGGTGGCACAAGGGAGCTAAGTCCTCATCTGTCAGAGCAGGAAGACAATGGTGGGGTTTGAAGTTGACGAAACAAGAGCTGGCATATTATTTAGCAATAAGATGGTAACCCCCCAAAAATCAAAAACAGATGATTAAAAGTAGTTGCCTGTAGGTAGCACTACAGGGGGATGGGCACCACTATTGAAATCTTTTAACCATAGGCAAGTGCTTCTGATGCTCTTTTTTTTTTTTTTTTTTTAAGATTCATTATCATATAAATATTGTACTGATCCATTTCACTCTGGACAGCCCCAAAGCTGTGTGGGATTGGGGCCTGGGAATCTACTTTAACATGTTTCCTCTGTGGTTCTGATGAGTTCTCAAGTTCAAGCATTAGCTGTCACTGTCCAGACTCATTTTACAAGATGAGAAAGAGACAAAGTGACTTACCCAAGGTCACCCAGCTTATTAATGGCAGGCCCAGGAATAGAAAGTAGCTCTCCTGGCCCCAGGCCTGTGATTTTTCTCTACATCATGGCTCTCACCTTGGTGGATGTCCATCTCAGCAAGCTTGACCCCTGGGGTCCTGCAGGGTGCGCAGGGGTCCGGGCTCAGGTGGGAAAGCCAGGGTGCCCTTGTCCATGTACAAAGAAGGCAATTCTTCCTGCTGCAGACCCAGAGTCCTCAAGCAATGCATAGCATGTACACAGCACCTGCAGCTTGTGTGGAGCCATTGTGGAAATCAGCACATGTAAAACTATACAGATGCTTTCACTCCCAGCCAGTAGCAAAGTCTTGGTGGGTTTTCTCCCTGAAAATGGGAATGGGCTGCCTATTCATTTAGCACCTCCCCTGCTGCTAGTTGCAGGCAGGTACTGTTCTGAAGGTTGGAGACAAAAAGGTCCCTATCTTATGGGGCTCACAGTGGGAGCAAATGAGGGGAGGCTGATATAGTAGGTGGGTGAGCAAGCACTAGCTCAAAGTGACACTGTATGCCCCAAAAGTTCCTTCACTAGGAGTCATGCAAGAATGGGCATTACAAGCCGGGCAGTGGTGGCACACACCTTTAATCCCAGCACTTGGAAGGCAGAGGCAGGCGGGTTTCTGAGTTCAAGGCTAGCCTGGTCTATAGAGTGAGTTCCAGGACAGCCAGGGCTACACAGAGAAACCCTGTCTCGAAAAAACAAAAACAAACAAAAAAGAATGGGCATTACAGACAGCCATGACCATGTGTCACCATGGAGAAACCTTTTAAAATGTTAAGGCAAGCCGGGCAGTAGTGATGCATGCCTTTAATCCCAGCACTTGGGAGGCAGAGGTAGGCGGATTTCTGAGTTCTAGGCCAGCCTGGTCTACAGAGTGAGTTCCAGGACAGCCAGGGCTACACAGAGAAACCCTGTCTCAAAAAAACAAAACAAACAAACAAAAAAATTAAAATGTTAAGGCAGATCTCAGAGGATTTCATCTCACTTCATCATTCAAAGAAAAGTGGTATATTGCTTAGACATGTGATGTCCAAGTTGGGTTGTCTTTGGGATTGAAAGTAAATATAGTCCATGTGTTTGGACCAAGACTGTGACACCACTTTGAGTAAACTGGAGCATATAGAGACCTATTGATGAATAATAAACTGGAGAAAGAAAGAAATGCTGGGAAGACTGGAAGCCACCATCAGTCTGGCAAGCCTGAACACATCATACATTTATGTGCTATGTTGGAGCTCAGAGGAAAGAGGACTTACTGGGAGATGGGGTAGAAGGAGCACATCTGGGGAACTGTGGCAGGTTTCAAGGGAAGGGGACTTGAGCCGGCAGTACCTGAGGAAGAACAGGTCTAACAAAGCTCCTTCCTTGGAGAAGGTTGCCCACAGCCCAGTGGCTACAAAGCAAAGCCTCACCTATAGGGAGAAACAGCTTTTCAGTTCCCACTCCCTTCTCAGGTTGGAGTGTAATTCCAGGTTTACAGATCTTAAGTCTATGTCTTGTGGGTTTCAACAAACCCTACATTTCTGCAGCTACCGGGCTAGTCAAGCTATATAAAGTTCACCCCAGTAGCTCCCTGCCAAGGTTTTCAACCTCAATCACAACCAAATGTTGGGGACCCCAATCTCTTAAGAGACATTTCCCCTGAAACAGTCCTAGGGGAGCGAGGGGCCTTAACACTCTGGGGACCTTTGCCAGAGCCATTAACCTTGGGTCTAGAATTGACACCGGGTAAGATGGGATTCTCAGAGCCTCACCAAGCTATCACTGGACCCTGGTCAAGACCATCAGGACACAAGGGCCCTGAGGCCTGCCTGGGGGGCTAGCAGTGCAGATCTATCATCCAGGCTCCATGAAGTCATTATTTGGGCCCTTGGGCAGTGACTGTGCCAGGAAGTGGGTACTATTGATGTAAATCAGTGAGCAAGTGATCTCAATCTATAGATATCATTTGATTTGCTGAGATCCAGCAAATAGGCTAGCTTTCTCAGGCTTTGTCCCTCAGTCAGCCACATAGATGTGGGCCAGATGAATGTGGCCCAAGGACTGATACTGTCTCATCAACATTTCCTATTCTCAGTTGTGGGGAAGAAGAACTCAAAGTTATGGTTAATATAAATGGTACATGTGTTTGGCTTTGCTGTGTGTTCATTTGCTCAGCTCCTCTGTGTTCAGGAGTACCTCACTGTAGAGGAAACTACACTGCAGGAGCCTGAGTCAGCCTCTCAGGCTGCCTTCTCTCCAGGCTGCCTCCTCTCCAGCCTGCACTACAGCAAGTGGTCAAAGAACTTGAGTTTCAAAGAATGTCTTACTGAGCCTTGGGCTGGGGCCAGAGACTGATATAGATAGATGTCAGCCAGAATACATGTGTTCCCACTAGTTGAGAACTTGTAAATGAGGTTTGCCTCAAGGAGCTTTGCAACATGGTGCTCGACGACATTGCTTTAATGACCATCTAGACGGTGTCCTGTATGCCATGTACTAGCTGAGGACCCTTAACCCGGTTAAGCAGCTTCTTTGGAGCTGTTTACTCATCTGTAAAAAGCTGAAAACAAAAAAAAAAAATCTTAGGAGTGGGCCACATGGCTCAGTTGGTAAGTATGCTTGCTTGCTACCAAGCCTGGCAACCTGAATTCCATCTCCAGAACCTATGTGGTATAAGGAGAGAACAGACTCCTGCAAGTTATCTGATGAATACAAATGAAACACACACACACACACACTTTTAAAGAATTCTTAGGATTCACAAAGAATTTGGTGAGACATTTGTAAGGCCCTTTGGGCAGGAACCTAGCACAATCCAGAACTGAGCAAAACTGTGCAGCCTCTCTAATACCCAGTGACCAGTCCCTGGCTTCCTACCTGGGGGTAAGGGGTAGGGAAGCTACCCTGAACTATCCAGTGAGAGGAACTAGTGATGTCATGAAATCCAAACCCTGCTCCAGAGCTCCAGAGAGCACTGTGTGTCCAAAACCAGACATTCTAACAAATGTCAGGAAAGGAAGGCCGAGGGTTACTTGGCTAAGCCACTGGGACTCCTGGCAAATCTGGAATTACTAAGGTAAGTCAGTCCCTGAATACTGAGCATTTGTCACATGACAAACACAGTTTAGGTACTGAAGGAACAGCGGAGGTTTTGCTTGCATGCATCATACTCTGGCAAAAAGAGACACTGACCAGTCAGAACCTACCCATGGACATCATTCTTGGGACCTAAAATCTGGACCCAGCAGGCAAAAGGGCAAGTTCTGCTGGTACACTGTTGGGCTGGTATATCTTGAGCTGCCTTTTTGATGGTAACCCTAATCATCTGGAGCTGATGAACCCTCACAGATGCATGTGTTCCCAAGAAAGTCCTACCTCAACCAGCATAGGAACTCAAGGCACATGTGAGCACACACAAAGGCCTCATTGGCTATGAAAGGAATTTGTCTCCAAGGCCAGGGACAAGGACAGCAAATAAAAGGGACCCACATAACCGTCCCCCTTTTCCACACTCTGGGTAGACATCAATAATTGATGTCAGCTGTCTTTCTGGCATGGCCTTACAGTTGAGTAAATGGTGCCTTCCAGGCACAAACTGAGGTACCATGCCAGGCAGAAATGTTGACACCCATGTAAGGCACTTTTTGCCCTTCTATGTTCATTCCCGAAAGCTCTGGGAGCTGAGAGACACCACAGTGCATGATGGTTGGATATATTGCCCTTTAGCAGGACAACAGACACGGAGAGGTCAGTACCTGGGTGAGGGAATATACAGGGCATGAGACGAGATTGTGACTCTAAAAGCTGCATGGAGGCCTGTATTGAACTACATATGTGAATTAGACCTATAGAGAGAGCTGTGTGCAAAGGTGAGCCTCCATGCATTCACCACCCAGCTGGGCAAAGGTTGTTTATGAGGCCTTCCCCTGGGTGCAGCAGTGCACATACACAATAGGCAGTTCGGTGGGAGTGGGGAGCCATAGGCATCCTTGGGCTCTAGCCTGCCTGCCTTGTCTCATGTGCACTGATCTGTGGAGGGCAGCTCCCAGGAGGGAGTCCTGAGGCAAAGATCACAAACAGTGCCATGTCTGATCAATTGATAGTGGTTCCCTGGGGTTCTGTGAGAAAGGACTAGAAGGTCATGCCACAAAGTCAGCTGTCATCAATTATTGATGTCCACCCAGAGTGTGGGAAAGGGACAGTCATGTGGGTCCCATATATTTGCTGTCCTTGGCTTTGTACATTCATGGACAGACAGTTCAGGATTCTGTTAAAAATATCGTATCCTGGGCAGGAGAAGACTCAGTGGCTAAGGGCACTTATTCTCAAATTGACCACCTAAATTCAATCCCCAGGATCCACATGGTATAAGGGAGACTGATTCTCTTACTCCATACAAATGCTGTGGCACCTATGGCCACCCATATACATAGAAAGAAATGCAACCGTGATTTTTATTTTTAAGAATAGAACCCACACAGCATCCTGGCAGCAGACATGGGCTTATGAAACAGAGGGCTGGGAACTTCAAAGCAGTACTGCCCGATCCAGGGAGCTCTTACCCTGCCTGGTACTTCTATCATGTTGCATTTGCCAGAAATGGATCGGTAAACATGGACACATGCTGTACTGGGCACAGACCCACAGCTGAGTCCATCACAGCTTTTCCCCTGTCAGTAGATGTCATTGGTAGGCTATCAATAATACACGAGATATTTTCTTGGGGAAGATTCTAAGGATAAGGACAGGAAGTTCCCTAGAGATGAAAACAACGAAGATCCTGAATAGAGAGGTGACTGAGTTCTTTGAGCATCAGGCATTTTCTGAAGACTACCCTTCCATTTTGTCTGGTGGGGACAGGCTGCTCCAGTCAGCAGCCCCTACTTCCCATTCTGGATCAGCCTGTGAGTCATTGGATGGAGGGGAATTGTTAAAATACAGGCTCTGATTCAGAAAGGATGCTGCAAGGCTAAGGATCCTCCCCATTTGGGGTAGGGGATACTTTGTTTTGAGACATGGTCTTACTGTGTAACCCTGGCAGGCCTGGAGCTGGCAATGTAGACCAGGCTACCTCAAATTCACAAAGGTCCACCTCTGCCTCCAGAGTGCTGGGTGAAGGGCCTGCCATGTTTCTAACAAATTCAGAGGGTGCTTGGAGCCCCAGGTCCACCATATGAGGAGTTGTTGCCTTCCTTCCAGTCTCCCAACAGATCAGAAACTAAGAGGAAGAGTGAGTTACTGGAGGAGTCTGGGGAGTCAGACAAGACCCGAGTTTGGAGGCTGAGAGCAACGACAACTCCCTACATGGAACCAGAAATCTCGGTGTAAGGACGAGACTCTGGCCTGGCTTTGCAAGATAACCTCACCTAAAAAAGAACCCAGCTGCTTAGGAACCAGGGATAGTACAGTGGTGGCAAGGCTACATTCTAATATAAGCTCAATGGATTAAAAACCTTCAGATCAGTGATGGCTAAAGTCTCTGTGCTCGGCACAGAACTAAACACAACAGCAGCTCCTACAAGGGAAGCCTTTGCCCACTTCACAAATTTTCTACAAGATGAGCCACCTTTTTTGTTCAATGTATGCATCCCTGTCACTGGAACAGTGTCCATCAGCAACTACTAAGCAAGTGATTATGAATGAGTGAATAAATGTAATTTGGCCAGGCAGACCCAGAAAGGAGAAGAAAGATGCCCGTGATATGACGCCACCCTCCTGACCTCCACACCAGTCCCAGGCTGAAACTTGATCTGTACCTGGTGGCCGGGAAGCCTGTAGCCAGGCTTTACTTGTTGGGATAGCATCCTCCTTTAGCCCTGTGTTGGTCCAGGTTGATGGTTTCCCAAATCTTTCTGGGAAATCCTAGGCTTACCTGCTGCAGAGCCTAGCAAAATTTAAGGCTGATTAGGTCTCCACTAACCAGATAGCTGTATCCATGGGGCTCTTCCCTGTGTGGTATTCTGTGCCAAACGCATCACATGCCTGTATCCCACCACTGCCCTGCTGTGGTGTTACAGGGTATATATTCTGGCCCAAGGTCTTAGACCTATTTTGAGCCAGGCAACCACACCCTTGCTCGGGAGACAGCACACCCTAGAGGTCCAGGCGAGGCAATGGGATGAGCAGAGCGCAGACCATGCATAATAACATACCCTGCTTGATTGTACCAAACCACCAAGCTTGGGAGTTGTGAATGGCTCTTCTTCCAAAGACACCCGATGCTGGGTTGGAAGTAACGAGAAGGAGATAGCAACCATCTGTGCGAGGGTGTCTCTGTGAAGTTAACGTCACCACAGCCACAACCCCAACCAAGGTCCCATTTTACAGATGGACAAAACAGGGGAAGTGACTTGGCCAAAATCACAGGACACGTTTAGCGACAAGGCAGGACTGGAATCTCACCCCTTCCTCCCTCAGTGTGTCTCTGCCTACAGAAGCTTGTTCTCAGCACCCAGTGGTAACCACCTGGGACCAAGTTTTGGTCCAGAGGGGCCTCACAGCCTTGGTTAGCTGTGTACCCAGGGGTAACTAGTGGCAATCACCTTGGATCACTAAGCTACGTGTGCGTACACACACACACACACACACACACACACACACACACACCAGGGAGTGCGTGGGTATCATAGCTCCTGGTCCTCCGCCACCTCCAGATCTCTTGCTGAGTAGCCCAACCACTCTAAGCCATGAAAATGTGGTTCTTACTTCCTTTTAACAATGGCACACAGAAAGGTTAAGGAGCCCCAGGCCTCCAGGATTCTGACTCAGGTCAATCTGAAGTCCAAAAAGCAGCAGCCAGATGAAAGCTGCTAGCCCCTGGGGTAGGCAGGTTGCTATAGAGAAGGCAGCAGAATTGGACTCCTGGTCTCTATACAAACTTCTACCAATTGTTCTTTCTCAGTTCCCCTATCACCCAGTCCCAAGAACTGGGATGTGGTCCAGATTGGCCCTTCAGTTGGTCTACACTGCACACAACCCTTTACAATTGGCAGATAGACTGACCTGAACCCAGCAAGTGGCCCTCAAAGCATGGTTCCCAGGTGGCAAGCTTCACATTCTGGGTCCACTCCTGGGTCCACTCCTGATCTGCTTAAAAAAAAAAAGAAAAAAGAAAAAACCCTAAGGAGCCCAGCAGATGCTTTTGAGGCACGCTAATGTTTGAGGGCTACTGATCTACACATTACTTCACATATTCACTGGTCCATTCTACATTGTCAGTGCAGAAGGGGCACCCAAGTACTAGCTGATTATCTAGTTGCTTTGGGTTAGCACACAGAGGTACTTCAAGCTGGTCCAATGCAGTATGGCATCAAGAACCATAGAGTAGGTCTCAGATGCAGACTAAGAAGGGGGTGGATGGAAGGACAGGGCTCTCAGGATGAGAAGAAGCTGCCTGGTTTTGCCTCCTGCTTAAACTCAGTTCCCACCCTCAAGACTGTGAGGACAAGGAAGCATCCCTTCTTGGTCCTCACAAGGGGATACTCTCTGGAAGTCTGGGGGGGGGGGGAGAGAGAGAGAGAGAGAGAGAGAGGTCCTGAATGAATTCATATTGTTGACATAAGCACAGCCCTGTTAAGAACCCCAATGTCTCAGACCCATGTGTACTGGCTGGTTTTGTGTGTCAACTTGTCACAAGCTGGAGTTATCACAGAGAAAGGAGTTTCAGTTGAGAAAATGCCTCCATGAGATCCAGCTGTAAGGCATTTTCTCAATTAGTGATCAAGGGGGAGGGCCCCTTGTGGGTGGTACCATCCCTGCGCTGGTAGTCTTGGGTTCTATAAGAGAGCAAGCTGAGCAAGCCAGGAGAAGCAAGCCAGTAAGAAACATCCCTCCATGGCCTCTGCATCAACTCCTGCTTCCTGACCTGCTTGAGTTCTAGTCCTGACTTCCTTTAGTGATGAACAGCAATGTGGAAGTGTAAGCTGAATAAATCCTTTCCTCCCCAACTTGCTTTTTGGTCATGATGTTTGTGCAAGAATAGAAACCCTGACTAAGACACCATGGAAATGGCAAAGCCTTCCTCAAGTGAGTCTCAGATAACAAAGCCTCATCTGGTCCAAGTGTATTTGTTGACTGAAGACTGATCTTTAGCTAAACCCACTGAGTGTATCAACTATCAACCACAGTTTCCTTCTCTCAGATGTTTTCAATCTGAAACTATTCCCCCGAAGAGACCTCCCACCAAAACTAGCTAACGCCTCCTGGTGCTGAGTTCCTGGGGATTGATAATGGATACCCTCCATCAGAGTGAGCTCAGCCTACCTCATCCCAGCTTTCCGTCTGTGTGTCTGTTGCTTCTTCATTCCTGAGTTGCCCCAGCCAAGTTTCTAAGACAGACTCATGCAGGACACAACACCAGGGTCTTTTGAAGTCTTGCTTTTTGCAGAAAAGCAGTAACAAAAACAAGCTTAACTATAGGGCAGGGCTTTTGACAAGGAAGACCGACCATCCGTGTCTCCCTAGTAAAGCTTGCGTAGGCTTCCCCTTTGGAGAGAACCCAGACAAAGAAAAGACCAAAGTTTTGGCAGAGAAACTTTTGTGGGATGTGTGATCCCCATATAATGAGGGTGGGCAGCGTCATTAGCCAGATGGGTTAGGCCAGTGTGGCTTTAGAACTGCAGCCCAGAGCCCAGCTTTCCTTGGCTGCAATTAGCCAGCAAAGGCTAAGGAGATGGGGCTGTAATTAACCCTCTGTGTCCAGGGGGAGGACACAGAGACCTTTCCCATTCCTGCCCCCTGAGGGCTTCAGATGAATATAAAATGGAAGTCTCACCCCCTCTCCCCCCAGACTCTGGCATCACAAGGGACCTGGTTTTGTTTGATGGCATCCTGGGTGCCCCAGAACCCTGCCTGTCATAAAGTGATAGCTGAAATTTATGTTTTAGCCTTGCTCTGATCTTAGGCAGAATATCTCACCATAAATTGGCATGCCACAGCAAACAATTAAAAGAGAAAAATAAACCTCCACACAATCTCAGGGTGCTTGGAAATGAGGAATTACAAGGTGGTGGCATGAAAAAATTATATAAAAATCTATTTTTACATCACAATAATGTGCTTTTATACGGGTAGTAATTTCTGGATGTGCAATAAAGTGGCTTTTACATCAGGCAAAATCAGAGTTTATAGGCAATCGGTGCTTTTATCTGGGAAAATATAACTCACCCTTCTTCAGGCCATCCATCTTGCAGGCAGCAGGCAGCAGGCCTCATCTTCCCCTACACCAACATTACTGTGAAAATAATTATGCAATTAAAGTGTCAGACCTCTGGCCCCCCAGGATCCCTGCCCTGCATCTTCCAGCATCTGTCAATGGCTCCTTCCGAAAGTGGGACAAGCTACGGGTCCAGAAAGGTCAGGGAGAGGCAAACGTTCACTACTAGTGGGCTCAGGGAAAATACTGCAGGGCCATAAAGCACTGTGAGAGTTTCTTCAGAGAGTCAGCCTTGGGTCAGACACTGGGAGAGGAACCTGGGTGCTCAAATCTGGCCTAGAGGCATGCAACTCTCTGTGAGTTCAAAGCCAGCCTGGTGAACAGAGTAAGTTCCAGTAGAGTCAGGGCTACACAGAGAAACCTATCTCCAAAAACAAAAACAACAACAAAACAAACAAACCAGAACTGACAGTCCTGTAACCACCATGACACAGGCACAGAGTCCAGTCTTTGGTGGAGGAAATCAGAGATTTGAATGGACCCAAATGAGGAGGCTGAGGCAGAGTGGATCATGGTACTGAGCAAAGGCCACTTCGGGCTCCGGAAACACATGAGAGGAAGCTGCCTCCAGGTATTATTTGACTGGGGATTGGAGGGAGGAGCTAGACCTATGCTCAAATATCACCCAGACTGGCCTGTCATTTCATGTAACCCATTAACACTCTTGGATAAAATGCAAAGAAATTATTGTACATTGCTTTAAATATCTAGCACTGTGTCACCAGCCAGGTCCCCATGGGAAGCAGGTCACACAGTGCCTTCAGTGAAGGACAAGAGAGAGTCACTGCTGCCAGAGAAAGAGAGATGGGGGGGGGGGGAGATCCTAAGAGCTACATACACTTCGAAGATAGAGCGGTCAGAGGTAATCCTCACTTCACTCTCCTCCTGTATCAGGGTCTTCTTCTAGTGCCCCTTCTAGTCCCCAGTTCTAGCCCTCAATGGCCACAACCAATCAGAAGACCAAGTGAGCCTCCCACACAGGTTAGCCTAGAGAGTCATGAGAGTAGGACTTGCCAGGTGGAACAGGCCTGAGTAAGGGTAGCAGGTAGAGCAGGGAGGAACAGGAGGAGCAGGTGGAGTGGGGAGAGCGGGAGGAGGAAGAGCAGGAGGAGCAAATGGAATGGGAGGAGGAGGAGGAAAAGGAGGAGGAGGAACAGGAGGATCAGATGGAGCAGGAGGAACAAATGGAGTGGGAGGAGTAGGAGGAGCAAGAGAAGTAGGGAGAGTGGGAGGAGGAGGAGTAGGAGGAGGAACAGGAGAACAAATGGAGTGGGAGGAGCTAGAGGAGAAGGAGCAGGTGCAATAGAGTGTGCAAACAGAAGAAACTCGGCACTTGCATAGCAATGGATTTAAGGCAGTCCTTTGAGAATGGAGCAGCATGGTAACAAAAATATTCGCTTATGTCTTCAAGCCACCTTCATAGGCTTTCTCTGCTCATATCGATGGCTCACCAGAACAATCAATGTTAACAGTATGATGGGACATCATGACCAGGGAGCCTGAACGACAAGTGTGGAAAAGAATCCTGAAGGTAGTTATTGAGGTTTGTGTGCAATATGCCTTCTCCAAATTCATGTCTGAACATTTCCTACTCAGCGGGTGACTCTTTTTTAAGAGTCTGTAGAACCTTCTAGACGGGATGCTTAACTGTGCCCCCAAGGGTTGAGAGTTGCTGACTCTGCCTCAGGCCTGCTGATACAATGTACCAACCACCCCACTCTCCAGTTACAACCTGCCACCATGCCTTTCCCTCCACAACAGGCTGTGTCCCTGAGCCCAAGCCAAAGAAATCATCCCTGCTTTAAGTTGCTCCTCTTGAGTATTTTATTATGGAGACAAGAAAAGTAACAATCACAGTATTGTAGGAGGGGCGTTGACCAAAGTGACCATTCTAGAATGGAAGTAGCTATGCTGAAGCCAATAAAAGCCAAGCCCGCCCTGTAGACCAGTTATTTCTGCCCCTGGCAAGTGCTCCGAAGGAACCCCCCATGAATAGCCTCATAAGGGTTTGGGTCTGAGGGTTTAGTCAGGATGACATGCAAACCACAGCAGCCTCTGCATAGTGGGAGGGAAATTGTTCTTCAGAGTTCTGGAAGAGTTAAAGGCAATGCTGAGCACCAAGAGGATGAAATCTGTAATTCTGAACGAGTCAAATAGATTAAAACCACACACACTCCATTTTGCAAGCATCCTTACAAACCCCAAACACTTTAGAGCAGTTAGCTTTAAGAGAGGGAACTGAGAATGGCAGCTCATGCCTGTAATCTCAGCACTGAGGAGTCGAGGCAGGAGAATCACAAGTTCAAGGCCAGCCTGGGCTACATAGCAAGTTTGAGGCTAGCCTGGACTGTATGAGACCTGTCTAACAACAAAAGTCCACCAAGGAGGAGGACAGGAGGGGGATGGCAGTGAACCAAGACAAGTATTGGGCTCATATCAAAGCTTCACTCCACAAGACATTGTAAAAGATGTCACTGTCCTTTAGCCTATAAAAGAAACAGCAGTGAGTGGATCCTGCAGTGTGTGCATGTGACCCAGACCTGTCTGAAATGCTGGTCCATGGAGATTTGTTCCCAGGTGAGGTTCCACAAAGGCCTCTGGCCCCATGTGTGCAGGATAAGAGACTGCCTGGACTACCTGGCACTGGCTCCCTAGCAGGCTCTTGTGTGGATGCATATGTGTGTTCGTGGGGTGAGGGTGTGATGTGTACACACACCTGCGCATTTGGGGATGCAAGCAACACACAAAAGATGAATTCCAGCGCCCTGATAAAGGTCCTCAGGTCAAAACTTTACCTCACAGGCTGGAGAGATGGCTCATCAGTTAAGAGCACTGGCTGCTCTTCCAGATGTCCTGAGTTCAATTCCCAGCAACCACATGGTGACTCACAACCATCTGTAATGGGATCTGATGTCCTCTTCTGTTCATGAAGGTGAACATGCAGATGGAGCACTCGCATACACCAAATAAATAAATAAAATCTTAAAAAGAAATCCAGCTCACTGTGTTGAGAATCCCTACCAACCAACATCAACTCCTCACTTCAGATTCCAAAGTCCCTTCCGCTGGAAAATGCAAATGTGAGCCCAGCCGCCCCTGTGTGGTTGGCTGTCTCAACAGTTTCCCTCATTAACTCCCAGGCGGGTTTGTGTTTGTTTGTCTGGCAGATTAGCTCCTATCACCTGGGAAACTGAGAAAATCAAGCCTAAAGGGATGAGTTCCTGCTGCTAGATCTGGATAAGAGCAAAGGGGGCTGGGGGAAGCATCCCAGGGAGTTAGGTACAAGGAAGGGGCCAGGCTCCCCAGTGGAGGACGTTAGGATATACGTTCCAGTTGGTGAAGGGGCGCAGATGGCAACTATGTGAGTTTGCCAGGGTTTGCTGGGATGCCGAGGCATCAGCCGGCCTCCATGCCCAAATCAGCCAGAGAGGTGGGAGTGGGGCGGGGCGGGGCAGGGCGGGGCAGGGCGGGGCTGCAGAACCTGAGAGGGTTCCAGGTCTTTTCCTGAGCCTTGGTTTATTGTCCTCCTTCTCTGCCCAGGTGGCACACATTCTATAGGACTCTGTTTGGGTTAACCCATATTCTTCTCATTTCTTCTTATCTTCTGTTTCCCTTTACTAAGGAAGGAGACTGGTTTGATGGCCTCCTTTACTTCATGCTCGTGGCTCAGGTAAGCGCATTCCCATTTACATCAGGATAGCTAGTGAGCATATAAGAAGAGAAACTGCCTTCTGGAAGCAGTTCTTTCTAGAAGCCTAATGCCCTCTGACTTCACGCCTCTGTCACACACCACACTAGGGAAGACAACCTAGAAGCATCTCCATAAAGACTTGGTCATGGCAGATTAAATATGGTCCTCTAAAAGATGGTGTCTGGGACTGTGCTTATCTCACGTATGGCCTACAAGCACTGTCTGGCACTGAACTGTATCCTCAGCCCTGGAAATAGGGTCCTTACGAACACAGTTAAATTAGTACTTGGCTTAGTCCATTTGAGCTGTCGGAACAGCCGTGCCAGTTACCAGATGGCTTAGACATAATAGAAATGTATTGCTCATATGTCTACAGGTTGGAAACTCAAGACAAATGTGATACTTGGTGAAGGCCATTCTCTGCTCCGTGAGTGGTCTCCTCACATGATGGCGGGGCAAGAGCACCCTCTGGGGTCTTATAAGTGTCTCCCTTCTCTCCTGATCACCCCTTAAAGGCACTGTCTTCCGATGCCTTCTATAACAGCATATTGGGTATTAGTCTTCCACATACAAATGAGACCAGGGTTCAAGGCTATGGGGGATGACAGAAACATGCAGGAGCTTCAGTCATGCAGACAACAGCCAAGGAATGCCTGCCATCACCAGAAGCTCGAAGAAGCAAGGCATGGTCCCCTGGTGCTTTTCCTAAGGGAGCAATGACCTTACTCGTTTTGTAGAAAAGAGAAATTCCTTGGGCATGAAGGGCTGAGACCACAGCTACATCAGCCAGGGCCAACGTGGGTCTAGAAGTCACATGCCCCTTGCCTCTTGATGCTGGCCCTCCTTTGCATGAGCAGTGTAGGGATACTGGAGAGCCTGAGGTTCTTGGCAGGAATCACCCTGATGCTGTCTTCTCAGCTGCATCCTAGAGTCACTTGCAGCCACCTCTTGAGCTGCCCCCCTTCAGGTGGTTTCATGCCCCATAAGATAGTCAATCAAAAATAACACACACGCAGCAGCCTGTCTGAGGCCTAACGCTACAGTGGGCAGCTGCTGAGGTGGCTGCTGAGAAAATAAACTAATTCCCAGCCCTGGTGGGGAGAAATAACAGCATCAGCCATGAGCACAAGCAGAGCCCTGGTCTGCAGAGCACCAGCCAATAAAGAGAGCTAAAAATAAGCAGACTGTCTGCAACCGCACCTCCCTTTCCTCAGCTGGCCACATCACTTGGCAGGCTGAGAGAGCTTCAAGTCCAGGCAGGTGTCTGTCTGCTCTATAGCCTTGCCTCAGGCATGGCCAGAGTGGCCTGTGCTGGGAGGCACAGGCTGGAAGGTGAGAGAAGAAAAAGGTTGGGTGGTCCCTTTGGCTCCCAGTAGCTCCTGGTGAGGCCTGACTTGGCCATGTAGCCCCAGGCTACTTCCTCTCTGCCTTGAGTACTGTCATTGGTGAAGGATTCCAAATTACTGTGTTAGAGCCGGGCACTTGGAGCCTATCTGTATTCACGAGAGGGAGCAAGCAATCCCACCCGGATTGGTTCTCTTTGACAGTGGCCTGCGGCTCACAGAGGGCAGATTCTATCACGGGCCTCTGGCTCTTGACAGAGCCTGTGGTGGCATCCAACAGGCAAGATGTGTAGCCTTGAAAAAATAAACTGGTGGTGCATGCCTATGATACCAGCACTTGGAAGATAGACTTAAAGGGGATGAGGGGTTCAAGGTCATCCTTAGCTACGCTGAGAGTTCAAGGTCAGCCTGGACTGCCTGAAACATTTTATTAAAAAATAAAAAACAACCCACCAAAGCAAAAAGAACTAGCTAAAAAATAAAAATTATCAAAGTGCTAAGTAAGTTAGATAGTCCACTCCCCAAGACTGCCACAGAAGTTGAGTTCTCAGAGTCTTAAGTTAGTGGTATTAAAAAGTAGAAGAGGAGAGACCTGGAGAGATGGCTCAGCAGTTAAGAGCACTGACTGCTCTTCTAGAGGTCCTGAGTTCAATTCCCAGCAGCCACATGATGGTTTACAACCATCTGTAATGGGATCCGATGCCCTCTTCTGGGTGCATGAAGATAGAGCACTTATAAACGTAAACAAACAAATTAATTAATCAGTCTCCCCACTCCTACCAATATAGTTCATGAGAGCAGTGGGAACAGAGAGCCAAGAGGGGTTCCAAAGCCCTGTGAGTGTGTAAGGTGAATTAACCATCCTGGGACCCACAGCAGATGAACTTTACTTAGACTGATTTAAGACATAAAGTTTTGGGAAACTGAGGGCAGGGACAACCAGGATGGGCAAAGGTCATTAGGCTGGGGGCTTATTGTATCCGAAACGCCTCATTAGCATGGGGAAGCATTTCAGGAATCTCAGGTGCTGTTTAAACAGGTTTTGTCAGGAGAAAGGAAATTGATCCTATAAACTAATTGAGGCATTCCTCAGGTAGAAGTGAGTGTGGGAACTTAGAACTCCCCAGGACAAGGTCAGAGAAGACAAAACCCCCCCAATGAAAGGGAGTCTCCCAAATTACACTGAGCCCAGAGGCTATTGGTCATGGTGGACTTTGACCTTAATTAGCAGAGTTTTCACACAATAAATAAACAAATAAATAAATCTTTTTTTTTTTTTCTTTTAAGGGCTAGAAGAGGGGCTCTGCAGTCAAAAGCACTTGCTGCTCTTGCAGAGAATCCAGGTTCAGTTCCCAGCTTGAGCGCTCCATCACAGGAGTTTGAAATCCCTCAGTGAACCTGAAGCTTGTGAATTTGGCTAACCTGGCTGACGGGTGAGCTCCTAGGATCCTCTAGTCTTTACCTGTCCAGGGCTGGGATCAGAAGTGCATGTTGTTGCACACCCAGCTTTTATGTGGGCGCAAGGAATGGCACAGGCACTCATGTGTGCACTTCAAGTTCTTTACTGATTGTTACTTCCCCAGCCCCAGCCTCTGCTCTTTATAAAGTAGCTGGCCTGGGGTATTTCCTCACAGTTATGAAAAGCTGACTAATAAGGAGAGCTCTGTAAAAGCATCCACCTGGGGTTAAGTACTGGGACACGGATTTATCTCAATTATGCTGCTATTGATTAGAAAGCCATTTCAATAATTCCTCATTCACATTGAATCTGACTGAATTTCAGTCTCATAGAAAAATTCTTTAGATTGCTCTTGGGCTCTATGCTACATGAGCTCTCTGCTGGAATTGGGGAGGGCGGGTCCACTGTCCTCTCTGGTCCTGGGATCATGCTCACCCAACCCTCTGCAGCTCTACCCAGGTCCTCACCAGCCTACCAGTTGGTATTCAGGTGTGTAATAGCTCTTACCTGTGTAACCCTGAGAGCCATCTTCCAGTCCTCTCTCCTCCTTCAACTCTGGTCCTCCTCCCCTTTAAAGAGCCCAACATACCATTTAAAAAAAAGTTCACCGGCATCTCAGGATGCCTGGCCCAACTCTTCCCCCTCTATGGTCCTCTTACAGCTGCCCTCTTGCCTGCCCATCCTCTCGGCTCCCCAGCCACCTGCCTCCCCTAAATGACCCTCATCACTTTATACCTTGCACCCCTGTTAAAGATGGCTCCTACTTTTAGAACATACTACCCCTCTCTGATGTTTCCCAAAATCTAATTTTTCCCCCCAAAGCTCAGCTTGCTTGCTACCCTACCTCAATTCATCCTGGTGGGAAAGGTCACTCATTCTCTCTGATCCCAGCACTTTTGGACAACTCTTGCATTTCTCATTAAAGGGTCTTGCACATCTTTCCTGCTGGTGGCTCATCCTGAAGGTCAGCTCAAGGTCAGTGCCTGGCACAGCACAACTCTGTAATAAATGTAACCAAGCTGCAATTGGCCCTCAGACCCCTGATAGCAGCATGTGTTCTTTCAAGCCATGGCAGCTTCGGAATGATGGTTTGTCATGCTATATGATGTCATGCTATAGATTGTGCTGAGGGATGGCTGGGACACCTGCATCCTGGGAGACCCAGGAATGATGAGCCCAGGCTTATAGCATCAACCCAAAGTTCTATCATACGGGCACTGAGCATCTGGGAAGTGTTATGTGGGAAATAAGGTTGCATTTGATGGAGCAATAAGACCATGTGCAGCTATGAGCGAGTCTCTGGCCATGTGACTCAGCCTCTCGATGGCTCAGTTCCCTCATGTGATGAAGGGCTGGCAAAACTGAGTGTGTTGGCATACACCTGTAGCCTAGGTGTTCTGGAGGCTGAGGTGGAGAACTGCTTGAATCCAGGAAGCCAAGACAAAAATGGGAAATAGAGTGATACTATATCTCAAAAAGGGGGGAACAGAGAGGAGAGATAGCACAAAGATCTGTCTCCATTCTCTGGTGAGAATCAAGAGGAAGAATACCAGGCCTGATGCTGGGTACATAGCAAGGGCTCTGCGAGTGTTTGCTGTCAGTAATTACAAATAATTAGGAAGGATTAGCCATCATCTGCTGCTTCCTCCCTGTGCGTACTGTGTCTGTTTGGAAAGGAACTTACAGAGGATGAGATGGCTTTCTGCTGCTCACTCTCCTGTTTCTTTCAAGCTTCTGGGGTGGAGGTTGCTTGGGACATGCTTCCAATAGGAGAATTAAGCATGGGTGTAGATGTTTTCCAGAAAATATGGAAAGAAAGTCTTCACCTCAAAAAGAGCATGACAAGAGCCAGCAATGTGAGTGGAAGTGATAGGTACACCTTTATTTTCCCTGTGCTTGTGCATCCTGTACACTCTCTTCTGAGACCACCAGCCTGTAGATACAGACCAGAACCTTCAAGGGTCCACAGTCACCTTCCTATTGGTGATAGCCGTGCAGTTACATCCTCAGGAACTGAGAGCATCCAGCAAGATGGCAGCATAAGCCTTGACTTCGGCAAGATCTCTTCTAGCTGGGTGGCCAGAGGGACACAGGAAATAACTGTGCAAATCTCAGTGTTGTGTACTGAAAAGGACTCTCAAAGTTAGTCAACAGAACATCCATAAGAATGCCAGAACCTGGGCTGGAGAGATGGCTCAGTGGTTAAGAGCAAGGACTGCTCTTCCAGAGGTCCTGAGTTCAATTCCCAGCACCCCTGTGGCTCATATGTTTGAATATCTGGTCCCCAGTTGATGGAGTTGTTTGGGAAAGGCTATGAGGTATGGCCTTGTTGGAAAAAGTTTAACACAGAGTCAGGCTTTGAGGTTTCAAAAGACTTGAGCCATTCCCAATGTGCTCTAGATGTGAGCTCTCAAATGTTCTTGTCACCACGTCTTCGCTATGCCATCAAATTTCTGACACCGTAAGCCCCAATTAAATGCTTTATTTTGTAAGTTTCCTTGGTCGTGATGTTTTATCACAGCAATAGAAACTCTTAATTAAAATAACCCTAAAGGTAGAAATGAGGAGAGACTAGGGAGTGAACTCCTAGAGATGTCTACATCCCCTAGGCTGTGATCTGGTATGAGTAGACTCTTTACTCATGGGACTCTTGTCCTCACCGACACCATAGAGAGTGATGCCTGTTGTCTGTAGTCTGCCTCCAAGACCATGCTTACAGCCCCTAGTAAGCTGCTTCTGCTCCTTTGTGAGCTTTCCTGGTAAATCCTGGAGCTGTCTGATCAACTCTTTACCCTACAGTCTTAACTGGCAGGCTGGAGACAATCTGAGGCTTTAGGGGTCACCACATGTACTGGCTAGTTTTGTGTGTCAACTTGACACAAGCTGGAGTTATCATAGAGAAAGGAGCTTCAGCTGAGAAAAATGCCTCCATGAGATCCAGTGGTAAGGCATTTTCTCAATTAGTGATCAAGGGGGGAGGGCCCCTTGTGGGTGGTACCATCTGTGGGCTGGTAGTCTTGGGTTTTATAAGAAAGCAGGCTGAGCAAGTCAAAAGAAGCAAGCCAGTAAGCAGCATTCCTCCATTGCCTCTGCATCAGCTCCTGCTCCTTGACCTGCTTGTGTTCCAGTCCTGACTTCCTCTGGTGATGAACAGCAACATGGAAGTGTAAGCTGAATAAACCCTTTCCTCCCCAACTTGCTTCTTGGTCATGATGTTTGTGCAGGAATAGAAACTCTGACTAAGACAGCACAGAATCATTTTTGCTGTGCACTGCTCAGTAGATCCACAGAGACAGGCTTGAGGATGAGCACAGAGGCAAGGCTAAGAGACTAGCAACTGAAAGAGAGAGGAGAGGCACTCAGAGGCAGACGAAATGGTCTGAAACCAACAGATGCTCAGAGCAGTGAGAAGCCAGGGACAGTGGGGCTGGGAGCTGGAGAGAGAGAAAATGTTCCTTTCAAATTGATTTTGAAGGGAAGGGACAAGAAGGACCCTAGAGAGGCAGATGGATAGGAAGCAACAAATGGACTGCATGCAGCCTGCCCGCCCCATGAGGCTTCAGCTCTGCTTAGCTCGTGCAGCCTGGCTGCCCCCAGAGGCCCTAGAGACCCCAGAGGCTCTGATTAGCTCACTCAGCAGGACTTCAGCTCCCATCCAGGTACCACCAGAAAAGATGCTTCAACATGAGATGCTGTCTCAGGTGAGAAAGATTGGGTAGAGCAGGCTTGCTGGTCAGAGTATGAGGTACAGGATCTGGGGCTGCCAGTCATCAACTACAGGGTTCCCATGGACACCAAAGGCCCTGTTGTCAGGACCTACAGACTCAGCCTTGTGAGCTGGCTGAGGGGGACTCAACCCAACTAGTGGGAGAGAGGAAGTGTTTCTTTCTGGCTAGGCAGAGTGCAGCTATCTCTACCCAGCATGGCTTCCTGCTTGACCTGGTCTCTGAGGAGAAGGCACAGTGAGGCGAAGATGCCAGTAGTCATGTCTGGCCTGCAGTTCAGGGGCCAGTGAGGCAGAAGCTTAAGCTGTATAGCCCAGGGACACACTAGTGCCTCCTAAACCCAACACTTGTACCAATGTGCCTTGGCCTCATCATGTCTGGTACAGCCTGGGCTAGATCTACCCAAGGCTCCTTTTTATGCCTGTCCTTTGTGGCTGTGAGCTCAGCTGAGGTGGTGAGTCTTTCTGTGATCATTCCACATGAGTCATTGTGGATTTTCTCACAGCATTGTGGAAGCCTCAGGACTTGGTGTCTAATTGCTTACTAGCACTTGAAGCTTACCAGAGTAAGAACTCATGCTAGACAGCAAGGGGGAAGCTGCAGTGTCTTGCCAGTCAGGTAACACCACTTAGGTTCTCAGCCAGCAACACCTTCCAGCCTCACCAGACACAGAGATCTAGAGCCAGGGGAGAGGAGGAGGCACTTCCTTGTGCTTACTCTTGTGGGACAAGAGACTGTACTACAAGTGACCCTGGAAAGTGGAACCTATACTACCAGACGATTTCCACAAGACAAGGAAGGCTTTCACATGCAAGTGAGTACAAGAATTCTGTTGTGGGATGTTGTCCTCCAGGCCATTACCATCATGAAATAAAATCAACTGTGACTGCCAACACACACACACACACACACACACACACACACACACACACACGCACACAGGCCTGCTAACATTTGCTAATGGAAAGGTGCTTATGCAGTTCATAAGGCTCCTCCCTTCCACAAGGATCTATAAATAGTTAATAATTGCTGGGGGAGAAGACCTGAATTCAGTTCCCAGCAACCATATTAGACGGCTCACAACTGCCTATAACTTTAGCACCAGAGGATTGGATGCCCTCTTCTGGCTTCTACTGGCATTGCACTCAAGTACACATACCTACACAGAGGTACAAATACACGTATAATAAATTTTATTTATTTTAAATAAAATACATTTTACTAGGAGAGGGAGATTTTTATTCTGTGATATAACTGCCAATAAGTTCTACAACATATAGCTAGTAAGTAACCCTTCACAAACACTCCTGTAAGTAAACTCAGACTAATGAGTTTAGTCAAGCTGTTACCGGTTGGAATCATTTCTTTGGACTGTCACTGACGCCCTATATGGGTGACTAAATATTTGTTCACAGTTCCCCAGAAAAAGTTATGCCATAAACTCCCAGCTGAGGCTAGCTTCCACAGAGCTGGAAGTTGCTGTGCACACGTTGCTCTGCTACGAACTCTGCCAGGTAAGGTGTGCCCACTGGGGTAATAGTGGCATGACCGTTGTAAGAGCAGCCAACAGCCTCCTAACTGGATTTTAGGTCTACCCTACATTAAAGATTCATACCTAGTACTGTAAACCTGGCCCAAAGTCCATGGCTTTAGGAGATCTCGCTAAATGAATATGGTATCAAGCCACCTCCTGAATATTTATATTTATTCCCATAGGTTAGTGCTGGTCTCAGTGTTGGTCGTAGAACCTTCTGTGTGCTGTGGTCAGGAGTAAATGTGCAGAGTAATAACGGGTCAGTGTGCTGAAAATAAGTGACCTTAAAGAGAATGTCTCTATAACCAGCCCTCACGGTTCAGAAAACACGGCAGAAGAGGGGACAGAAAGGACGTAGGAGCTAAAGGATGGAAAGGGGGTCTGTGAAGCATTGTTTTCTGGACACGACAGGGTTGTTGTTGCTGCAGTAAATCTCCAATCCCAATAAACTCGTGCACAAACACACAGTTAACAATATTTATGAGCTGCACGCCAAGACTGGGCAGATTTACCAATACACTAGTCTGTCCCCAGCTATGAGATCCCTTGCTACTTGCGACTTCTCCGGGCCATGTGGTTCTGCTCCATCTTCCTTCCACCTCCTCTTCCTCCATCTTCCTCCTCTCTCCTTCCCTCTCCTCCCCTACTCTCTAAAACCTCCAGCCCCACCTACCCCTTCCATTGCCCAATCACAGGCTCTAGCCTTTATTTGAGCAGCTAAAATGGGGAGAAGGTTCACATGAAATCCCCTGAGTACGTGATCCACTCCTTATCAGGTCAGCCCTTCTTGAGGAAGCAGAATTGACATCAGGGTACAAACAGCACCAGGGCAACCCACAGCATGTTGTACCCATGAACTCACAGCAGCAGTGACTACCTGCCAAAACCCCCGCATAGGACTGAGTGTACCAGAACCCGCCTGCACAAGTCCAACAGTCTCCTGAGAGAGTGAGGACACAGAGACAAGCGATAGATTCGGGAGGGTTGTTGGTGAAAACCAAAGCCGCCCGTGTTTATTTTTTATTGCCTTTTTACACCCAACAGTACCATGGGGAGCAAAGCCACAAGCTAACAGAAACAATTGCTGAAGTATAGACAGGACATCTGTTCTTATCCAGAGGCCTCCCTGTTCTTTCCAGCAAGGTCAATAGAACCTTCAGCCCCTCCCTTGAGCCTCAAGTGCAGTCTACTTCTATAGTTCCATGCCTCAGCAGGCCAGGAAATCTGCGGGCAGACCCTGACCTGCCTCGACTCTGCCTGGCAGGCAGACTTTTTACTAGGAAGCAAGCAAATGGTTCCAGACAAATGAGCCCATCGACATCTCTCCAGGGATGGAGGAGGGGCTTTAAGGGTATACCCTGCCCTGAGGGGGTGTAGGCAGTTTGTTTTGCTGGCAGAGAAGGACCCTTACTCTTGAGCGGTAAAGCCACTGGGAAATTGCTCTTATTCAAGTAAATAACCCTCCACTGATGCTCATGCAGACAACCCTAGGGCTAAAGGGGGGGGGGGGAGAGACACGCAAGTAGGAAGTGTCTAATCAGGAAGAAAGGGTTCAGTGGGGAGGTGATAGGAGACAGTGGGGAATCACCCAGGTATATGATATGTGTATGACTTTGTGAAAGAATCATTCAATAGAGTTCCCATCAGGCCTTCCCCTAGGCCTAGGGGAAGTGCCTTGTAAGTGCTTCAAGGCCACTGGATGTCACACATCACCTAGAAAATCAGCAGCTGAGCAGTGGTCAGGTATGGGATGGAAAGACTCATAGAAACCTCACGTTATCCAGGCTAGAAACACACATGAAGGAGTGAAGAGAGACCAGCAGTTAAAACACAGGTGGGGTTCTCGTAGAGAGAGGGGCACACACATCTCCAGTTCTAGGACACAGTTTATGACCCGCTTTGGTTGTTTCAGCCTTGTCTGTGGTGGGGTGGCTAGAAAAGGTCAAAGGGAGCAAGACACTCAGCAGATAGAAAGTACCTGGAAGCCAGCCCTGTTTGCTCAACCTGAGGGGTGCACTTCTGACTCTTCTCACCCATCAGCCTTATGAACAACTATTTGTTTTCTTAAAGATCTGAGCCCACTGATGTTTTGTTTAATTATAAAAGTCATTTTCCTCAGGGAAATGCAAATCAAAACAACCCTGAGATTCTACCTCACACAAGTCAGAATGGCTAAGATTAAAAACTCAGGTGACTGCAGATGTTGTCGAGGATGTGGAGAAAGAGGAACACTCCTCCATTGCTGGTGGGATTGCAAGCTGATACAACCTCTCTGGAAATCAGTTTGGCGGCCCCTCAGAAAAATGAACATAATACTACCTGAGGATCCAGCTATACCACTCCTGGGCATATACCCAGAAGATGCTCCAACATGTAATAAAGACACATGCTCCACTATGTTCATAGCAGCCATATTTATAATAGCCAGAAGCTGGAAACAACCCAGATGTCCCTCCACAGAGGAATGGATACAGAAAATGTGGTACATTTACACAGTGGAACACTAGCCAGCTATTAAAAACAATGACTTCATGAAATTTGCAGGCAAATGGATGGAATTGAAAATATCATCCTGAGCGAGGTAACTCAGTCACAAAAGAATGAACATGGTATGTACTCACTGATAAGTGGTTATTAGCCCAAAAGTTCGAAATATCCAAGATTCACCTCACAGCAACCATTGGGCTGAGCGTGAGGTCCCAGATGGAGGAGTTGGAGAAGGGACTGAAGGAACTGAGGGAGTTTGCAGACCCAGGGAGGGAGCAACAGTGTTAACTGGCCTGACCCCCTGATGCTCCTGGAGATTGAATCACCAACCAAAGAATACACATGGAGGGACCCATGGTGCTGGCAGAGGAGGGTCTTGTTAGCCATCAGGGGGAGGAGAGGCCCTTGGGCCTGAGAATGTTAGATGCCCCAGTATAGGGGAATGCCAAGGAGGGAAGAAAAGAATGGGTGGGTGAGTGGGGGAATACCCTCATAGAGGCAGGGGAGGGGGAGGGGAGGGGGGATTTCAAAGGGGAGATCTGGAAAGGGGGAAACATTTGAAATGTAAATAAAGAATCAAAAAAAAAAAAAAAAAAGTCATTTTCCACAAGGAGACTTAATAGAACATCTGGGATGTTTTAAGTAAAGAACTGACTCACTTTCTTAGGCCCAGGACATGTGGTTCCGGAGGAAGTGCTACCGGAGTGTGGCTGAACTAAGATGTTATGAGCATTGAGTGGGTGAGCTGCCTCTCCTCTGGTTTGCATACTTTGGGTATTAGGTACCTTGCTATTTGCTGTCTTCTCATCCTACATATCAATAATTTTCTTTCTTTCTTTCTTTCTTTCTGACAAGGGTCTCAGTATGCAGCCCTGACTGTCCCGGAACCCACCAAGTAGAACAAGCTGATCTTAAACTCATGGAAATTCACCCATTTCTGTCTCCCAAGTGATGGTGAAGGCATGTGCCACTACACTTAACTTGCTGCAGTGGTTAATATTGATTGTCAATGAATCAACTACATCCCAAGCAGCCGGGCACAGCTGTGAGGAATTTTCTTGACTGGATCGTTTGAGATGGGAAGCTGCACTCTAAACCTGGACTGCCTTCTGCTGGCAGCCCACCTTGAAGGAAATGGAGGAAGGAAGTTTTTTCTTTTTGCCTGCTTGTCCTCACTCTCACTGGTAAGTTCATCCATCTTGTTGCTAAAGCATCCCTTCTCTGTTATTAGGACCTACTTCTAATAAATATCATATGTAATGATTCTTATTTAACAATTTCATACGTATATCATGGACTCTGAGCATACCCACTCACTGTCCCACCCCCTCTTCCCAATGAAGCCCACGTCCTACTCGCTTGTCTGTTTTGCTCTTTTATCCCACTATTTAATTAGGGTGTAAGGTTTTCCCATATATGGAAATGGTAAATAATATATATTTACCCATATAAATGTATATATAACATATATTTACCCACATATATGTATATATATATATATATTCATTCTATCAGTTCTGTTCCTTCAGAGAACCCAGGCTAATACACAGAGTAATATTCTCATTGTCACATTATTTTAATCAGTTCAATAAATGTTATGTATATACTTTATCATGTTTCACTACTATTTGCTTCTATATTTTATATTAGAATTTAGTATTTATTTACTTATTTGTGAGAGAGGTTTTAATTGTGTCTTTGAACTCTGAGTCTTCTGCCCAAACCTCTGAAGTGCTAGGATTCTAGAGTGCCACCACATCCTGCTACAGAACTTAATATTCTTCAGGCAGCTCATTCACATTACATAGCTCACTTTAGAAACGGCCTCTCGAGGTGTTTAAACTTGAACTATGTCTTCCAGTCTCTGCTCTTCTGCATACCTCGGCCTGTGCCAATGGCTGTGACTAATACCCTTACTCCAGCCTCTGTCAATGACCAGGGTCTTCTACTCTCTGGCTCTTCCTCTGAAACCTGGGACTGGCTTCTTCAATCTGCACTGAATATGGCTGTCCTTGGGGCTAACAATCCCTCACCTGCTCCAAGCAGGCTGGCTGCCTGACCAGCATAGCTGGCCTCCACAGTGCAGAGACTTACTCACTGCCACCCAGACACTATTCCAAGCAGAGCAAATCATAGCTCAGCACAGACCTCGCCATTCCCACCTAAGTCTGTTCATTGCTTACAGGGCCAGCCATGCCTTTTGAGGAAACCCCAGGAGGTTGCATCTGACTCTGGCTGTCTGGCAATGCTCATCCAGAGACTTCCTGATGCAATTAAGTCTGTGAGATCAGCAACCTTTCACCCATGTCTTAGCTAGATCTTCCTTCTAGCAAAGTGAGAATGCTGGGTTTGCTCTCCTCTCTGGCCCCATGCTTATTTCTGCTCCTATGTCCTACAAGCAAATGCTTCCATTTAATTCAGTCATGCAACCTTTGTTGCATCTCTGCTATGTGCCTGGCATTACTGTCAGCCTAATTGATTCAGCAATATTGATTCAGACAAACGCCTGCCCTCCCACGCCCACTTCTACTGGGGGAGGTTTATAATTGAATGTCTCACCCAAAATATGTATGTTGAAATCTAATTCTCAGTGTGAGGGTATTTGGAATACATCACTGGGAGTTTTGAGGGTGTGGCCCTCATATGTAGGATTAGTGCAATTCTAAGAAGAGTTCAGAGATCTAGCTGGCTCTTCCATCATGGGTTGGAGAACAGTCTGCAAACAGAAGCCGGTCATCACCAGACCTGCTTATAGTCAGACCCTGACCCTAGACCAGAAGCCTCAGAACTGTATGGTACACGTGCTTGTTTACTGGCCGGGTGCCAATAACTAAGACAGACAAGCACACAAGATGCCATATGAACAGATTGGGTATCCCTAAGCCAGAAACTCTAAATCTGAAACACTTGAGAATTCAAAGCCGTTGAGCATCAATAGGATGCCTCTAGTCTGATGCTTTGACATGCACAAGTTTCTTATGTCTGCTGTGTGTTACAGTATGCACCAAACACAAACGAGGTTTGTGTTTAGACCTGAGCTCCATGTCTGTAATATATTTCATTAGGTACCCAAAAACATTCCTGAATATGAAAACCTCTGAAATCCCAAACACTGTTTGCTCCAAGCATTTGAATGAACAGCTTTCTCAAGACATGACAAGGGATGTTACAAGGTTAGGGAAAAGAGTGGAGTCTAGAGATTAGGGCTTTGAGCTGCAAATGTAAATAGGCCAGCCAGGGAAGGTCTCCCTTAGAAGGAAAATCTACTAGTCAGCATGCTGCACAGGAACTAATAGAATGAATATATATACATACATATGGGATGTGTTAAGTTGGCTTACGTGATACAACCTTGGTAGTCCAAAGACAGGTGTTTTCATACTGGAAAGAATAAGAACACAATAGCCTGCTCAGTTCACAAGGCTGGATGCCTAAGCAGTCCCAGTCAGACATTGGAGGCCAGGGGGATTCCTGTAGCGCCACTGGTCTTCAGTCCATGTCAGGAGACTGCAGAAGCAGAGTCTGATGTTAGAGAAGGCATATGACAATGGCAGAAGCATCAGTAAAGTAGATGCGTTCACAAGCAAAAGGCAAAGGCAAGCAAAAAGCAAAAGCTTTCCCCTCTTCCTCTCTGGGCTGCTAGCAGAAGGCATCACTCACTCTGAGGGGAGGGTCCTCCACTCAGTTAAGTGAGCAGTACCACCCCATGGACTGGAGTCCTAGACTGAATACAGAGGAGGCAGTGAGCATCCCCTACTCCCCCACCCCCACCCCACCCCGTTCATCTTTCTGTGCTTCCTGGCTATGGAGGCAGGGCGACCAGCTGCCTCACCTTCCTGCTGCCGTGCCTCCCCCTCCAGCCCCATCTTGACAGACTGCAGCCTCAGACTGTGAGCCCAAACAAACCCCTTTCTTTTCCACTTGCTGAAACAAAATGCGCCCCCACCCACCCCCCATCCCCTTGAAAGCAATTTAGGGGTGGAAGAGTTAGTTTGTGCTCCCAATTCCTGATTGCAGCCCATCACAGCAGTCAAGGTGTCAGAACTCATGGGGAGAGGGTCGGGGTGGGGTGGGGTGGGGTTGGGTCACACCGAATCAATAACCTGGAGCAGACAGCAATGGATTCTTAGTGCTTGGCTCAATTTTGCCACTGTTTACATTTTTTTCCCTTTATTTTTATTTTATGTGTTTGGGTGTTTTGCCTACATGTATGTCTGTTTGCTATGTGCATGCTGTCCCTGCACAGGCCAGAGGATTGTGTTAGATATCTTGGGACTGGAGTTACATACAGTTGTGAGCCACTTGTTTAAGTGTTGGGAATCAAACCTAGGGCCCCTGGAAGAGTAGTCAAGTCGTCTGCCAAGTCGTCTCTTCAGCCCCGAGTTTCAACACTCTTACAAAAATCAGAGTCCCTTGCCTAGGAAGTGGTGCCCACCATGCTAGGTGGTTCTCACCTTAATTAAGGTAGCAAAACCAATTCCTTACAGACATGTCCTTGGACCAATGTAATCTAGATAGTTGTCTTAGTTAGGGTTTTACTGCTGTGAACAGATATCATGACCAAGGCAACTTTTATAAGGACGACATTTAATTGGGGCTGGCTTACAGGTTCAGAGGGTCAGTCCATTATCATCAAGGCGGGAGCAGGGCAACCTCCAGGCAGGCATGGTGCAGAAGGAGCTGAGAGTTCTACATCTTCATCTGAAGGCTGCTAGCAGAATACTGGCTTCCAGGCAGCTAGGAGGAGGGTCTTATAGTCCATATCCACAGTGACACACTTCCTCCAACAAGGCCACACCTTCTAATAGTGCCACTCCCTGAGCCAAGCATATTCAAACCATCACAATAGTCTCCCTTGAGATTTCCTTTCCAGGTGACTATACTGTGTCCACACCAAAACTAACTGTCACACCTTCCTTGCTGTTATCACAGCAAGAAAATAAGTAACCAACACAGCATGAAAATGTTGTCACGAAATGCTTCGTTTTGTGTGCTGTCTAAACCATTTTTGGTGAAAGAGTCCTGTCCTGTTCGCATTTGGGAACTGAAGTTCGGAGCAGGCAACTCTCATGCTTGAGAGCACGCGGCTGCCTCTTAAAAGAGCTCAACTGCGTGCTCATCTGGCTTCCTTAGTGGTCCCCATCTGATTAAAATGCCTTTTCCCAGAGTTGATGTTGGAGAGTCAGGCAGAAGATCCAGAGAACCAAGCCTGGGAAGCCTCTCTGGCTGGGAACGATGCCCAGGACTTCCTACTGAGCCCAGTGACTGCGGGGCCCTCTACCCTATGACTGCCCAAGTTTTCGGGCATGTTTTCCATGTTGCTTCTCCTTGTTCTTGAACTTTTTGTAGTTAGAGGCTGTGTATCTTTGGCTCTACCACTTGGCCTCGGAGCTGCAGTATGTTCTTCCGGGGTAAGGGGTGGGTCTTTTGCTCCCTCCTGGCAGGGGCATTGAGGAGGTAAGGCAATAAGGAGTGCTGGCCCATATCAGGTGCCAATCAACAGTCAGTGCTGGTACCCTCTGTGTCTGGGTAATGAAGGGGTCCATCAGAGGTGACAGTCCCCTGCTACTCCTCCATCTGGCCTTGAGAGTTCAAAAGGACACACAGAGCTCAGGGGTGGGGGGCGGGGGATTGGGATTGGGTTGGCTCCTCCAGGCCGTCTAACCATTTTCTATCTTATCTTTTTTCAAGAGCTGTAATAATTTAACAACCTTGGAATGAGAAAAGATAGCTGGGAGAGTAAATGCTGAATGGCTTAAATTAAAATATAATTGAAATAAATTAAATTAAACGGGCAGCTTTCCGGTGCTCATCTCTCAGGCCAAATTATTGTGAGTCTTTCAAGCTGCAGAGGAGCCCTGGTGGCAGACTCTGGTGCTTGCTATGGCTCCCCCTGAGGCCAGCAGAGGAGGTGACCCTCAGCCCTAGGGAGACTGCAGGTCTTCCTAGGTTGGGGAAGTTCTGGGGGACACAGGGAGCCAGAGGCTCAGGGCTGGCCATGGCTACCTCAGCCTCTTTCATGCTTTCTGCTTCACTATGAAGATCCAGGTTAGGTGGAGCCACCAAGCAGCTCCAGACAAGCCCCAGCCCCAGGTCCTTTGAGACCTGACTTGGAGAGTAACCTGTCAGATTGGTCACTGCAGGACACAAAGGGCCCATAAGAAACACACTATTCTTGGTGCTTTGGTTTTTCGAGATTAAAATGGGAGTGGAGAATCAAAACTGTAGGCCTCCTCAGCTGTCCAGATTCCTTCAGACCACAGGAAGCCAGATCCCCTGCTGGCTCAGAGTTTACTAGCTTCTGGTTCTCTCAGCTGCCCACCAGGTCCCTTTGGGTCCAAGGCTAGAAGAGAATATGTCTGTATTTTTTCCAAGCCCCAGCTTTGGGTGAAAAATTCATATGCATTTTGCACTCTGCAACAAAATACATCCCTGTTTGTTTTAATGTGTAACGTTTTCCAATGTTTACCAGTGAGCAGAAGTGACAAGCCTGGGGGCTGTGCTCTTTATCCTTTATCTTCCGGGAGCCCTTGGTATAGGACTGGCAGCACCTGCCGAAGAAACAGCTTCACGGCCCAAGGTCCCCTCAGCAACACCCCACCACACACGTCTCCCTCCACCCCCTCCAGCTGGATTCCTAGAAGGAAGAAGGCAGGGATGCCTCCAGTCACAATGAGGTAGATGAACCTTGACATTATGCTGAGTAAAGCAAAGCCATCGTACAAGGGCAAATGCTGTGTGCATTTCTGCCAGCCTGATGAACTTGTTACTCGAATTCTGAGACCCAGAAAGTCGGAAGGCAGAGGCCAATGGCCTTAGGGGAGAGAGGGATGGGGAGGGATTATGTTTCCTGGGTGCAGGATCTCAGTTTGGAAGATGAAAACATGGTGGGTACTGAGGGTTGTGAGGGCTGAGCACAGTGAGGGCGCGCAGTCCTTCAGGGGGCTGCGCACAGTGAGAGTGCGCTCTTCTTCAGGCTACGATGCCATCCAAGAAGGGGTGTGTGGGAGAGTTTGGAGGGAGGAAAGAGAAGGGGGGAGATTATATAATTATATCATAATCTCAACAATGAAATAAGCAATTAAAACATCTACAATGGTAAGTTGGATATTATGTGAAAAAGAACAAAGAACAGAAGCTGGACGGACAGTTCCGATGAAGAGCACGTTCGGAGGACCTGCGTTCATTACCCAGCACCCATGCCGACCAGTTCACAACCATCCAGCTCCGGAGCATCCAACACCATCTCTGGCCTCCTCAAATTCCTGCATACACTTAGGATACAGTCACACAGACACATATACATTAATAAAAAGAAGGAGGGGGGGTGCAACAGCTCAATGTCATGGACACTTGCCCCCAAACCTGGTGACCTAAGCTCAACCTCCAGAACCCCACCCATAGCAGGAGAGGACAGAATCCTGCAAGTTATCCTGACCTCCACAAACATGAGAACACGCATGCGCAGGTAAAAATTTAAAAATCTGGTTTTTTTTTTTGTTTTTTTTTTTTAAAAAAAAAAAACAACCCAAAATTATTGCATTATCTAAAAGACACAAAATGAGGTGATTGAAGGACAGGTCTCTGGGTAAAGCCAAACTCCCCTTGCAAGGCAGAGGGAACATTCTTTTTCTGGAAAACCCTGACCCCTCTTCCCAGAGAGCAGGCTTTAGAATCAGCACACATGGCCCCCTGGCCACGGGAGTTACATCCAACATTGAAGCTGGAAGGCATCCTGGAAAACAAGCATCCCATCTGAGTGTTTCAGATGAGGAAACAGCACACACAGGGAAGGCAGCCCTCCAAGCCCCATAGCCAGGAGCATGCACAAAGGGATGCTTCTGAAGGCTGGGCTCAGAGCTCTTTTGGATGACCTGGCCCCATCAAGGTCCAGAGTAGGCCAGGTAAAGCCTACGGCAGAGCACCATTTCTCTTACCTATGGCACCCCTCTTCTAAAGGGGTGCTCATCACCCTGGCCTGCACCCCTAGCTGCAAAGAAGCTGATTAATTAATTAATCCTTGTTAAGGGCTCAGGAATAGGCTAATGGGCACTAGGCATTCTCATTATTATTTTTAATCAGACTTTGCAATTTTATAGCTCCCATCACCAAGGGCTATAGAGTGTTTTGTGAAGTTAATTAAGCCTGCGAGGGATGGGCTCCAAAGGGGGCGGGGGTAGGGGGATCAGGCTTCGCTGTAGGAGAGCCCAGAAGTCCTGATTCCTCTCAAACCCCCACTTTAGAGGGAGAGGAGAGATGAGCAGCAGAACAGGAGAGCTTACAGTAAGCTCTGGCATCACCCGAGTGAGCCCCCAAGAGGTCCAGGAATGGACAAGAAGGGCTGGCTCTCACCAGGGGCAGGCTTCCTGCTGAGTAGAGAGGAGAGCTAGTGGTTAGAAAGACCAGTCACTTCTGTGAGACCCCCCACCTCCCTCCACCGAGGCGAGTCCTTTCCCTTCATGCTTTCCTTTCCCTGAGTAGTATCAAGCAGGAAATACATTCTAGAGCATCCGGTATGTGACAAGCCTAGAACCCAAACTGGGGGTTGGTGCGGTATATGGGCATAGCACAAGCCGCCTGGAACTGAGATCCTTAAGCCCCTTTCCCCTCCTGAGCTTCCAGCACTCACAGTTCTGCCTTTTTCTTGTAGTCTTTCCTCCTAATCCTCTTCCCTCCCCCAAACCCAAACACCAGGCTTGGGAACTGGGTAGGTTTGGGGAATTCTGGGTAGGATTCTCCGGAGGTCCTGGGGCAAGACCGGAGCTAGCCTGTTCTGGAGTGCTGGGTTGGGGAGAGGGATGTCCCTGTTCAGGCAGCACAACCCTTCCACCGGGCGGATTCCAGATCCTCTGCCTACCCCTGATCTCCAAGACCTGTAGTCTTCGAAATGAAGTCTTCAAGCTGGCACCAGATCATTCCCAGGCAGAGATGGCATGACCCACCCGGGCTGCATCCCAGATCCGTTTCTGTGGGGTCAGTGGCAGGGAAAAGCTGTCATTGACTTGGAAAGCAGCAGATAATTGGGAACTGGCTATTCACAGAACTCAGGGCACTAATGTGAGGCCCCCGCAGTGATCATGTTAATGGAGTACTTGGGAGTTTCTGCTGCCAGACACCCCGGTGAAGCTGTAGAATGTTGGCAGACAGAATGCAAAGGACGCACTGTGGAAATCACTAGAGCGTAGAGAAGCGGGCTCCCACGGCGTTCCCAGCAGCTGTATGTGAGCCTGGAAACGCGTGTTCTCCCAAGTGAGGTCTCTGTGTATCCTTCTTAAAGTCCTGCCTCTCCAGTAAGGGAACTCTAGAAGCAGCCTGGAGAAATGGATTCATTCGTAAAGTGCTTGTCCTGGCCTGGCCCAGCTCAAAAAAATAAGGTGGAGAGCAACTGGAGAAGAGATCTTTGATGAGCACACATGTGTGAGCACACTTGTGCCTACACAAACATGTACACACAATAAATATATACATTACACAAAACGTATATACGTATAAGAAGACGGCAAAAAGATTTGCTGAAAACTGAAGTAGGTGACACCTGTGTATGGTTTATTATTAAACATAGGTAGGCATGGTAAACCCTGAGCAATATGTAGACCACACCAATATAAATATCAAATCATTTTATTACTTGATGTTTGAATTCCTTTAAATTACCAAATACTCAGCAGTACTCTTGTATTTCCTTTCAGTTACTTGAAATTAATCATGGTCCAAAAATATTAAATAGAAAATTCTAGATATGAACAACTTAGCATTGTCGAGACAACTCAGTGAGTGACAGCAGCTGCTGCCATGCCTAACAATCCCAGTTCAGTCCCCAAGAGTTGCAGGAGGGATAAAGGGAACTAATATTCCTGTGACCTCTATGTGCTTGCTACGTGTGGCACACCTATGCCACACCTCCCCCCACATAAAACAAACCAACATATACTAAAAATAATTTACAAAGTTTAAATTCTGTATCATTTTGAGCAATGGTATGATAAAACTCTCAAGATGCCTGCTGTATGTTGCCTGTTAAGCCCCACCTTCTGTCCAGTGTATCCACCCCAGACAATACGGTAGGATCATCACTCGGCTCTCTCAACATGAGATTGAATGATGGGCGTGGTGCTCAGTGCTTATGTAACAATGGTCACAGAGCCCATGAGTGATGATAATACTGAGACACATATTCCAAAGAGAAGCTGCAAGTGCCATTAGTATAAAAAGGTACCAAGAAATAGAAAACTACACCCATACCATACAAGTTTTATTACCATAAGCCTTTATGATTGTTCTTATTAATAGTTCTTAGCCTCGTTCTGGACCTCCTTTTATAAATTAAAATTGATCATTATACACTGACAGAAGGAGAAATGTAGCACAATATGTTTAGGGTTAGGAGACTCCCCATGACTTCAGACACCACTTGAGGTCTTGGGTGGATCCCTTAGTGGTAAGAGAGGATTGATAGATCAATAAATAGATCTCTTTATCCTAAAAATGTATCAAAAATGGGACTGGTTCGATGGCCCAGAGAGTAAAGACACAAGTCACCAAGCCTGATGACCTAAATTTGATTCCCAAGATCCATATGGTAGAAGGAGAGAACTGACTTCAGTAAGTTATCCTCTGACCTACACACACACACACACAAAATATACATACATACATATATACATACATACATGCAACTTTTTAAAGAGCTAACTACAGGGCTGGAAAGATAGTTCAGTAATTAGGAGTGCTTTCTGCTCTTTCAGAGGATCAGAGTTTGGTTCTCGGCACCTGTCTTGGTTAGGGATTTACTGATGTGAACAGAAACCATGACCAAAGCAATTCTTATAAGGATGACCTTTAATTGGGGCTGGCTTACAGGGTCAGAGTTTCCATCCATTATCATTAAGGCAGGAACATGGCAGCATCCAGGCAAGCATGGTGCAGGAGGAGCTGAGAGATCTACATCTTCATCTGAAGGCTGCTAGCAGAATACCGACTTCCAGGCAGCTAGAACAAGGGTCTTAAAGCCCATGCCCACAGTGACACACCTCCAAATAGTGCCACTCCCTGGACGAGGCATATACAAACCATCACGTTCCACTCCCTGGCCCCATAGGCTTGTTCAAACACATGAGTCTGTGGGGCCATACCTCCATAGCATAATAAAAAAGTACCTTTAATCAACTTCCAAAGTCCCCATAGTTTATAGCAGTCTCAACAATGTTAAAACTCCAAAGTTCATAGTTTATTCTTCAATTCATCCAGTCACTTAACTGTAATCTTCAAAGCAAGACAGGAAACCAGCTGGGCAAACTCGAAATTTTGCATCTCCATGTCTGATGCAAAGCAGTTTTTAAATCTCCAACTCCTTTTTCATCTTTGTTGACTGCAACAAACTTCTTTCTTTTGAGCTGTTCCACTCCCTGTTAACAACTTTCCTCATCAGATATCCCAATGCTCTGGCATCTCGATAATCTTGGGGTCTCCAAGGCAACTTCAATGCTACAGCTTCTTGTGCCAATGTCTGGAATCCACACATGATCTTCTGATCTCCTCCAAAGGGTTTGGGTCACATCTCCAGCTCTGCCCTCTGTAGCACTCTAGGCTCTGGTTGACTCCACTCCACTGATGCTGCTGTTCTTGGTGATCATCCTATGGTACTGGCATCTCCAATACACTGGGGTCTCTGCTATATCTAGGCTTCATCAAGAGACTCTCATAGGCTCCCTTTATGGTGCCAAGCCTTAACCCCTTTGCATGATCCCTTCAGTCCTGGGAGGTCAACTACAACCGAGGTTGTAACCTTCACCAATGGCCTTCCCTAGACTATCACACTGCCAAGCCTCAGCTGCTCTCCATGACCCTTCATACCTTCAAAGCCAGTACTACTTGGGTGGTGCTTACAAACTACCAAGTACAGCTACAGCATGAGCTACAACTTTGGCTGTCTCTGGAACGCAGCTTCTTTGTGCTCTCAGAAAACACTTCCCAGATTTCACCTCAGTGATGCTGGTCTCTTCTTAATCACAGCTAATTTCTTAGCTCCAGCTAGCCAGCATCAATTGATTGTCCCAGTAGTCTCTTCTATTCTGGACTCTAAAGCCAGAGCCACGTGGCCGAAGCTGCCGAGGTCTGCTGCTTGCTGGGGCTGGAACATGGCCCCCCTTTATTCTATTACCTGCTTTATATTTTCCAGCTCCCTCACTGCCTAAGCTTGGCTGCTCTGGAACTTGCTCTGTGGAATGATCTTGAACGCAGAGATCTGCATGGCTCTGTCTCCTGGAGTTAAAGGTGAGTACCACCATGCCTAGACCTAAATTTAGCTGAGTGGGATCTTGCCCCAAAGCCCCACTCCCTTAATCTTTTATCTCCTAGAGCACAGGATTCAGCTCCGTTTCCCTTCCTGGTGCCCTGTTAGTACTTAAACCATATAATATTTTGTATTTCTCCTTTCTCAGTTCATTCTTTTTTCATTAAAATGCTCTTCACAAGAGTGAACTTTAGTAACCACACAACAGAATTTATACCAGGCTGTTTTGAGACTTCCTTTTTCAAAGCCAATAATCTGAGTCTCTTCACCTTAGCCTCAGGCAGACTCTTCGGACTACAGCAAACAGCAGCCAAATTCTTTACCAAAATACCACAAAACCAGTCTTGATGCCACACACTGAAATTCTTCTCCACTGAACCTCTTGGGTCAGGTCTGCACAGCTCAAATCTCTTTCAGCAACAAAGTCATCCATGTTCCTACCAGGATAGCCCATTAAGCTCCACTTAAAGGATTCTACTGCTTTCCAAATCCAAAGCCCCTAAATCCACATTCTTCTAAATAAAGGCATGGTTAGGCCTATCGCAGCAATACCCCAGTCCCTGGTAACAACTTCTGTCTTGGTTAGGGTTTTACTGCTGTGAACAGACACCATGACCAAGGCAACTCTTATAAGGATGACCTTTAATTGGGGCTGGCTTACAGGGTCAGAGTTTCGGTTCATTATCATCAAGGCAGGAACATGGCAGCATCCAGGCAGGCATGGTGCAGGAGGAGCTGAGAGATCTACATCTTCATCTGAAGGCTGCTAGCAGATTACTGACTTCCAGGCAGCTAGAACAAGGGTCTTAAAGCCCACACCCACAGTGACACACCTACTCCAACAGGGCCACACTTCCAAATAGTGCCACTCCCTGGGCCAAGCATAAACAAACCATCATCACACGCATGTTAGGCAGCTCTCAACAGCTTATAACTCCAGCTCCATGGGATCAGATTCCCCCTGGCTTTCATGGGCTCCTGCACATAAGTGCACAGAGAAACTCATAACAATCACAAATAATAAAATAAATATTTTAAAAGAACTAAATAACTATAATAATTAGCAAACCTCATTTTTAGATTATCAAAAATATATCCAAGGATATCACCTCTTCTTTATTCTCTGAGATAGCTGCTATTGCAATTGTTGTGGATCTAAAAAAAAGAACAAAACCAAACAAAACAAAAAACCCACCCTTTTAATCTCTTCTAGAGGACCCAGGTTTGATAGAAGCACCCACAGTGATAACAACCATCTGTAATGCCAGTTCCAAGGGATTCAACACCCTCTTGTGGCACTGCACAAGCATTGATGCAGGCAAAACACCTAAAAATACACATAAAAATAAATAAACAAATGTGTATTAAATATATAAATAATATTATGTATTCTGTAACTGTTTTCCTCATATGATGATGTTTCTCATCTGTATACACCAACGGGTTTAAATGGCTTCTCAACTTTTGCCTGCAACATCATCTTCTGTCACAGTACTACATCATGTTTTATTTTTCATTCCACTAGTGTGTTATTTCAAACATGATCACTCATAAGTATGCTGTGTGACATGCATCTGCATCTTCGTCCAGTGCTCACATGGAAGCAGGATCACCAGGTTCCATGAGATGCGTGTGGTCCCTCAGCATCAAGTGATGTCCTACACCCTCCCCAGAAGTGGTATGAGGTACACATTGCCTTCTCTAATCTCGAGAGTATACTTTCCCCCCTCAAAGCTGATGACTAAGAAATAGTTTCTCCTCAGAGTTCTGATTTGCATTTTCTTGGTTACTCCCAGGTTCGGGGATCTTTTTATGTGCTGGCTAGTCACTAATGTTTTTTTCTTTTGTACATTATGCTTGGCTAGCCACTGATCCTGGTTTATTGTTTTGTTTTGTTTGTTTGTTTTAACTAGGTTCCTTCTCTCTTTTTGCTACTGAATTGTGGCTTGTCTATAAACAAATTTTAATTCCCCATCAGTTTGTTGACTACTTTTTAAATACATTTAAGGTTGTCAGGTGATGATAGTGCATGCCTTTATTCCCAGCACTCAAGAGGCAGAGGCAGGCAGATTGCTGAGTTCCAGGCCAGCCTGGTCTACAGAACTAGTTCTACGACAGCTAGGCTTCAAAACACACACACACACACATACACACACACACACACACACACACACACACAGAGAGAGAGAGAGAGAGAGAGAGAGACTTACATATATTATAACCTACAAGAATTTCAGAATTGATTTGTCAGATTTCTGTTATATTAAAAAAAATCTTCTTTAATTTTTAAATATTTTTTGTTTATCTGTGTTTATGTTTGCCACATATATGCAGGTGTCCATATAGGCCAGAAGAAGATATCAGATCTCGGGAGCTGGAAGCACAGTTATGAATCACCTGACATCACACCAGTACTGGGAACCTAGCTCAGGTCCTCTGGACAAGCAAGCAAGATCTTTTAGACACTAAGCTAGCTCTCCAGCCCCATAAAACTCTGCTTTATGGCTTATAGACTATATGCTTGGGTTTGTGTGTGGACATGTGTATGTGTACATGTGTATGCAGAGGTTAGCCCAGCTAGCTAATAAGCCCCTGGGATGCCCCCATCTATCTCAGCAGCGCTGTGATCACAAGTGTGAGCCACCAAGCCTGGCTTTTTAAAACAGTTTTGGGAGAGTTACTCAGACCTTGATGCTTGTGAGACCAGCACTTTCCTGCCTGGCTCTCTCCCTGTCCTTGCTTGTGTTTTGAGACAGTGTCAAGCTAGATAGCTCTGACCAGCCTGGCACTCAGTATGTAGTCCAAGCTGGCCATTCTTCCAAAAGTTCAAAAACATACACAAACAAACAAACAAACAAACAGGTTTTTAGAAAAAGCGTTAATTAGCACAAAGAGAAAAAAATAGTGTTGGAGTCCAGTGGGTCTTGGCACGTCAGTATGAGCTACCAGTGCTGTGTGCGTGGAGATGGACTGAGCAGCAGGAAGAAAAGAGTTACTGCTTCCTTTGCTTTGCTGTGATACAATGCCCCGACAAAGGCAACTGTAAAGGACATAGGGCTATCCAGCTCACAATCCCAAGCTACCATCCACTATTTGAGGAAAGACGACAGAGAAACTTGTAATCACAGAGAACTCATTCGTGCTTGCCAGCACTCTGCTCTCTTATTCCATTCTGCGCTCCTGGACCCAAATTCAGGGATGGTATCACCCACATCAATTAATGTAATCAAGACAATCTTTCAGTGAGACTGTCTTCCCAGATGATTCTAAATAGTGACAGTGGGGGTCCTAGTTACCATTAACTGTCAATTATACACAGCCTAATTGAGAGGAAAGCCTCCACTGAGGAACAGATAGAGTGCCCTATGGACATGTCCGTGGTCACTTGTCTTGGCTCTTAACAGATATAGGAGGGCCCAGACTACTGTGAGCAGCACCATCCCTAGACAGATGTGGTCCTGGGCTGCATAGGAACAGTGGCTAAGCATGAGCCTGTGAGCGAGCCAGTAGTGGTCCTCCACAGTCCCCACCTCTAGGTTCTATGCCTGACTCCTCTCAGTGAAGAACTGTGAGTCAAACAAATCCTTTCCTCCTGTGGTGTTTTGGTCAAAGTTTTATCACAACAACAGAATGAAAATACAACAGTTAACAATTAAACTATTGAGAGAGAGAGAGAGAGAGAGAGAGAGAGAGAGAGGGAGAGAGAGAGAGAATGTTCTCTGTCAACTTGAGTCCCCAAACATCACTATCACATAGCAAAGGGCCCACTAAGAGCTTAAATTGCTTGCTTATTTATTTATTTATTTATTTGTTTGTTTTTCGAAATAGAGTTTCTCTGTGTAGCCCTGGCTGTCCTGGAACTCACTCTGTAGACCAGGCTGGCCTCGAACTCAGAAATCCACCTGTCTCTGCCTCCCAAGTGCTGGGATTAAAGGTGTGCTCCACCACTGCTCTGCTTAAATTGTGTATTTAATCATTGACCAATAAAAAGAACTATAATTCAGTGATGAAATGGTACGATCCAAGGCTAAGGAAGGAAAATGGTAAGATATGTCTGATATCTCTTGTACTGGGAACCAAGGATATGCCTAGCTATATAGGAAGTCAATATGAATGGCTTCTCTCTGGTAAATATTTGATCATCAAATTAAATTTCAATAACACATTATAACTCAGTTATGAATTATGAATCCATAAGCATATACTGAGAGGAGGAAAAAATGATAAAGCTTTTTCTTTTTTAAAATTGCATCTCACTGTGTAGACCAGGCTGGCCTCAAATTCACAGATATCCTCAGACCTTTGCCTCTCAAGGGCTGGGATTAAAGGCATGAACCACCACATCTGGTTATGTTCCTGAGGTGGTTGGGATTGAACTCAGGACTCCACACAAGCTAGGCAAGCACTCTACCATGAGCCTACAGCCTTTTCTTATTATAGAACACCAACTAATAAATGCAGAAAGACTGATGAGTCAGAAAATTTGACAACCCTTATAGAAATAATTAACTCAGCTAAGAAGCATCATAGCTACTAAAACCAGTGAGTGGAAAATGAAGAGTGACGGGTACCACAGAGCTTCACAATACTTATTGATCACCTAAGGGGACGAGAGGACTTCAGGGGAGAAGCCTGGCAATCGCCACCTCAAACTGCTAATCAAGGTTAACGTTATCAGTGTGGGACAAATTGAATCTGCGCTCTCCTGCCAGGCCTCAGCGAGAAGAGCACCGCATAGCTTCTGTGCGGTCCCTCTCAGAGATGCATAGCCCGGATGTGATCTGAAAAAACTTCAGACACCTGAGCCCAGGGATGCTCTGCAAGATGCATGTGCGCTGAAATCACAAAGTGGTCCAGGTCTTCGAGGAGACCAGATGTAAAAGCGAGATGAAACCTCGCTACCTCGGGTTGGGAACTCTGGCAGAGAAGACACAGCTGGGGTAACAGCTAAAATCCGAACACAAGGCAGAGGACAGTTACATTTCAAAGACCAAGTCCGCATGCAGCTGGCGTTATTATAGAATAGTCACTTTCTTTTTTCCATTTAAAAAAGAGATTTATTTGTGTGTGTGTGTGTGTGTGTGTGTGCCCCTGCCTATGTGCCAGAGGCCAGAAAAGGGTGTCAAGTGCCCACCTCTACCCCTTCTCGGCCATTCTTTTCGAGGCAAGGTCTCTCCCTGAACCTGGGATTTGTGCCTTCTCAGCAAGGCTAGAAATTAGCAAGCCCTGGTAAGCTTCTCTCTGCCCTCCTCAAAGCCGAGTTTATAGGCCTTAGTGAGGATGCCTGGCTTGTCACATGGGTGTTAGGCTCCAAACATTGGTCCTTATGGTTATAGTTTTGACTATTTTTCCAACTTTCTTTCTTTTCTTTTCTTAGGCAGGGTTTCATGTAGCGCAGGTTGGCCTCTAATTCCCAATTCTACCTCCACCTCCAGGAAGTGCTGGGATTACAAGCATGTACCACACCTAGCGGAGAATGTCTCCTCCTCCTCCTCCTCCTCCTCCTCCTCCTCCTCCTCCTCCTCCTCCTTCTTCTTCTCTTCCTCCTTTTTCTCCTCTGCCTCTTCCTCCTTCTCCTCCTCCACTTCCTCTTCCTTTCAAATAAAAAGACAGAGGGCTCCCCAGGCTGGCCTTGAATTCATGGCTGTCCTCTTGCCTTAGGCTCCCAAATGCTTTGCTCACAGGCGTGCAACCGCTATGCCTAACTCTATGCCTTATTTGTAGAAAATACACAGTAATATGTTCTTCAGCTATAAGGCATTATCTCAGCAACCTATATTCAAAAAGCTCAAGGGAAGTTTGAGTTAATTATTTTTAGTGTGTGTGTAGGTGTGGGAATAGGCGCTGTGGAATACATGTGGAGGTCAGAGGAGGCCTTTATTTGGTTCCACGGATCAAACTCAGGTCTCCAGACACAGACACACATAGTACCTCTAGTTGCTGAGTCATCTTCCCTGTTCAGGAAGTTTTTCTTTAAATTTGAAAAAAAATATTTTAAAGATTTATTTAGTTTATGTATATGAGTACACTGCCACTTTCTTCAGACATACTAGATAGGGCATCAGATCCCATTACAGATGGTTCTGAGCCACCATGTGGTTGCTGGGAATTGAACTCAGGACCTCTGGAAGAACAGTCAGTGCTCTTATGCACTAAGCCATCTCTCCAGCCCTGGAATGACTCTTAATTCACTTTTTTTTCCCAGTGAAAAGAGAGTAGCATGGAAGAGTTGGAGGTGAAGGGCTGTTCTGAGGTAGTTTAAAATTGAAGAGCAACAAACCAGTGTTGATCCCCATTCCAAAAAACTGTCTCAAAAAGCACATGGCTGTCGTCTGATGTCGACTGTCCCTCAAAGGTTCATATGTTAGGGGCTTGGTCCCCAGGCTGCTGAGACTAATGGGTGCAGAACCTTCTGGAGGTAGGGCCTTCCTGGAAGCCCTCACTCAGATCACTGGAGAACCAGTTCTGGAAAGGGATCGTGGAAGCTGGGCATCGTGGAACACACTGTGATTTCAGCATCCAGGAGACTGAGGCAGAGTAATGGCCACATAAATCTGAGGCCAGCTTGGGCTACATTAATAACTTCAAGGACAGAGAGTTTGAGGCCATCTTGCACTACATGGTGAGTTCAAGAACTATACAGCAAAATTCTGTCTAGCAAAAAAAAAAATGTGGTCCCTTGTGAGGCCTGGGTTTCCCGTGTCTCTCTGTTTCTGGCTTTGACATGCTCTCTGTCATTGCCATCAGCACCCCCACTTGTGGCCCAAAGCAATCGGATGCACCTGAACCCAGAGCCCCCAGTACCCTAGCTGAAAAGTCTCCTTCTTAATTAATTGCCCTGGGTGCTCCATTATAATCACCGGAAGCTGACTAATGAGGACAATTGCTGACTAATGAGGACATTTTTAAGACAATGAGACAAATCTCAATTAGATATTACCAAGTAATCCTTGCTAATAGCCTTAGTGTGAAAATCCATGGCAGTTATGCAAGAAAATGTGCATTTTTCATACGCATAAGTGTATTTCAATAAGCATATAGGAGTGTAATGCCATGAGGTCTGTATAATCACTTCAGAAAAATAGGGGAAAGACAATCAAGTAGAGAAACCTTTAATAAGCGTGTGTTGTCTTAGGTTGGGCTGCCACAAAAAACGCAACTGTCTAGTTCCAGAACATTCTTTATCCCTAAAGCACCCCCTAAACCATCAATCACAAACTTCCCATTCCCCTTTCACTAAGCTCTTGACAGACAGACACCATGTGCCATGTCTTTGGGTATTCCACATAAATGGTACCCTACAATATGTGGCCTCTGTATTGACATTTTTACTTCTTTCCTGTATTTCTGGTCGATGGGCCTTTGGCTTCGTTCCACTTATTGGCTATTTTGAAATACACTTCTGTGAACAATACTCACGGATCGTAGGATGTGTATTTCTGAACTGGACTGCTGAAGTTAGATGCTAATTCATATTTAACTTGAGGTACTGTCAGGTTATTCTCCACAGCAGATCCATTGGTTAACATTTTCACCAGCAATACTTAAGGATTCTTTTCTGCATCCTCACCAACACTTGTGATTTTCCTTTTCAAAAATTATTGCTACAGTTACTCTGGGAGATAGAGTCTGGTCTCATCTGGGTCTTGATCATGAGTGGCTAATGATGTTTAACTACTTCTTGTGTACCTTTGGACACTTGTCTGTCTCCTTAATAGAAATATTCTTCTCAAGTCCTTGTCCTTTTTTAAAAATTGTAACATTTAAAATTTAAACATCCTCACAGTGTAGTCCTGGTTGACCTGGAATTCACTGGGTGGATCTGACTGGCTTCAGACTCACAGAGATCTCCTGCCTCTGCCTCCTGAATGAAGGAATTAAAGGCCCACCACACCCGCTTTTAATTGGGTTCTTTCTTTTTTTGTGAGTTCTTGTAAGTGTTCTTTCTATTCTTGGATCTGGAGAGATGGTTCAGCAGCTAACAGTACCTTTTGAGTGAGGATCTGTGTTTGGTTCCCAGCACCCACAACAGTGGCTCATAGCCGTCCGTAGCTCCAGTTGCAGAGGATCTGAGCTTTGGCATGTATATGACTTGCAATGTTTGCTCCTAGACTCTAAGCTGGTTTCACATTCTTCATAGTGTCTCTAGAGGCACAAACGTTTTTAATGTGGAGGAGCTCAATTTCTCTACTTTACCCCCATGGCATTACATTTAAGATGTAATGCCAAATACATAGCCAAATTCATAGCCAAATCATGGCATGAAGGTCATGAAGATTTTGTCCTGTGTTTTCTTTTGGAGTTTTATAATTTTGAATCTTAAGCTTGGGTCTCTGAGCCACGTTAAATGTTTTATCTCTAGCTCAGTTGTCATTGTACTTTATTCCTGTCATGGTCAACTACCAAATGTACTTATCTTCAGATTTCTTTTCAACTATGTACCAGCGCTAAATATATATCAGATACAAAGAAAGAAAAAAAAATTGTTTATGGTATAGAAAAACACAAATCTAATTTTTCCCTTTCATTATGTTCTTAAATGCTATTTAAGTCACATTTTCCAATTTATTCAGGTCTCTCCAAAATGCAATCTAAAGCAATCAGGGTAGGGACCACATTGTTAGGTTTTGGACAATTGTATTTATGGAAAAATATTTTACAATTTTTAAGTTTTAGACTGAAAAATTAACTGATACATACCAACGGGATTTCATGTGTTGTGCTCTGAGGTAAGGGTAAATATTGTTTGTTTTCACATGGATATTCTGTTCTTTGAGGACCCTTTGTCAAAGAGACAGTTCCTCCTTTCCCTCACTGAGTGATCCTATCACCTTTGCCTAAAATTGATTGACCCTCTATATATGAGAATGTTTCTGGAGACGTGGTTCTATGCAGCTGGCCCATACGCCTGCATTTACACAGTCATCATCATTGTCGTCCGTCATCGCCTTGTAATGCATTTTGAAATTAGGAAGTCTGTGTCTTCCAGCTTTGTGGTTCTTTCTTAAGAGGGGCTTTCCAGGACCTTCGCTGTTCTGTGAAAAGTCTTTCTGTAGAAAAGATTCCAAGATCTTATATAGGGATTTCACTGAATCTGTTTGGGAAGTATTTATATTGTCTTCAAGTCCATGGATATGTGAGCATCCACTTATTAGCTCTTGATATTTTTCAACAATATTTTATAGTTTAGGTATAAAAATCTTATTTTCTTGATTTAATTTATTCTAAAGAATTGTATTCTCTTTGATGTTATTGTAAATGGAGTCATTTTCCTTTTCTTTCTTTCTTTCTTTTTTTTGTTTTTTCGAGACAGGGTTTCTCTGTGTAGCCTTGGCTGTCCTGAAACTCATTCTGTAGACCAGGCTGGCCTTGAACTCAGAATCTGCCTGCCTCTGCCTCCCGAGTGCTGGGATTAAAGGTGTGTGCCACCACTGCCAGGCTGGAGTCATTTTCTTAGTGCTCAGCTCTGTTGTTTATTTCTAATTTGTAGAGCAGCTAATTTGTGTGTGTTGACTTTGTATCCTATAAGTGTCAGGTATGGGCTCCATCTCATGGAGTGGGCTTTAAGGCAAATTAGACATGACTTCCACATGTTTTATGCCACCGTTGCCCTAATGTATCTTACAGGCAAGGCACCATTGTAGAGCCAAGGGTTTGTGGCTGCATTGGTATTTACATTTCTACTTTGGTAGTGTGCAGACTTCCTTCCTGTAACAAAGATGCTAGCACGTAGGTATGAAGGCTCTATGTAGGCACCAGCTTGACTTCTCCATGTTCAATGAGTTGTGTAGAGTCTTTTTATTGTGTTAAAGAAAGCCTCATCTATTCTTAGGTTTCTGAGTATTTTATTTTGTCATAAAAAAATGTTGGTTCTTTACCACCTATGATCATATGAAGTTTTCCTTTCCTTTCTCAGAATACATTAATGTGCATACATCCTTTGGCTTCCATCTGTTGAGCCACCCGAAATTCTTGGACCAAACCTCTTGTTCTTTTTAATATGCTGCTAGAACTCACTCCCTAGTATTTTGGTGATGGTTTTTACATCTGTATTTGTAATGGATACTGATGTGCAGTTTTCTTGCTCTGTGATTATCTGTTGGTATCAGGATAATGCTGGATTTGTAGGTTTGCAAATGTTCTTGTCCAAGTTTAATAGAATTCACTAGTAAAGTCATCTAGTCCTGGGCTTTTATTGTTTTGCAAACTTTTGATTACTGGTTCAGTTTCTTTATTAGCTATGAGTTTGTTCAGATTTTTATTTCTTCTGAATTCAGTGTTGATAGTTTGTGTGTTTCTAGGAATGTGTCTCCTTAGAGTATATTATGTAATTTGTTCTCATAAAATTATTCAAGTATTACCTGCTGGTCGTAATGGTCCTGTTTTCAGTCTGGTCTCAGTTATTTAGATCGTTGTTTTCTTTCTCAGCCTGGCTAGGAGTTTGTTGATTTTCCAAATGACTCCTGGCTCTATGCCTCTCTCTCTTGTCTTATTATCTTCTATTTTGCTTATTTTTTGCTCTAGTCTTTTTAAAATTCACCCATTATTTTATTTTTTATGTGTGTGTGTGTACCTGAATGTATGTACATGCACAACATGTGTGCAGGAGCCCATGGAAGAAGAGAGTATTGGCTTCCCCTGCCTCCAACTACAGTTACTGGAAGTTGTGAGTCACATGTGGTCCTGGGAATTGAACCTTGGTCCTCCAGAAGAGCAATAAGTGCCCTTAACCACTGAGCCACATCCCACCCCACCCCCACCTTTTTCCCTCTAATCTTAATTGCATCCTTCTTCCTCCTCCTCCTCTTCTCCCCTCTCTCTTCCTCCTGCTTTCCAGGCTGGAGGGTTGCACCAGGCCCTGTGCATGTCAAGGAAGCATGCTGTCATTGAGTTATATCCCGAGTCTCTTCCTGACCTTTTGTATTTTTTATTTTGAGATGAGATCTTACCAAGTTATTCAGGCTAGCCTTGGACTAGCTCTGTATCCAAGGCAGGCCTTGAATTTACGATCCCCTCCTTAGCCTCTCAGGTTTGGGGGGGTTACCCTCAGATTCAGCAAAAGCTTCCCTTTGTTTTGTGTCTAGCACTGTGATAACCCTCTGAGTGCTTCACTGAAGTCAGATTTTGGCATGCCGCTCTTAACTCTCGTTCCTCTCAAGGTCCTTTAAACCTTCCCCTTTCCAGTGTGATCTCTTTTAGACACTGTGATGGCTGGCCTTGGTTGTCAATCAAACAAAACCCCAAGCAGCAGAGCACAACTGTGGGGGCTTTCTTGGTTGGATCATTTGAGGTAGAAAGACTCGCCATAAGTCTGGACAAGATTTTCTGGTGGCAGCTCACATAAAAAGACATGACAAAGGAAGCTTTTGCTTTTCACCTGCTTGCCATCACTCTCCCTGGCAAGTTCATCTACCCTGCCACTGAAATAGTCCTTCACTGATCTTAGAACCTTCTTCAGGAAACCAACATAGACAGGAGACCAGCAGCTTTCTAGGGATCCCCCAGGACTCCTGCACCAGATTGGAATTTCTGAGACATCCAGTTATGTGGACTGATCAGCTACTGGATTCTTGGCCTTTCCATGAGGTAGTCATTGTTGGACTGCTCAGACCACAGCTTGTTAGCCATACTAATAAACCCTCCTTCTGACGTATATGCATATATTCAATATATGTATATATTCATTCTATCAGTCTGGTCCTTTAGAGAATGGTGACTAGCACAGACACTGGGAACCTAAAAACATTTCTTAAAGTTGTATTTCTCATTATTGTCTCATCTTTGTTATTGTTGTTATTATTTGTGTGTGTGTCCGTGGTGGGGAGGGGTGCGTGCCACCACACACACATGGAGGTCAGAGGATGACTTTGTAGATTGGTTCTCTCCTTCCACCTCAATGTGGGCTTTGAGGATCAAACTCCAGTTAATGGGCTTGGTGCTGGTGTTCGTGAGGTATCCCCACTAAGTGGGGAAGACCACTCAGACACAGTTTGGGCCAACAGGAAGTCATTATAAGCAACTACACGAAGTGTTCCGGATTCCAGTGTAGCCCTGAGCCTTTCTCAGGGTAAGCTTTTGAGCACAAAAAGCATATCCTGGTTGACACACTAGCAAGAACAGTCAGTCAAAAGCAAAACTACAGAAGCCCAAAATCAAGGTTAGCCCATTTATAGACTTTCCCAGAGCTATGGACTAGGTCTTTGTTTTCCTTTTAGCAGGTGGTGGTGTCTGTATGTTGACTTTTATGACCTGAAGGGTACTTCCATCATGGAGTCAGTTGTGCTAAGGTCTAGGGGTCTGTTACATAACCGTCAATTCAATCTATCCACTAAATGCAATTTCGATTATCATAATTTTATTTCTAGGGGGATTCATTTGCACTGGTCAAGTCTTACTCTGCCTTTTTTTTTTTTAAATATACTAATACATTTATTAAGTACGTTGAAGGATTGATTGATTTAATGACGAGGACAGAGTACACAGAAGCTAGAACAGAGCACAGGTCTATGGAGGGAAGATTGCTACAATAAAACAACCAGGACTTAAGTAGATATTACTTAGTCCTACCTCCTTGGGAAAAGAGCAGGTCAAGATAATGAATTACATTAACACAGAATTTGTTTTACTCATAAGTGAGAGTTGGCCCTTTTAAGCTCACACAAACAAACAGATACACACACACACACACACACACACACACACACACACCACACACACTACTCCCCACAACTATATATATTTAGGACCGGTGACATAACTCAGTGGACAAAGGTGCTTGTCACCAAGCCTGATAGCCTGACTTTGATTTCTGGAACCCATGTGGTGGAAGGAAAAATACTGTGATTTGGTTGAGCATCTAGGAATTCACTGGACATATTCCTCAATGTCATGTATCAATGGTATTTAGGAACAAGTTCTTTGGGAAGGAATTAGGCTTACATGAGGATTGCTACAATTGCATGAATGGCTTTATACAGAGGGAGGACCTAAGTTAGCAAGCTCTTCTCACCGATTGATGACCTGGATGCCTTAGTACCTGTAGGGGCCCCACTAACAGGCATACAGCTTCTTACTCTGGGGCTTCTAACCCTCTGAAACTTAAACAGAAAGAAAACTAAAACTATAGTAGCAAAACCTTTCCTAGTCTTTTCCAGAAAGGTTACACACACTATATCAATTTTTGGAGTAGGAGAGGTTCATAGAATACATGCTTTTATCTCCACAAACATTCCTGCACTAGAATACTACTGCTGTATTTGGAAGTATAGCATCTTTTTGAACACTAACTCGTCTCTCTTTCTCTCTCCTCTGTCTGTCTGTCTTTCTGTCTCTCTGACTCTTCTTATCTCTCTTTTCATTATCATCTCTTCCTCCAAAAGAAGAGGGATTAACAATGCCCTCTTCATTTGTGTAAGGTTCAATTTTTTTAAAAAAATAATCAATGACTTTATTTATAGTTATATTTCATATGAACTTAGTAGACATGGAAGGAATGTACAGTTTTCAAAGTCACTATGAATCCCAGCTAGCATTCTTCCCTCAAAAACAACAACATATTTGCTGAATTTGAGGATGTTCCTAGTGTGACAGAGGGAAGAACATTGAGAATCTATGGACAGCAACCTGGGGAAGGGTACTTAAATGGCAGGCAACTTCTAGCTAGTAAAGCTTGCTGCTATAAATTCCTCTGGGATCATCTCCAGGCTGATGAGGGTATAAGGTTGTCTTTAGTGTCTAACCTTTGTCCTTCCATGTTCATTCTTTTGTGACTGTGTTAACTCGCTCAGGATGATATTTTCAAGATCCATCCATTTGGCTGCAAATTTCATGAAGTCATTGTTTTTAATTGCTGCTTACTCTGCCTTTTAAAAGTCTGATTTTTGTGCTATTTCAAGTAGTCTCACTTAACACTCAAACACATGAAAGCGCACTATCCTTGCTCTGATTCTCATCAGATCAGAAGCCGCTGCTTCTGCCAGTGTGATCGGGATCTGGTTTCCATGTGAGTTAAGTACCTATTATTGAAAATCATGGTTTTTGAGATATTATCTGTGTAGACTGTTTTAAGCCTTGGCTTAACATGCCCCTCTCTGGAGAGAATCTCTTTTTGCCCATGTAGTGTTCCTTGGGCACAGAGGAGAGACACCCCCAACATGGAGTAATTATAAACTTTTTCCAAATCATACATCGATGTCAGTTCGGCTCTAAATATACGCAAGTGCAGCCTTCTTGGAAGGGCCGGGGAGAACTTTTGTTGTCTTCGACTCCCACACAGACTAAGAAGGTGATAATGCAATCTACAGAGGCTCCTCCCCTACCCCAGGTGAAGCCCCAGCCCCCAGTTGCAATCATGCCCATGTAATGATTTACATTTTCAAATAAATGACTTCCAGGCTGGTGAGAGGGCTCAGTAGGTGAAGGAAGGCATTGATCACACAACCCTGGTGACTTGAGTTTGATCTCCAAAGTGTACATAAAAGAGATAACCAGCTCCACAAAGGCTTTCCTCTGGTCTCCACACTTGCATAGGAGCATGCTCACACCCCCCATCACACACACACCCCACGGGCATATACAAATAATAAATGAAATTAAATGTAAACAATGAAAAAACTCACAAAGCCAGGTATGACAGCACACAGCTGCATTCTGGTATAGAGGCTGTAGACAGCTTCACCTATGTAAGATCATGACTCAAAATACCAAAACCCAAAGGAGGAAAAATAAAAGAACCAAAGTGTGTGTGTATGTGTGTGTTCACACATGAGCGTGCACACGCACACGTGTACAATAGGGGGATAGCAAGAGGATCCTTGAACATGTGCACAGCTGTCAGAGAACATTCCCTATTCCATGAATAGCGTCTAGATTCAGATCCTCTTTGCTTTCTGTGCAATTCTGCTTAGACTGTGCAAGTCTGTTTAGAATTTGTCAATCTGTCCTCCACAGAGCCTTCCCGTTGGCCCCCCACTGGCCTGTGGCTTTGCCTGCTTTCCCCTCTGCTGCCGAAGACCTTCCTCTTTACTGCCTGGAATTTTTCACTTTGCTGTTTTGCTCTCTCTGAAATCGTGCTATTTGTACTAGATATTCATTGGTGTTAACAAGAACTGGTCTGCTTTTAACAATTGCTTTTAAATTATGGAGGAGAAAAGGCTTCTCAGCCATTAGAATTTAATGCGAAAGTGTTAAAGCAAGACGTTCGCACTCTGCAGAGCAGGGGCTGGGCTGAAGGGTGGAAGCAGAACTCTGCAAAGTGGGCTGTCAGATCTGGGCTTGCAGGGCAGAACAAGAACACAGGGATAGCTCCTCTATCCACCTGCCTCACGCCCTTCCTCAGGTCGACACTACAGTCCTATTCCCTTATAGATCCACTTGACTTTCAAGAGTTTGAATATAATTTTATTTATTTGTTGTTGTTTAGGTTTTGTGGGTTTATTTTTTATTTTGTTTTGAGACAGGATCTTGTAGGTAGCCCAGGTTGGCACCAAACTCAGGTTCCTTGTACTTTAGGCTCCTGAATGTGGGATTCCAGGCACGAACTGCCATGTCTGACTTCCTGAGAAGGACCAAATAGCATGTTAAGGAATGGGGAAGTCTACTTCCATTATTGGGGAAGTCCTCTTCCATATGGTTGCATGTGTCACGCGCGGCTTCTTCCACACCCGTCTATCTGCTTTCCCTTGTGAGAATGGCCGCTTCCCCTGAGGCTGGATTGGCAGCTCTTCCTGTTCTCACACTGATGTGATGCGCCTTTCAGCTTAGGCTTGGCCGGAAAGAAAGCTTTGTTTGACTTCTCCATCACCTCTCATTCTGCGCTGACTTTTCAATTTGTTCTGAGCCTGGGCCGAAAATCGGAGTTCTATTTATTGGATTCTTTCCATCTCCTTTTGAAGGCGTCTGGGATTCCAATGACTGCGGAACCAAACTTAACAAGTAAAAGGATCTTCAGACTAGCTCCTCCCTGGTGCTTTTGGAAAGAAGGCATTGACACATATCTTTAAGCCCAGCACTTGGGAGATGGAGACAGGCTGATGCTGAGTTCGGGGCCAGCCTGGTCTAGTATAGTCAGGGCTTTATAGAGAGACCTTGTCTCCAGCAACAACCACCACCACAACAATAACCAAAAAAGAAGAGAAGGGGAAGGGGAGAAGGAAGGGGAGGAGGGGAAGGGGAGAAGAGGAGAAAGAGGAGGTATCGGGAGCAGCAGAACCTCTGCTGAGAATCCTGAATGGCATGTGTTTATCAAGAATGTGTTCACACCGTCACTTATTCATGAACCTGGTGAATGGACGATCTGAAGATTCCCACCTGCTCTTATGTGAATTTTACTATCGGTGATGTTCCCTTGTGCAGGTACATTTGATGCACAGATGGGTGTCCTGTGAACAGCTATGACTCTCTCCTGGATTCAATTCATTTAACGGTTCCTTCCTGTGGAGCCAGCCTCTGCCCTTCCCTTCTGAACTCTTGCCACTTCCGTTTCTCAAGAACAAGAAGCCCTATCCCTGCTGTCCTGGCATATGTATGGAGTGGTTCCCGCTCCTCCCGATGCTGCTTCAAGATATGTTCTATAGCATGGAACCCTCCTGGTGCTCAAAGCCACTGCTGGATCTGGCTGCTGAGCCAATTCTCAGTTAGAATGACACATTTTCAGAATTCTCGTCGTAGGGAGGGACTCTCAGCATCAACATGAGCAAGCACAAGATGGTTGGCTTCAGGGTTCTCAGCCCCAGAACAAATCGTAAATGCAAACAGATCCTGGGGACAGGAGAGAGGATCCATTTCCACGACTGCACTGAAACCCAAGTTCCAGATGAACCCGGAAAGAGTGGTGTGAGCCTGAGGGAGAGCCTGGGGGCCTAGGCATAAAGGAAGATGCGGGATAAGGCTCTTAGGACACGGAAAGGGAAAGAGCGTTAGACAAATCTTGGTAGGCGCCCCGAAGAATTTGGGGTCTTACAGGGAGCCTCAAGGTCACTGAAGATGGTGCATTCACCCGCAGAGCTCATGGTAACCACAAGGGGGCGCGCGAGCGCAGTATCTGAGCTTGGGACACCAGGGGACCAGACACAAGGGGCTCCCATTCCAGCTGGTCCCGGCAAACCACGGTCTTTGGAGGAGTGTATATTTACCTCGGAAGCAGAATAGTTAACTTGACAAGTTCTCATCGACTGGACAAATGACCTATGCACCCACTTGTGTGGAGAACATGGAGATATACCTGTCACAGACCTCCACATAATATACCCCGACAGTTCCATGTATTAAAGGAAGCCTGCAGGAGAGCTGATGCACACTAGAAGGGTTTTAGATGTCCAACAAGGAAGAAGGAACTTAGGGGTCATGGTGGATCAACCCCGCGGGCCCTGGATAAGAGCTAGAATCCTGTACACTTTCTTTCTTTCTTTCTTTGTTTTTTGAGTGTTTCTGGTTAAGAAATACACAGGTATCCCTAGAAGTTATGATCGTAGAGTCTCTTCTCCAGGAGAGGTCCTTAATCCACTCCTCCCTGTACAGAGTTGAGTTAGCACTGCTGACCTCTGATGATGGCAGCCAACATCTTGTGGTTCTTCAGACTTAGGTTCAAATCCCTATAAACCAAGAGGGTGATTTGAGGTAAATCACGTAACCCTTCACGTCTCCTTTCCTTTCCAGTTACTTTGAAAAATGAAACTGAAGCACCCTCCCCTAAGGAATCTGTGAGCATTAAACAAGCCTCTCTGTGGAGGTAGCAGGCTCTGGATCAGAACCAGGGCCCCGCTTTATCACCAAAACGCGGGTCTTCAAGGAACGTAGCCGTTTGATGAATCTTGAGCCAATCCCAGCACCCAGTGCCTGGGCTTAGTACATGCTGACCAGGCAGTTGTAGTCAGGTTGACAGCCTGTCTTGCAACAGAGCCTTCCCAGCTTCTGCCACACCCATCCCCAACATGGATTCTGTTGAAGCCACTGGAATGACCTCTTCTACTCTCCACTGAGTCCAGACACATGGGCTTGCTATCCAGAAGCTCTTCTGTCACCACAAGTCCCACACCTCCTTCCTCATTTCTGTTCTGCATCCAGATGGTGCCAGCAGGTGACCCATACCCAGAAAGGGTGTGCTGTTGACGCCAGGAGCCACTGCTAATTCCCTCGGCAAGAGCAATAAATGCTCTTAACCACTGAGCCATCTCTCCAGCTTCCAGATATCTATTATACGGGATCATGACTTACTTCTTGTGATGATTTGTATATGCTCAGCCCAGGGAGTGGCACTATTAGAAGGTATAGCCCTGTTGGAGTAGGTGCAGCACTGTGGGTCTGGGCTCATCCTAGCTGCCTGGAAGTTAGTATTCTGCTAGCATCTTTCAGATGAAGATGTAGAACTCTCAGCTCCTCCTGCATCATGTCTGCCTGGATGCCACCATGTTCCCTCTTTGATGATAATGGACCTCTGAACCTGTAAACCAGCCCCCAATTAAATGGTGTCTGTTCACAGCAGTAAAATCCTAAGACACTTCTCAACTGGTGATGGCAGCTATTGTCAGTCTCCTGTTTGGATAGGAGATGGGCATAGCCCTGTGATGTGTCTGCCTTGCCTCTTAGAGAATGGTACATGATTTAGGCCCAATCTTGACTCAACAATAAATATGCAGAACTCGGTCCTCACAGGTACCTACTCTGTATACTTTCAACTGCTTAGCAAGTATCAGTCAACTAGTATGTTCCTGGCATACTTGAAATGTTATGGCTGTGAAGATTCCTGGCTTGTTTACCTTTGTCTTTGCCCTGTATGCTGTGCAGCTAAATCACTTCCGGATCGTTTAAATGACTCTCCTCCCCTGCAATCTTTGTCCTCTTACCTTGCATCATTGCTACTGCCTGCCATGTCGATAGGTTTATTGAACACACTTCCCCAGTAAGACACACTCATCCTAAGGGCAGGGGTGGACTGCTGGACCCCAGGGTGCCAACTAGAGATGATAAAAGCAAAAAGTAGCCAAGACTAAGGTGAATATACTCTGCAGAGAAACCATGTAAAATTCCCACTGAAAATTCTAAAAAGAGGGGAAATTTTTTTTTTTAAAGTTTTTTCAATACAACATAATTGGCAGCTTCACTGAGGTGACTGGCCACGTCCATGACTGACTGAGCCACCTCTAAACTGGAATTCGGTTGCTGAGCCAGCCCCAGCCTCAGCTTTCTTGTCAGCTTCAGGGGGCACAGCACTCCTTCTGTAGGTGTCTCTGTCTGCCTCCCTTCTTGTGAATCTTTCAGGCCTCTCACCCTCTGGACCTTTGGGCCGAGGCCTGCCAGTCTCAGGACAGCTGCAGTGCAGGGTGGCGGGCACAATCTCAGGAGGTAGGTGCAGGTAATCTCAGAGATACCGGATGCCCTCATTCGTCAGGTACCGGTAGAAATGTCTCCAAGCAAACTGGTCCTTCAGGTAGCCTCGAGACTTGAGGGACTGCACGGTCTTCATTAGATGAAGGTTGGACACATTCTTGTCTGCCAGCTCGGGGTGTTTGGGCATGTGGTCATCTTTTTTGGTCACCATCACTCCTTCCTTAAAAAGGAGCTCATAGATGGCAATCCGATTCTTCTTAGACATCAACATCTGGGTGGCTGCAGGGTCCGAGGCAGAGGCTGGAAAGGACGGGAATATTCGTATGTTAAGAAAACAAAATTATATCATCAGATAAAATCTTTACAGATGACATTCAGATTGTATAAAACAGAAGGGCTGGAGAGATGGCCCAGCAGTTAAGAGCACGGGTTGCTCTTTCAGAAGACTCTGGGTTCAGTTTCTAGTACCCACATGTTGGCTCACAGCTGTCTGTAACTCCAGTTCTAGGGCACATGGTACCATCTTCTGGTCTCTGCAAGCACTAGACACTCACAAGGACCTGGTGTATTTATATACACATAAGATAATTTTAAAAATAATTTAATGAAACAAATACTTTAGAATGAGTATGTTTAAGGTGCTCAAATTGATAATAGAAAGAACAACTTCTATGAAGTTCAGAAATAAGACATTCAAATAGAAACTAAATAGAAGAAAGAGATACCTTAGCAATGCCAAAAAAAAAAAAAAAATTGGAAAAGTTGACCTAAAATTCAATGGAAAAGTGATTGAATTTGAATTTAAATATTGAATTTTAAGACAGTAGAAAAGAATTAGCCTAGACTATATCACATAAAAAAAATCAACAATTAAAAAGGGACTAATGAAGACAAATGATTTAAAAAGTTTTGATATCTTAAATCAGAGCAGAGAAATAATATTTAGAAGATAAAACAGGATTTCCTAGGTTGGAGACAGTATGAATTCTTTTTATAATGTGTGTATGGAAGGTACCATGCAAAGTAAATAAAAATAAATCTACTTGTGCAAAATCCACAAGACATACAAGACAGAGAGACAACTGGGAAAAACTATACAGAGAAGAGATAAACACCATTTAAAGGCTCATCTATTAGACTGTCAGCCCACTTCCCTGAAGCCACAATACCTGCCAGAAGACAATGGAAGAGGAGCTTTGAAATGCCTGCGTTTACATACCACTAAATTACCATTCAGGAACAAAGACAAAATAAAGATATTTTAAGACACACACAGAGACTGAGAGACGTTACTTCCCACAGATGTCATTACAAGAGAAAGTAATTCACCAGGAAGAGAAATGGACCTGCAAGGAGGAGGTGGGATGCAGCAAACAGCAGCGAGCGCAGGCACAGACAAAACGTTATGGGATTTGTTAACCTCCAACTTTGGAAAGGTTCTGTGACTAAAGAAACGTAGAGGATGCTATGAAAATCTAGGTGGTGTTTGTCTGATGGGATGGTTTGACTGTGCTTGGCCCAGGGAATGGCACTGTTAGGAGGTGTGGTGTCATTGGAGGAAGTGTGTCACTGTGGGGGTGGGCAATGAGACACTCCTCCTAGCCATGTGAGAGTCAGTCTTCTCCTGTTTGCCTTTGGAACAAGATGTAGAACTCTCAGCTTCTCCAGCGCTATGCCTGCCTGGATGCTGCCATGCTTCCCGCAGTGATGATAATGGACTGAACCTCTGAACCTGTAAGTCAGCCCCAATTAAATATTGTCCTTTATAAGAGTTGCCTTGGTCATGGTGTCTGTTCACAGAAACACTGACTAAGACATCCAATGATTAAAATAAACCAATGCTCACAAGACAATAGAAGTACTAAATTTTTTGGCAGTGCTAAGATAATTCGTAGTTAAGCATATGTATTAAATATATAGGGGTTGGAGCTGGGGAGGTGGCTCTCTGTGTAAGCACCTCCCACACAACTGTGAGGACTCCAGTTTAGATTCCCTGGAACCCAAACCCACATAAACCTGGATGCAGCAATGCACACAACAGTCACAAAACAAGTAAAAGGGTCATGGTATAAAGAGAAGGTGTACGCTCTTTATATTCCAAGGCAGTGGAAGAAATGTGGAGAGCCTTGGTCAGTCCAACAGAAAGTATAGCTGTGGCCGGGCAGTAGTGGCGCATGCCTTTAATCCCAGCACTTGGGAGGCAGAGGCAGGTGGATTTCTGAGTTCAAGGCCAGCCTGGTCACGGAGTGAGTTCCAGGACAGCCAGGGCTACACAGAGAAACCCTGTCTCGGGGGGGGGGGGGGGAAGAAAGAAAGAAAGTAGCTGTGCAAGGCAGAGATGGAGTAAACATATCAATTATCAATGCTTACTGATCAGATTTATTTCATTATTTCATTTAACCCAAAATAATTCTATTTCAAATATACTACAAGAAAACCATAAAGTAAGACAAAAATCACAGGCAGGGAAAAGATGTATCACAAAATATGAACCAAACGAAGTTGATGTAGCAAAATCACTGAGTTTATTTCAGTTCATCCTTATAATGGATATAAAGGGGGTATCACGTGATGATCAAGGGTAACCTTACAAGGGTTAAATTTCATGCCTTACAGGGCAGCCTCGGTGTATATAAAACAAAACTGGAATTACGAAGAACTGATGGAACTGTGGTCATGTCAGGAGATTTTAATGAATCTTCTTTGAAACTAGTTATAATAAGAAATAGATACTTGGTTTTTGTCGGTTCTTGGCTTTGTAAGCCCTCCCCTACTAGTGCAGACCACTAAAAGTCAGTTGGTCAAAAGATCTTCGTGCCAGAGGGGTCTGAACCCCTGCTTTGGAGGGAAAGGAAGCTTCTACAGAAGCCAAGAAGCCTCAGAGCAGACCGACCTTGCTCCCTGGCCCTCTTGTCTGAGGCAGTCATGTCTGTGAGTAGATTCCCTCCTGATGGCTACGTGTGTGCTTGTGCGTGCGTGCGTGTGTGTGTGTGTGTGTGTGTGTGCGTGCGTGCATGTGCATGTGTGCGTGTGTGCGCGTGTGTAGGTTCCTGGAGGGAGTACCTGGAGGTACTCTTGGAAAGGGTATGGATGTTCCAAGTCCTCCCGATACCTCATCCTGTGCATGTCTTCGTCCGCATCCTTTATAATATCCGTTTCAGTAAACAGATGCACTTTTCTTTGAGTCTTATGAACCTCTAATGCAAATTAGTGTAACTCAAGGCTGACACCGTGAGAACCCTGATTTACAGCCAGTTGGTGAAAAACATGGTTTAAAACAAAACAAAGGAAAAGAAAAAAGAAAAAAAAAAACAGAAACAACAACCCTAGGCTTGTGCCTTCCATTTAAAGTGGAGTGGCAAGAGGGTTTTCTGAGACTGAGGCAGAGACATGAGACTGTGACACTCTAGGGAGATACTGTCAGAGCCAGCAGGGTTCAGAGGACATCCCTTCTTCTGTCTACTGAAGGGTTATTTGCTTAAGATATGGCTGCACCCCTCCTCCACCTCCCGTGTCAGAAGTGAATGTATAAAAGGAGACAAGGAGTTTCAGTCCGTTTTCCTTCCTTTATCTTCAGAATAATAGCTCAAGCCATCAAATTGACAGGGGATCCAGGGGATACATTTAGAAGTCTGAGCAAAGCAGGGAACGTGTGTTCCTTTGAAAACCATAAGAATAATTTTGATTAACATCTCGCAATTTTATTTTACTTAGTGTTTGTGCCACCGAACCTAGACATACATCTACCAAGATGGGGAAAAGCAAAGCGAGGCTAACAGTGATGATATTTTGGAAGCTGGGAGGCAGACCGGAAGCTGCTAGCTTGGCAGATCCAAGAACGCTATATACCAAATCAACAGTGGCTGAGAGGGAAGCCCTCCACCCCGCAGCATCCTCAGAGGGTCCAAGATGCAGGCCTAGCTGCTTCTGTGGTTGGAAGTGAAGGGTGAAGTTAGTTGGACTGCTAGGCTGAAGACCGACTAGGAAGCAGGGATACCTCCCTGAGACAGTCCATCACTGAGCAAGCAACATCCCATCCTACCCTGGCAAACATCTGGACTAAGACAAGCAGCTGTGAGGGTGTGACGATTATAGCCACGGAAAAGAGACTTAAGCTAACACAGAGATGCTAAAACTGTTCCCCCCTCTAAGTTCCCAAGAGGAAAGATCAGCTATTAACATGGGTGTGATGGGGCGTGACCACAATTCTAGTACTTGTAAGGTGGATGCTTGAGTATGAGGAGTTGAAAGTCATCTTTGGCTGTACGGTGAGTTTGAGGTTAGCCTGGGTTATATGAGCGCTCTTCCACTGATTTACAGCAGAGCCGAGTATCCATGAGCAGAGAGCAGGGTGCACTTCTGTTTCTCACCGACAGGTGGCGGAGGTCCAATGCTGAGGCACCCTCAGGAGTTTGGTGCCTTGGGAAGCACAGGGGAAACCATCTGCAAAGGACCAAGGAACCCAGAACTGTTCTCCTGCTTCTAAGTAGCTGCACTTTGAGAGAGACACTGACATCTGTGCAGCTGCTGAGATTCGGCCTCTGATTCAGGAGCTCCTGGAAGTAAAATTAGAAACTCTGTACTTGGGAAAAGCTGAGAAAACGACAGACTTCCATCCTCCAGCCATCTCTGCCCTATCCCTCACTCTACAAATTCCCAGGGCCCATACGTTCAAATTTTTAAAAATGTATATTGCAGTTTGCTTATTTGTGGATGAATTCATATATATGTGGGTGTGTGGGTGTGCACAGGCCACAGAACATGTGTGGAAGCCAAAAGACAACTTTTGGCCATCATTTCTTTCTCTCTACAAGGCGGGACCTCTGGTCAGCACACTTGACAGCAAGCCCCTTTGCTCTCTGAGCCATCCACCAGCCTGTATGTTTAAGTTTTAAGGAAGTTGATTTGTGGATAGGGATGAGGTTTTGGGGGTACTGGGACTCTTCACCATGAAGAGTTCTTTTCTTTTCTTTTTTTGATGTAGGGCCTTTACATAGCCCTGTCTAGCCTTGGAACTCTCCATGTAGACAAGGCTAGCCTCCACTCACAGAGATCTCCCTGCCTCTGCCTCCCATGTAGCCCATCCCATGGCCCAGGGGTGATTTCAAGGATAACAGAGGGCAGGCCTTCTGCACTGCCTGACAGAACGGCCAGAAACACAGAATCAGCACAGCCATTCCTAAGGAAAAACAACATGCTGGGCCTCAGATCCTGTCAGAAGCATAAACATCAGAGCAGATGGAACAAAATCTTCTAATTAGCCTCGTAAACACAGACTGATAAAAAAGATATTAGTAATAAGAAGCAGAAACATGAAAACAAAGAGACCCAAGGGGCAAGGCAGCGCTGGGTGTGAAACTGTCCTGGTTGGAAATAAAATATTAGATATGAAAAATGTAGATGTTAAAGCAGAGCTGAGTGTAGGTCAATGCAGACCATTTGCCTAGCATGGACCGGGGGCTGATTTTGAGTCCCAGTGCCACAAAATGAGCCAATAGGACAATTACAAGCTAAGGGATGTATTAAAGGGTCAGATGAGGAAATTCTCAAAAAGAAAGGAAAACAGAAAGACCGTGGGGACCCTAAGGAAGATGGGAGACATGAAACCTAGCCCACACCCAGGGAGAGGGAAATCTGGCTCCACTTTGAGAGATGTGGAAGAACTTATGGGTGGTCTTTCTTCTCCACAGACAGTAGAATTTTCTTTTCTTTTCTTTTCTTTTTTTGATGTAGGGCCTTTACATAGCCCTGTCTAGCCTTGGAACTCTCCATGTAGACAAGGCTAGCCTCCACTCACAGAGATCTCCCTGCCTCTGCCTCCCAAGTGCCAGGGGTAAAGGTGTGCACAACTCACGTCTAGCTCTAGAATTTCCTTAATGTATCCTGCCTGGAGTAAGCGAAGACTGATATCTAGCCTCAATTTTAGAAAACCCTTAGCTGTTAGCTCTTTAGTTCTTTTCTCTTTTCTCCTCTAAAACTATTATTAAACATAAATCAAACGATCTCTTACTAAGTTTCTATGTGCTCATTTGTACTGAAATATTGCTATTATCTTCTAATTCATTAATTCTCTCTAAATCTCTCTCTCTCCCTCCCTGTGTGTGTGTGTGTGTGTGTGTGTGTGTGTGTGTGTGTGTG
>JADRCH010000027.1:22467161-22510800 GCA_019843965.1 Rhynchomys soricoides
ACACATAGAGACAGATAGACTGACATAGACAGAGCTCAGTAAGCCCCTTTCTAGCTCCCACCCAGAGCTTTCTCGGAGACCCGGAGATTATTCCTTCTAGCTGCAAAGCAAGAGGTCATCCTGACTCCTAGTTTTAGGGTGAAAGAGAAATTTGATTATAGATCGAAGATTCATGAAGCTTATTAACTAGGGTTAAAAGTGTGTATCAATGATGGAGAACTTTCTTACCTTGTGTGACATTATGAGTATGAGCCCCTTAGCATGGCAAGGAAAAAAACATACAGTTAGGATTCCTAGTAGCTAACCCACACCCACCTGCCAAGATCAAAGAGCTCTGGGATACACTGTAACAAATGCTGACAGGTGCAGCCTGACGACTCCTTATGGATGGTCCTGAGAACATGTTCAGGGTGAGGTGGATCTGCTGGGCTGTGCTGAAGGTGGGACTCCCAGCTGGCTGTGTCTTGGTGGGTAGGCAGCACTGTTGAATTTTTCTTAGTCAATGATAAGCTGTTTTCTTCCTCCATTCCTATGTGGGAAGTCTTCTGAGCTGGAAAGATTTTTGTTTTTAATCCCAATCCCCCAATGAGTCCCATGCTACCCTACTCCAAGGATGAGCAGGAACTCGCAGGTACTTCAGGCAGGGGGAAGATGGAGAGAGCTGGGAGGCAGGGCATGCAAGCCAGGCCAAGATCAGCCCCTATGGAGTTGGACATGGCCTGGAAGAAATAGCCTAAGTTGGTCCCGTCCCAGCTCCTGAGTCCTCCGGTAGGCCTTCCTCACAGCTCTGGCCCAGATCTCCGTCGGGTCTCCATTATGCCTTGATTATTAAATCTCTTCAGTCATTCTTGTCTGAGCCAGACAAGAATGATTCTTAGAGAACCAGAGTGCCATCAGTCCACTGCAGAGGTTTACATATTCAATTTTCTATATCCTAACTTGTCTTGGTCCCCATGATGAAGCTTATTCATGTGGAGCCATTTGTGACAGTTTTTAAAGAATCGTTTTTATGGGCAAAGACTAAAGTGTACTTTCTTTAGTTTTTCCTACGAAGAAATACGATGTCAGGTAAATGTTTCAGTGAATTTGCTGGAAACACTGAAATGGCTTAAGAGCAGGAGTTCCTTTGAGCATTTGACTTCTGGGCAAACTGAGATAGGAAGTGTTGATGGCTAGCTTCTTCATCCTTGCTCCCTACAGCTCAATGGAATCCCACAGAGGATGGAGCCACATCACCCTGAACTCTGTCCTGATCATTTGGGGTTCACTGGCCATTTGGTTTGAGCCTCTAGACTTTAATTCTCAACACGGACTGTATTTGGACCCCTAGGATGCTTTAACGGGATACAGGCTAATGAGCAAACCCCCTCCTACGGTGTCGGCCTTAAATGCTGCTCTAAATATGAGACAGCATCTTTCCTTAAAGATCTCAGTGATTTTAAGGAACTTCTGAATGGGTCACTCAGTCAGTGACTGCCTAAGAGTGCAGAGGCCTTGACATGACGACTGTGAAGTCAAGACCCAGTCACTGTGATACCTGGAGGATTTTAAAATGTCTGATGCCTAGCACCAAGTCCAGGCATTCTGATCTTATTAGGTAGGGCTAAGACTAGGGTCCAAGGAACTTCTGCAACATAACCAGGGTAAAACCAGCTGGGGCAGCAGGAAAGCCCAGGCTGTCGGAGACTCAACCTGGGGCTCTACTGAACACCTTGAGTGAATTCACTGACACTTGTGAGCCCCTACTTTCTCTCTTTGAATATGAGAGTAGCATCAGCCACCTCGAAGACTTGCCTGTGCCTGGTTTCCTCCACTAGTACAGTATGGGTTAACATCTTAATTGTTCTTCCTTGTCAAAAAAGGCAAATTTACCATCAGTAATTAACTCAACTATCAATAAAAATTCATTTCTTATTAATGCAGAAGTGCTGCTTCCAGAACCGTGGAAGAAGATTCCAGGCTCGCCTGCTCACCTTGCTTCTGTGGCAGGTGTCACTCTAGTGGAGTCTCTCCTTATCTCATAAACTCCTGTCTCCGGAGGCCAGCTCCTTTGAATCAAATTAGAGTTAATTAAATCCTCTCTAAAACTCGCTAGGGGAACTCATAGCATATATTGAAAGTCCTGTCAGGCGTGATGGCACACCCCTATAATCCCAGCACTTGGGAGGTATAGGCAGGGGGATGAGGAGTTCAAGGTCATCCTCTACTACATAGTGAGTTTGAGATCAATCAGAGCAACAGGAGACCCTGACACAAAAGTCCTGGGTGCAAGAGCCTATTACAAACAAATGAGTGTTTTCTGTTACACACAATCACATTTGTATCACGGTGTAAACAGGAAGCCTTTTAACTGCAGAACTGAGCCTGAGAGTTGATACCATGGATTCTAGACCCACAGTGTGCCTTTGGCCATGCCCCTTTCCTTTTCCAGCCTCAATGCTACTTTAGATTGCTGTTGTGCTTGGGAATGCTGCTATTGCCTCTCTGAGGAGCCTGCAATTTCACAGCTCACGCTTGCCACCAGCCTCAGCAGCCAGGGGATGCAGATTCATGGCACTGCAGGGTGTGCCTGAATCATTTAAAGATGTTCCTTTCCCAAGAGTGCCCGCACTCACACTTTCTGCAGCTGATCTTGATGCAGCACTCTGTCCTCTGACAGGTGTGGAGCAAGGTTACAAAATGGATGCAGATTCTGCCTGCCTGCTCAGAAGCATTGATTTCGATGTTCAGATAACTCATGTGTGTAACTGACTCCAACATGCACTGAAGAAGATACCCCACTGGGGCTCTGGGAAGGCTGGCTACAGAAGCTAGTATGATAACTGTATTGGGAAGATCGGGAATGGGTAACGGGGGCAAGAAATGTCCTCCAATGCCGAGTAGCTCAGGGCGTGAGAAAGCTAGAGTTGGTTCCTGGAAACCTTGGATTACTTTCAAAGAACTTTCTACAAGTGACATTTTTGGTTAAGAGGTGTGCATCTTTTAAGCATTTGGTAGACTGTCCTCCAGAAAGGATGCTCGATGTACCCTTGGCCAGGCAGTACAACGCCACTGTCTTAGTCTGAAAACAGGAGCTGGAGTTAGAGTACATCATTTGCTCAATAAGCATTTACTCTGCCCCACTTCTCCCCTTGGGCTGGGGTGGGTGTGTAGAGCTCAGCTAGCTGAAACAGGTAGCCCACAGTCCAATAGATAGGGCAAGCCAGGGCTCCCTGAAAGATATTGCAGGTGTCTTAACTGCAAAGAATCTGTCCTATCGAGTTCCCCTCTGTGAGGTGTTCACCTCCATGGGAGGATTCACACCATTCTCCTTGGTCTTTGGGGCAGGGACTCCCTTGACTCTTTCAGGGGCAGCTAAATGTCTAGATGCTAATGGACCGACCACATTCTGCCATTTTCTTTGTTTCAGCTACTCTTCCTAGCAATTGTCTTAGTAAGGACTGCTGTGAAGAAACACCATGGCCAGAAGCAACTTGAGAAGGAAAAGGTTTATTTGGCATACATATCCTGAATCCATTGTGAGGGAAACCAATACAGAAACTCACTGAGCAGGAACCTGGGGCAGGAGCTGATGCACAGGCCACAAAAGAGGCTTGCTCAGCCTGCCTTCTTACAGATTGCAGGACCACAAGCCTAGTGGTGGTCCCATCCACAATGAGCTGGGCCTTCCCCATTAATCACTAATTTAAAAATATGCTCCACAAGCTTGCCTACAACTCAATCTTAGGGAGGCATTTTCTCAATTGAGGTTCTCTTCTATCAGATGACTTTAGCTGTGTCAAGTTGCCGTAAAATTAGCCAGCACAGCAATATAGGAATTTCCAAGATGCTTGATGACCTGTCTCGCAGCTTTCCACAAGTGGCTTGGCTGGGCCTCTGCAAGATCTTCGGTAGGAAAACCATTCCTGGGAGCTTCATCCAGGGAACTCTAGCAGGAAGCATACAAAGTCTCAAAGGCATACTGTGCATGCCTGTTGGATGGCTTTTAGAAATGATTCTAAAGAAATAAGCACAAATATCTGCAGAGATTTATCTGCAAGATTATGCATGAGAGCCTTGTTTATGGGAAGAAAGAAGATCATTGAAAATGTTCTCAAGTTTCAACCAAAGGGATTGGTTAAATAATTTATGGCACATTGGTACAATGCAGGTGTCATAAATTACACTATGGAAAGACACTTAAAGATATAGTAAGAAGACCGAGACAACTGCAGATATTATGTACTATGCAACCCTATTCTGATGGGAAATATACACATATAGAGACACAAGATGAGAGAGAAGTCATGCATCGAGAGCACAAAATATTTAAAAAAGAATACAAAAATTTGTGATTTCAGGGTAGTGTAATTACCAGAAATGTGAATTCTCTATCAGACGTAGGATTGGTAAAGATCTTTTCCCAATCTGCTGGTTGCCATTTTGTCCTATTTACAGTGTCCTTTGCCTTACAGAAGCTTTGTTATTTCATGAGGTCCCATTTGTCGATTCTTGATCTTACAGCATAAGCCATCGGTGTTCTGTTCAGGAACTTTTCCCCTGTGCCCATGTGTTCAAGACTTTTCTCTACTCTCTCTCCTATTAGATTCAGTGTATCTGGTTTTATGTGGAGGTCCTTGATCCACTTGGACTTGAGCTTTGTACAGGGAGATAGGAATGAATCAATTCGCATTTTTCTACATGTAGACTGCCAGTTGAACCAGCACCATTTGTTGAAGATGCTATCTTTTTTCCACTGGATGGTTTTAGCTCCTTTGTCAAAGATCAAGTGACCATAAGTGTGTGGGTTCATTTCTGGGTCTTCAATTCTATTCCATTGATCTACCTGCCTGTCACTGTACCAATACCATGCAGTTTTTAATCACTACTGCTCTGTAGTACAGTTTGAGGTCAGGAATGCTGATTCCCCCAGAAGTCCTTTTATTGTTGAGAATAGTTTTTGCTATCCTGGGTTTTTTGTTATGGGATTGCAAGCTGATACAACTTCTCTGGGAATCAGTTTGGCGGACCCTCAGAAAAATGAACATAATACTATCTAAGGACCCAGCTATACCACTCCTGGGCATATACCCAAAAGATGCTCCAACATGTAATAAAAACACATGCTCCACTATGTTCATAGCAGCCATATTTATAATAGCCAGAAGCTGGAAACAACCCAGAAGTCCCTCAACAGAGGAATGGATACAGAAAATGTGGTACATTTACACAATGGAATACTACTCAGCTATTAAAAACAATGATTTCATGGAATTCGCAGGCAAATGGATGGAACTCGAAAATATCATCCTGAGCGAGGTAACTCAGTCACAAAAGAATGAACATGGTATATACTCACTGTTAAGTGGTTATTAGCCCAAAAGTTCAGAATACCCAAGATTCACTTCGCAGCAACCATTGGGTTGAGCACGAGGTCCCAGATGGAGGAGTTGGAGAAGGGACTGAAGGAGCTGAGGGAGTTTGCAGACCTAGGGAGGGAGCAACAGTGTCAACTGGCCTGACCCCCTGATGCTCCTGGAGACTGGAGCACCAACCAAAGAATACACATGGAGGGACCCATGATGCTGGCCACATATGCGGCAGAGGAGGGTCTTGTTATCCATCAGGGGGAGGAGAGGCCCTTGGGCCTAAGGGTGTTAGATGCCCCAGTATAGGAGAATGCCAAGGAGGGAAGATGGGAGTGGGTGGGTGTGTGTGTGTGGGAATACCCCCATAGAGGCAAGGGAGGGGGAGGGTGTAGGGGGGTTCCAAAGGGGAGATCTGGAAAGGGGGATACATTTGAAATGTAAATAAAGTATCAAAAAAACCCTAAATACAGAAGGGCTTTCTTTCATAGAGAAAGTAAGTGGGGTTTTATTAGTTCAAAATAGAAATATAAGGTGTGGAGAAATTTAACTAATTGTAATCCAGGGACAATAGAAATGCCAAAAGGGAAATAAAATTTTCTGGGACCATTTAAAAAAAAAAGAAATGTGAATTCTCTGGTTCATTACATGCATATCAGAATAATAGGTACCTTACTTTTAAAATCAATATCTCCCAGGTGCATACAGAACGATGATATGCACGAAGCATTGTCTTAGGTACTGGGGAGCCACACCCCGGAGCAGGGTTTTGCAGAAGAGAACCCTTGTTGCTGGACCAGCTGCTCAGTAATAGCTCCCCCCTCCCCTGCCACCCCTGGGTCATGCAGCAACTCCACTGCTTATGTAACCAAGCTGCAGAAGAAATGCACTTTGGCAGCCTCAGTTCTGGGCAGACAGATCTTCTGACTCCTTCAGCTCCATAACAGACCATAATGGGACAAACCAGAACCGATGGTTGCGTAAAAGTAGGAAGGATGGACTTTTTTGGCTGCTGAGTTCCACTCTGCTGGGCAGACACATCCCTTCCCTGCTGGTTACAGAGCACACAGAGTAGCTGGCTCTGCTTGGCTTCCAACTTTCCTGCTCTGATGAATAATTAACTCTTGCAGAGTGCTTTGCTTGTAATAACACAAATGATGCTCATAGCACCATAGGTGTTCCTGCAATGTCCCATTACAGACGAGGACAGAGAGAAGTAAGTAAGGCAGCTTACTCCAAGCCATGCACCAATAGATGCAGGAGACAAGAGTCAACCCAGGCAGTGTGGCTCCAGGTCTGCCCTCAACACCATGGCTATCAAGCTCTTTCTGGTATTGTTTCCATGGTGATTTTTCCCCCCTAGGAGTGCTGAATCCCTTCAGGATATGAACTACATCCTTTATGTTTATGGACCAAATAGAACCCAATGTAGTAGTGGGCACACTGCACATTCCCAGGGACTTGCACCCTGGGGACTTTCAGTCTGCTTTCCAGTCCCTACTACTTCAACAGCCAACCCTAGCTGCTGGCAGCCCCTCTGTGGGTGCCTATGAGACTGAAGGATGCCCCAGATGTGTTTCCTCAACTTCCAGAAGGGCTCAAGGTTTCTTGCAGCATCTCTAGAACATCTTCCCCAATGATTGCTCAGCCCTAGGTTCTTGGAGCCATCTCTGTATGTTCGTGACCCAGGGCACTCCAACAGTTGACAGTGTGTGGCTCAGATAGGAGGCTGCTGCAGCTCCCTTCTTGGTTTTTATACCTCCCTTGAAGCTTCAAGGCTGGATACCAAGCAGAGAATACATCGTTGCTACTAAGTCAGGGCTGGCTGGAGGAGGCACACAAGCTGATCCGCCTCAACACGATAGGACTTTGGGTGATTTTGCTGGTGGCTTGCTTTCTTGCTTTTTCTTAACTCTCTGAAACAGACATGAAGGATTGGGGGTAAATTAAATAACGAAAGTGAGAAAAAGTAACTGTTCTTACTTTGTCCCTGGGTGGGCATGTGCAGGTGGGGTGGGGTGGGGCTTTTCTCCCAACCTTGTGTAAGCTGGCAGCATCCTGTGGCTTCCTTAGACTCCTGTCTGATCAAACCAGCAAATTCCCATTTCCCACTCCCTTGTTTCATACCTTCCACTGTAGAGTAGTTTGCAAAACCTTGTGGATCACAGAACATTCCAGTCTTAATCCTGCTGGTCCTCACAATTCTAGCTTCAGAAGATGCTCACACCTTCTTGATGGTGCCTGGATTCACAGCTCCCTCCTTGGTCCCTCACTTGGATTTCAGCCCCACTGACTGTTTAACATCTACAGCCTGAAGTCCTGAGAAGCATTTTAGCCCTGCCTCTCTCTGCCCGCTCCGCCCCTCTCCTTCATATTCACCTCCTCACTCCTGTAGCGAAAGCACTGAGTTCTGGGTGGGAAAACTGGAGGTACTATGACTGGTTTTTCCTTCCAGGTGAAGCATTAAACTATCAGGGCAGGTGTACTTACCTTCGAAATGTCTTTTGGGTATGTCTTGGTTTCCATTTTCTTCTAATGTAGCATTGTTTTTACTTACTGTATCTATTTGTCAAATGGTACTTTTTAAATGCCTCAATATCAAACAATCTGAGTAATTTATACAGAATAAAAGGTCATTCAGCTCACCATTCTAAACCCTTTTTCAGATACCATAATTCATACATTAATCAGTTTGCCTCTTACACGTTCTGTCTGGTGTCTCTCTTGGTATCTCATAATGGGAGTTTGGCTTCTACATAAGGTTTAGTGTGGCCAGTCAACCATAGTAGATCCCTTTTCTTCATCTCCAATGTCTTTCCCGATGCTCCTGATCACTGCTGAGGCATGGCCTGTATGTAGATTGCCTTTGCAGGTTTGGGGTCTAGCCTAGAACCCAGTGCACCGCATGCCCTCTGTGAAAGCCCTTGGATCCAGGAGTGAAGAAACAAACCAAACCAAATAATTCTTCATAATTTGTCATCTTGATTTTAGGATATCATCCCCAACAATCTTCCCCACATGTCTCTGCCAGTGGACTTTCCCAGAATAGTGGTTTGAGCACAGGGATCCCCTTTTTTGCTTTCAGATGCTCCCACTGGCTGACTTCTTGGCCTCCAATGCTGGCACTTCCTGTTATCTGCCCAGTACAGTAGGCATTCCTTCCTGTGATGGCGTGATTACAGAAAGAACTCCAATCTCTTCACGACTCCAGAGCTGCATGGCTACAACTGAGCAGTCACCTTCCCCAGCAACCTTGGCCTTCAATAAGAAGCATCAGACATGGTGATTGATAGGCAGCACTGAAAAGTGCTTGCCTCTGAGGCTTCACTCTCGTTTGCTGTTCTGTCCTATGGAGACAAATGCAGGCTAGCCTAGTTACTAACTTGATCACAGCTGGCAGTTAGTTGCCACTCACAGGAATAAGGCCATAGCATTGATCACTGAACCATGATCTGGAAACTTGGCTGTTGTCTCAAGCCTTGGGGCCAGTTTGTGGTGTCACTCATGACTCTAAGATTGTGTGCTTGCTGTAGGAAGAGACAACAAGAGGGTTACTGTTAAAAGGCCCCGAGTCTAGCTATAGACAGCCCAACAGGTAGAACAATGCTCACTAATCATGGGCTGAGCTCATGGAGGTAGCATTAGTGAGATACTGTAACTGTTTTAAATAGTCACTAAAACACTTAATTGATTGTTCATCAAAAAAAAAAAAAAAAAAAAAAAGTCCACAGTGAAAGAGGAAGAAGGGAAGGGACAGTCACAAGGGAAAAACCAAAGGAAAAAGGGAGAAAGCAAGCTCAACGCTTCATGAGCACCTTGGGGTACTTCCTGGGAAATATCTCTCAGAGCCAAGGTGGGAGAGCAGCCCAGCCTAAAATGCCCACAGTGGCCTGCTGGGGAAAGGTGCACCATTTGTCCAAACCATCCCCTTACACCCTCACTCTCTTGTTGTTCATTGAACAGGTACACATTCTTCCTGACAAGGCCAGCCAGGACCAGGGCATGGCCCAGATATACCTGTGTACTAAACATTTCTCATTTTTCTAACACCTAGTAACTAGATCTAGCATCCAATCAATGTCTGGAGCATTGAGGGACAGCTAAGCTGACTGGCTTGCTGAGAGATGAAACCCAACTCTGACTACCTTGGCTAGCCTTGAGGACCACTCCGAGTGATGAGGAGAGAGTAGAGTTAGCATGCTTATCAGCCCTGGGTTTTTACAAGCTAAACCTCAATGGAATCCTCTCTTGTGAGGAGAAGAGCAGACCCTCCCTAAGTAAGGGCAAGGGTGAGCAGGACTAGGCTTGATTGGCATGAATTGTCCCCTTCCACTAAGAAGGTCTGTTCGAAGCTCAAATCCCAACTCAAATCACCCAAGTAGAGCATGATGAAGTGGAAATTGGTTTTGGAGAGAACTTAAGAAATTAATTTATCGTCTGTTAATGAACAAAGACATCAGGCAGAAATAGAGAGAGCTGAGAAACAGGTGAGACCTGGGTCCCAGGGAGGCTAGCAATCTGACATCCTTGCCCAGACTTTAAATATTGCCTACTGGTGTGAGGACCGGATGCTTGCAAGGTATCATCCGTCTTGCAACCTCTGGGCCATAAGCGCAAGGACACAAGAAAACAACATCAAAGAAGGAGAGTTTACAATGAAGCTACTGCGTGAAAGTGTACCTACCTTCCTTGGAGCTCCTGGGGAGGAGAGATAACTCAATATCCTTAGTGCTTAAACCACAGTTACTTGCAGTCAATTGCATATGCAAATTGGTACAATCTCTAAGGAGTGTAACTTGGCAATATATTTCTGTTTTGAATGCACATACCCTTTGAATGATAATTCTACTTATCAGAATTTCTCCCGCAGATACACTCACACAGGGATCAAAGATGTGTATTTAAATATATTAGTTACAACCTTCCCTATGTAACAATGTGGTTGGGTAGATTATGATGCATCTGTAAAATGGACTACACACTGACTGCAAAAAGAAAGACTGGGGTCTACGTACAGCAGAAAGAAATTATATTCCAGATATATTAAGGGGGAAGTAAGGTTAGTAATGGTTGAAAATAGAGGATAGGAATGTAAAGATATTTTCATGCCATTTTTTGGTAAATGTATGGTGGAGATTTAAATTTTTCTAAAATATCAAAAAAATTTAAAGACAGGAATTAAGAGAAGTAGCCTGAATTGGTATGGTTTTGTTGTTGCTTATTTATTTGTTTATTTATTTATTCACTTTACATCCTGATAGATGCTCTCCATACCCCCTTTCCCCTCTGAAAGGGTGAAGCCTCTCCCCCATCTGCCCACCCTGGCACATCAAGGCTCTGCAGGGCTAGGCACATCCTCTCCCACTGAGGCCAGACAAGGCAGCCCAGTTAGGGAAACATATTCCACAGACAGGCAACAGCTTTAGGGATATCCCCCTGCTCCAGTGTTGGGGGACCCACATGAAGACCAAGCTGCACATCTGCTACATATATGTGGGGACCTAGGTCCAGCCCATGTATGCTTTTTGGTTGGTAATTCAGTCTCTGAGAGCCCCAAGTGTTAAGGTTAGTTGACTCTGTTGGTCTTCCTGGGGAGTCCCTATCCCTTTCGGGGCCCTCAGTCCTTCCCCCAGTTCTTTCATAAGAGTTCCCAAGCTCCATCCACTGTTTGGCTGTGGGTGTCTGCACCTAGAAAAGACACGGTGAAAACATGTTACAGTAACCAAGGAGGGGAGGGCCTAGAGGAAATCATGTGCTTGTGTCTGTTTGTCCCTTTTGAGTTTTTATTTAAAGCTGGGCATAGTCTCAGTTGTAGTCCACACCACTCAGGAGCTAAGGCAGGAAGGCTGAGAGGTCAAGATAAGACTGGGCAATTCAGGGAGACCCTGTCTCCAAAACCTTAAAGGGGCCAGGCTGCCGTAGGACTCACCTTTAATCCCAGCACTTGGGAGGCAGAGGAAGGTGAATCTTCGAGTTTGAGGCCAGCCTGGTCTACAGAGTGAGTTCCAGGACAGCCAGGGCTACACAGAGAAACCCCATCTCAAAACAAAACAAAACAAAAACAAAAACAAAAAACAAAGCCGAAACAAAACAAACAAACAAACACAACAAAACAAAAAAGCTAAAAGGAACTAGGAAGGTAGCATAGAGTTCACCTGCTATGCCCAGAGCCCTGGGCTGAAATTCCAGCACCACATAAAAAAGAGACAGACAGATAGGCAGAATATTGAAAAAAATAACTTTCATCTAGATTTTAGTGTTGATCCTTTCTTTCTTTCTTCTTTATTTTATCTTATTTTTTTAAGATTGGGTCCTATGTAGTAGCCTGGCTGACCTCTCTGTTCCTCTTGCTTTTACCTCTGAAGGCCAGGATTACAGGTATGTGCCAGAATGCTCAGCTGACTTATTCTCTGTTGCTCAGTTCACGCTGGATCCCTAGGTAGCAGTTCCCCTAGTTTCCTCTAAGAAGGTGGCGTTGGGGTGGCTTAGCCTGAGGCTGTCAAGTCTTACAAATAAGCTAAGCCTTCTCCTAGAGCAAAGTCGCAGAAGATATTGGGGACAAGGAAAACTTGATTATATATAAGTGCTAAGGCCTATAGACAAAAAGTAAAATTAACTCATTCCCATAGGATAAAAGATTTCTCTTGGGCTGGAGAGATGGCTCAGCGGTTAAGAGCACTGACTATTCTTCCAGAGGTCTTGAGTTCAATTCCCAGCAACCACATGGTGGCTCATAACCATCTGCAATGGGATCCAATGCACTCTTCTGGCGTGTCTGAAGATAGCTACAATGTATTCATATACATAAAATAAATACTTTTTTTTAAAATTTCTCTTTAAGAAGTAAGACCTGGGCTGGAGCGGCTCAAGTGTAGCACACTCCCTTAGCATGCTCAAGGCCCTGGCTCCACTCCTGGGGGAGGTGGGATTGTCCATGTGGACATTTTATTTTTCCTTGGTGTATATTAATTGTGCAGAGTAGTGTGTTCTTTGTGGCATGTTCATACATGAACATACTTTGATCACAGTCACATATGTCCCACTGCCCTCTCCTCCCTCTTTCTCGAATGGTCTTTATGGATATTTTTAAAATCATAAAAGCATGGAAACAAGGTGAAAGGTCAAATTCCTTCCTAGTTACACTCCCAGTAATACACTGTATCTCAGTGTTAGTGTGTGTGTGTGTGTGTGTGTGCCTGCTCATGCATGATCTGGAAACGCATGCCATTTTGTAAATTTTTTGAGTCCAGGTCATAGTACTATGCTGGCACAGTTGTCCTGGAACCATGTAAACCATGATGGCCTTGGGCTCACAGAGGTCCACTTCCCGCTGCTTCCCACCCCAGGGCTGGGCTGAAGGCATGAAGCACCGTGTTTTGCCTGTTTTGTAATCTTACCCATTGTCATTTACAATATATCATGTTACTGCATCATGAATATTATTTCACAACGTGGCTTTAAGTGTCTGTATATTGCACTAACACTGCTTGTCAGTAATGTTACTAATTCCCTGGGCTGAACATTCAGCATTATTTCCCTTTCTTGGTGCCAATCAACTTCTAAGCCTGTCTAATACTAACCCTTTCTGGTTTCCACACATACATATCCAAATCTCTCTTTCCTGCCTAATTCCTTTATTTCCTTCAAAAAATACCTGTAGAGAATAGGAGTTTAGTTCAGTAGTAGAGCACATATTTATCACCAAGAAATTAATGCTTATCAGGAGTAAAACAACCAGATTCAAACAAAGCGATTACATAAGATAGCTCCAAGACGTTGGGGGAAATATGATGCATACTTTCACGATTTTAAAGAATTACTATTGTTTCATAGTGATCTTATGGTTAAATAAAAAAACCCTTAGTTTTCAGAAAATACTCAACTATTTAGAGGTATGATGATGTCATAGTGTCTGCAATTTGTTTGCTTCAAAATAATTTTGAAAAACTGAAGCTAAACTATGGGAAATAGTAATTATTACGTATGGGAAATGAGTATAATTTGTTATATTATTTTTCACTATTGCATTAGAAATTTTCATCTAAAAATATGTGTTAAACCCGGAAGACATGGGTTATTAAGTGAAAATCACAGTGCCAGCTTGAGGTAATGCCTTACAAGTTATTGGCCAAGGAGGTCTCCAAAACAACTCAGCCCTTGGCCCAAACTAGATAGTAAGACCCCATTGCTGAAAACACAATGTACTTTGGTTGTAGGACATAGACAACATCAAACTGGACTGACCTGAAAACTTCATCCTTGCTGTCTAGTTTACACGGTGCTAGCAGTGGCCAGGAGAGAAAGCCATCCATGGTATTTTCCATTGGTAAGCCCTGCATGCTGCAGTACTACCTTGTCAGGCAAGATGTAACCACAAATGCAAAAGTGGCACAACGGTTATGGGAGTAACCAATTGATTCTGGATTGGACTTGAGGCCTACTTTCACAAAACAGAATTGATGCCTAATACTACAAATCTGGTCAAAAGCCCAGCTTAAAGAGGTTATAGGCCTTAGTGGGGAACCTTTTCCTGGGGTTTTGCTAAATGGGTGTGTTGTTAAGCTGCCTGACAAACATTCATATTTATACTCATAGATGAATGCTACCCTCAACCTTAGCCAGAGAAGCCTCTCTCTGAAGTGATCGGCAGTTAATACAGAGGCTCATAACAGGTTAAAGTGCTGAGAGTGAGTGAGAAGAGGATGCCTATATCAATCTCCCCTCCCCAGACCTAGGGAACATTACAGAAGAGCCTAAAGAATGTCAGAGTTGGGGGATAAGGAAGAACAGTATGAGATACCATCATCTGGGCATGATATGGCCATTTACTGCAGCCATGGTTACCTCTACAAACCTATACAAGATCAAGCCAGCACTATCAGTCAACGTTCCAACATGCAGTACTAGGGCTTGAAAAGGGACAGCAGATGATACCATTGGGAGTATCTTGGGGATAGAGAGGAGTTGGGGTGCATATGATGAATATACATTGTTTACATGTTTGGAACTGTGAACGAATAAATAAAAGATATTCTAGCTTTGTGCTAGGTAGGCACTGAGCTCTTAACTTGGATGAACAAAGAAACCTATAACCTCCCAGGGTGCGTTGTCTTTGAGGAGCACACTTCCACTAGGAAGTCTCATATGCAATATGATAGTTGCCCCCATGCCCCGTCTTGAACCTGGTTTTCCTGGTTTCTTTCACATCATTACCACAAATATCTTTTCCTCAAGTTTAACAGAAGTAGCCCCTCCTTTCCAGTGCCTCAAATCTAGAAGAATAGCCATACTGATGTGCACTAGCCTGACAGCTGTGTGGTACATGGTAGCCTGGAAGTCACCCCAGCAAGTCTTTCCTGTCGGCACTATGAAGGTGCCAGGACTTCAAGAGTAAATGGCAGAGGCCCGTGTTCTCTGACCATAGTCAAGGAAGCCTCCCAGTGATGGAGAGCAGAACCTGTGCAAAACAGGGGGCTTCTGTATGCAGAAGGGATGGACCAGCCTTTAAGCATACCCATAGAGAGGCTGGCAGGACTGAGAGCCAGGAGAAGCCAGCACAGGTGTTCATGTGTATATTTCATAGTTTGCAGGTTGGCAAACAATTCCTGCCTTGCAGACCAAGAAGGAAACGAAGGTTACTCTGTGGGCACCTACACAAGAGGAAACAAGACTATTTTTGGTTGACCAAATTCAGAACTTTATTTGTAGATGCTAAAGTTTAAATTTCTTAAACTTCTTGCATCAGAACTATTGTTCTTGTTTGTTTCCTAGTCATTAAATAATGTTTAAAAAAAAAAAAACATTTTATTTCCTGGGTGGTACCAAACCAGGGGGAGGTCAGGATTTGGGAGTAGTCAGGTTCCTTCTACTCAATGTAATTGTCTGGTTGGTGTCTGAGGGTGGTTTGTTTTCAAAGTTGTTTTCAGTTGGGGTGACCTCAATAGTCTGCTCCAGTTGTTTACATCTGGATCCCTAGCTATCTCTAATCCTTAACAGCTAGCTGAGATTTTAAGACAGGAAGCTGAACTCTTCCGTATCTGTTTCTTCCCATTAGGAACCCGAGGATATTCTCGCCCTAATGAAAAACAAACAAACAAACAAACAGGCCCTTGCCACCTGCCCCTGGGACTGGACCAGAGCATCCCTAAACACACTTGCAACCTTCGAAGCAGGTGCATTCTGTGACATCATAGGACGACGAAATGAGACGACTGTCTTTCAGGTACCAAAGGAAGATAAACTGCCCTGAGAGTGTGACCAATTTCTCCTCTGAGCAGTCAAGTTCAGTATGCAAAGAGCTGTCTGAAGAAGCAGCCGGTGGAGTCCTGGTTCACTGGCCTCCCTGTCTCCAAGCCGGCCTTCTGTAGCCGCCCGCCTGGCTGCTCCCCGCGGTGCTGGAAGCACCATCCCAAGGGACCCGTCCTTAAACTACCGTTTCTCAGTAGCTGCTGGCGCGACCTCGAGGATTACCGGCTCAAACCAAGCGCCCCCAAACTTACACTCGAGGGCACGGCTGAAGTCCTCCCTCGAGGCGCCCAGAGACAAACCTGGCTCCTGCATGGAGCACTAGGCTGCCGCCACCACCGTCGCTGGCCCGCTGGATGGGGCGGGAGTTGGCGCTCTCAGGGACTGGGGCTGGCCGGGCAGTTGCGCAAGTGGCACTGGGGCAGCTATAAGAGGGGCAGGCAGGCATGGAGCCCCGGAGGAATCCCTGCTCCAGCAGCTGCAAGGTAAGGCCCTGGGCGCGCTACTTTCTCCTCCGTCAGTCTTTCTGGTAGCACCCCACCCAGCTTTGGAAATTAGAGAAACTGAGGCAAGAAGGAGGTAATATGGACAGCTTGTTGCTGAACTACGTCGTTTTTCAGTGAGAGACTGCAGACAGAGGGAAGGCGGCTAGAAACGGAGGGGCATTTGGTTCCTGGCTGGGCTGGCCTGTGCCCACAGGGCACCAACCTGTTCTTGCAAAGCCAGTTAGGGCTCCAAGCCTGTCTTCGGTCTGCAGACTTGAGATGGTTAGAGAACTGAGGTGAACAGATCTCACACCGTTCCGATGGAAAGAGCAAGGCTGAACGTGCAGTGTGGCAGCCACAGCTTTCCACTTTCCTGAAGGCCAGATACAGCCTTGCTTTGCTGTAAGAATTCATTTTCCAGTGAGGGCCTACCTAGTACTAAAACTACTGGTGAGTACAGATTGGTAAAAAAAACCAAAAAACCTGTCAGGAAGAATCCAATCCCCTCCCAACCTCACCCCCAACTCTCACAAGCTGCCAGTGCGAACCTGCCCCCCCCCCCAAACAAACAAATGAACGAACCATCATCAACAACAAAAAAGCTAGGATTCTCTCCACATTTGTCCCAAAGCCATGCAAATGATCTTCTTTGGGGAAACAGAACAGCAGACCATGGAAAAGGCCTGTAACCTGCACAGTTTTTACTGGTTGGCATTTCTACCCAAGATGGTTAAATATGCATTGCCAGCCTGAGTCCCCAGCATGCCCCTCCTTCAGCTTTCTTTCTCACTGGGGTTCATTAGACTGCATTGTGGGTATGGTACCCTTACACTCGTCTATGTCTTACTGGGGGAAGTGACGCATTAAATATGGTCAGATACCACACTGCCTTGTGTGAATTGCTGCTTCGGGGAGGACCAGGCAATTGAGTCATGGTATTCAGGAGAGGTAGGCAGAGGGTGGGGACTTGGTGGCACCGTCCTGGGAGCACAGGCTCTCTAGGCATCCTTTGCAAGGTGGGAACGGACTTCCGGTAGTGAGAGTCATATTTTTTTTGTAGAGTTCTTGTTGAACAGTGGTCAGCCGGGACTGGGGAAACATTTCTGACCTTTTCCTGATCTGCACGGTGCATGGAACCAAACTTGAAAGGAGGCATGTCTAACTGTATTTCATTGAGGCGTGAAAGAATCAACCCCCCCCCCCAAATTATTTTTTGTTTCTTTCCTTTCTCAAGCACTCAAAGACACTGGGCTGAGGGGAACATGCCCATGTTGGCTAAAGAAGCATCCTTCTCATATTTGGTAGATCTCAAACCTAAATAACAAGCTCTTCTTGGTATCTGGGGGAAATATTTTCCTCCCCCTGTGTTCCAGGAAAAAGCTCAAAGAGCCAAAGGCAGAGCCAGGGACGTTGTAATAAATTCTTGCCCATCAGCCCCAGGCAGATGCCTTGCGTGTCTGAGTGACCCATGTGGGATCCAGAGATGGCTGCCCAAGACGATTCCCTTTACAGAGCACCAGTCATTGTTGCACCCCAGCCTGCATCCCTTAGAGGCACATGGGAGACAGGGAGATAGAACAGGGTCTCCAGGAACATGGAATTCTTGTGGGGTGTGCGTCACTGAGTATTCTAGCCCATAGACACAACCTTGAAATTCTCTGTCCATACAGTTGCCTCCCAGAAATGCAGAGGTTAGGTTATAAGGAAAGATAAGGCACCCAGATACACCAGGCAGCTCAGCGCTTGCTCTCCATGGGAAAGCAGACATGCCCTGCTCTACAGAAAACTGCATGTTCCCATCTCTCCTGCTGTCTGTGAGCTCTCTGAATCTACAATCATGTCCGTGTTGACATTTCACATAAACCATAAACTAAGACTCCATCTGTGTGCACATTGTCTTTGCCTTCAGGAGTACCACAGAGTTCTGCAGGGAAACCACAAAGTAGGCAAGAAGAGCTTAGGATGAGTTCCTTGGGAAAGACAGGGCACCTACAGCGCTGGAAATAGGTTCATGGATGGGTCTGTGGTGGGGAATCACTGGGAATGACAGTCCACACAGCAGAGCTCAGGAGCTGAAAGGAATCAGAATTATGTAGGCAGGGCATACAGAAGAGATGTGGAGGCAATCCAAAGCTTTGGAGGAAGAGAAAGCCAGGTACTGAAGCACTTTAAGACAGCTTCTTAGGTATTTCTGTAGGGCAAAAGTAAAGGTCATGCCTGTAATCTCAGCACAAGGAAGACAGAGGCAGGAGAAAGAAGAGTTCAAGGCCAGTCCAGTCTATGTGAGGGCATCTCAAAACAAAAAAAAAATATGATTTTTTTAGAGGGAAGTCACATAGGGATAGGTTTTAGGGACAGGTTAGCCTGTTCAGCCAATGGTGATGAAGGACGGGGAATACTTAACTTATTCATTCAACAAAAATTGAATAAACACCTGTTCTGTGGCAGGGCCTTGGTAGATGCTGAACCAAGTGCAGGTGGACTGTGCTGCCCTCTCCCCTCCTCCCCCCTTGTGTGTGGCAGAAACTCCGGATTCCTTTCGGACCATGCTCTAGGGAGACACTGAAAATTGATCAGAGTTGATGCAGGAGTTGAAATCTATTTGCTTTCCCTAACGGGAATGAAAAGAATATAACCCCCTCACCCACACTATGCCTAGCAGCTAAGAATGTCAGCATGATTTCTCAAGCAAGGCCTTTGGTTGCAGAGAAGAGAAAATTGCTCCTGCTAAGCTTAGTGATTTTCAAATTGTATACTGTGGCCAACACTTGAGGAATGAGCTGAAATCTCCTAGAGATCACCTGCAGCAAGGGCAAATCCTTAAACAAAAAACTTTTTAAAAAGTGTGTGTGTGTGTGTGTGTGTGTGTGTGTGTGTGTCCCAGAGAGCCATGGCATATGTGTGGAAGTCAGAAGACAACTTGAAGAAATCAACTGGTTCCTTCTACCATATGAGTTGTAGAAATTGATGTCAGGTGGTCAGGTTTAGGAGAAAGTGCCTTTACTCTCTGAGACATCTCACCAGCCCTTACTTACCTGTTCATTTGTTTGTATAAATTATATATATATATATATATATATATATATATATATATATATATATATAAAATTTTATTACATTTAATAAAAACCTCACTTTTGTTATTTTTAAGAGAAGGGGAGAGGTAGACAAAAAGACAGACAGAGAAAGACACACACAGAGAGTCAGACACAGACACACAGACACAGACACAGACACAGAGAATATGAGTCAGATGCCCTCAGAGGAGAGACCTGTGATCTTTCTGGATCTACAGTTCCTGGCAGCTATGAGCAACTTGTCATGGGTGCTGAGAACTGAACTCAGATCCTCTGGAAGAGCAAGCAGTGTGCTCTCATGACTAAGGTGCCATCTCTCCCACCCCCCACCCCATCCCTGATAAAAAACATTTTAAAAAAAGTCACACCTCCATCTAACATTCCCTGTACTCAGCAGGAGCCTCCCTCTTCTCCCTCCCCACATCCTTCTGAAGTTCTGAGAATTGTTATTCTCTTCTCCATTCTTTGGGATCGGCATAATGTCCTCAAATTTCATTCATATTACATTGATGGCAATATTTCATTCATTTTAGGGTGGATTCTATTTCATTGTGGATGTGTACCACATTTTATTTATTCACTCACACCTCAATGGGCACTTAGATTTGATTCCATATCTTGGCTATAAACTTGGGAGCAAAATATCTCTTTGACATACTGGCTTCTTTACTCTGGGTATATGCCTAGGAGCAGGATTGCTGGATCATAAGATAGTTCTATTTTTAGTTTTCAGAAACATCTCCACACTGTTTTCCATAGGGGCCGTATTCATTTACTGTCTCATTAGCAATGTATGAGCATTCGCCTTCCCCACACCAGGTCCCCAGCATCTGCTATCTTTTGTCTTTTTGACAAAAGCCATTTGGAGGTGAGATGATATCTCACTGTGGTTTTGATTTGCATTTCTCAGATATTTTTCATGAGCTCCGTAGGCAAACATTATCTGAATTTAATTCATAGTAGCATACCAAAGACTATCAGGGAAAAAAATCTATAAAAATCTGATGGCTGGAGAGAAGAAAAAAGAGAGATAGTGTGTGCTTTGGGTCTCTTGCTAATCTCTGGTGTGGTCAACCAGGGGAAGCAAGGCTAAACCCAAGAATGACAGCCTTGGTCAGCAGATGCCTCTGTCACCCAGTGCTTCCCCAGTCACCAGCATGTTCCCCTTTGTTGCATAGAGGCAATGGCAGGCCTGACCCAGGTTCTGCTGACTTCCAGTCTGGATCTGAAGAAGCAGACAGTTGTGCCCATCCCCACCCATCACGTCCTGAATGGAAGGAAGGTGAGGGTGCTCACGCCTGAGACTACAAGTGTCTTGGGGGAATTAAGTGGCAGCATAGAACTGCCCTCTAGGGATGTAGGTGAAGAATCACCTAACTGGGGGAGAGGGGGGCTATTCAGGATACAGGTGAGATCAGAAAGGGGGAGCTGGGGATGCTGATGGTTCAGCCCTACAAGCCTCTTGCACAAGTCTTGAGTGTTTTTCTGAAGATGTGTCACTGCCTGGAGCTACTTCAGGGTCCCCCTCTGTTCTTTTAACCTCTCCAGTGTGCCCTGCCAGGGAGTGACAATGGAGAAGGTGAGACACAGCGTGGGTAGATGGCAGGGGAAGGCAGGCAGCCCACAAAACAGCTTTCCAGTGAGATGACCTGAATGTAAAAGAAGAGAGGGCAGGGAGGTGGCTGCCCAGTGCCCACCCTGTCCTCCCTGACTGTCCCTCTTCTTTCCAGGCTCTGCTGCAATAGTCCCAGATGTGAGGAACACAGTGTACTGCATCAGTGTCTTAACAATTCCTCTGCCAGCTCTTAGGCTATAACAACTTGTAAGTTGCTAAGCTCCCTCCAGAAACTTCTAAAAAGGTTTGCATGGCCAGGTAGCTGCCAGTAGCCTTTCTCCCTGCCTGCCCACTCCCTCGGCTCCCTGGAATTACATCCATGTCCCCTTTCTATTGAGCTCCAACCAACCCCCAATTCTAACTGGCAATTAGAAAGTGTCCTACCATCCTCAGAGTTAACCAAGGCATTGGATCAATTGAAATGTTCCTCCTTCCATTGCAATTAACGACATGCATTCTTATAAAAGAAGGATGCTATTTTGCTCTTTAATTTTATGAGCACTGTTTATTTTGGGTTTTTGCTTTTTCTGAGACAAGGTCTTGCTCTGTAGCTCAGGCTGGCCTGGAATTGGCAAGAAACTCTCCTGCCTTAACCTCACAACTGCTAAAATGACAGGTATACATGGGTCACCATAAACAACGTTGAGAGTTGCCACATGGCTCTTCTGCTTTTATTTAATACATCAGGATTTGGCTGTATAACTGTAACTAATGGTAGGAGCAAGCCCAGCAGTTATTCTCCATGGCCACATGCCTTCCTTAGGACTTGGAGTGTCTTCAACTGAGAAAGAAAGAAAAAATAAGACACTGGGAATAACTAGCAGTCTCCACAACATGGCTATGTATCTTGATGTGTTTGTGTATGTGTGTCTGTGTTACATAAGTATGTTATGTGCTGTTGGGGCATCAGTCCTTAATCTTTGATCTCAGATGGATCTGTGATCCCTTCTCTCTGCAGCCCCCGATGCGTGTCTCAGAAGCCTGGCCTACATCCTCTTCAGCATACTTGCTCAGCAACAGCATCTCAATCCCATGTTTCCAGAGCACTGTGATTTATCGCCAGCATCCACTGAGGCATATTACCCATGCTGAGAGAGAGGCCTTTGTAAACCTGCTTGTCCATTCTGATAGGACAGGGTGGCCATTGTGTAAAAATAGCTACTATCTGACCATAGTTAATCTGCTAGTAAATTTGGTCAGGAAGGAGGGTGTCATCAACACATAAATCTCAGAAATGCATGCCACACATTCTTGTGCTGCAGGGGAACATCCACAAGCACCAGATATATACCCATTTGAGATACCCGTGGGAGGCAGTGGGCCAAGGGTCTGATTCAGAGTCAACTGCAGGTGCTGTTGCCCTGAGCATTTCAAGCTCTGCCCAGTAATTCCAATAATTTTTAAGTAGCTGGCATTTACTCTCTCAACCCTGAGCCAGACACAAGCCAAGATAGGCAGGGATACAAAAAATTCCTCTCGTTTACCCTTTGATGCCAGTGCTTGTGGTAGCTCCATTTCACTAATAGGGTCAGATGAAGTTAACTCTCCTTCCCAGAGACACATAGAAAACAAATTACAACAAAATACAGAGCCTGCCGTTAAAGCCTAGGACCTAACTATTACATTTGCTTCCCTGGTTGGGGTTTCAGGGAACTCAATGGGGGATATCATTTAAAAGCCCCCACTGATCTATGGAGAATGTCTCATGACTTCTGGTGGACCCCTGAAAAATTATGAGAATATTAAACCACTTATATTTATGTATTCCTTAGATGGACCCACGCATGGACCCACAGCACTCAAATTCATCTCTCCTTGGATGTTTATGCCTCCTTTGACTATATGCTTCTTGCTTTAGGACCATTAGTAAATTAAATAAAGGTTAACAGAAACCCGACACTGTGATTCCATGACAGTTAATCTGATATCCAAGCCGCTCCTAAGTGGCTCAGAGGCAAGTGATGTATACAGTGTAGACAACCCTGGATGAGGGATGATTCACACCCCAGAGGGGCAGGATGAGACAGTACAAGACTTCATAATCATACTCAGCATGGCATAATTGAGAGCTTATGAATTATCCATTTCTGGAATTTTCCATTTAGTATTTTTGGATCACAGATGACCATGGATATAAAGCCTTGGAGAATGAAGCTGTGGATAGGGGGGCGGGGGTGGCTGTATTTCAATCTGTCCTGCACACAGCTCAGCAGCCACTTATCTTTTTGACTTTGGAAAAGTTGGCTCATCTTTCTGAGCCTCATTTGTTTCTCTTCTGCAAAATTCAGATTAAAAAGAACATACCTTTAAGCAAGCACTATAAATAATATATAAGCAGATTGCTCATTTTGCTGTACTGTCAGAGGATGAGTTATACTAATATTACCACCGATGGAGGACCAGCTGGATTACCTGTTCCCACCAAGACCCAGATGAGGAAGAACAGAAAGGAGGAGAAGTTAGCTTTTCTGCCTTCTCCATCCTCTTCATCCTAATATTTATTAATGTCTTTATTATTCAAGCTCATACGCACACCCTTAGCATAGATCACTGGCTACAGGCTTGCATATATCTTTTTGCCTCATGCATCTCATCAGGCCTGTGTTTCTTAATCAAGAATCTGCATAGCATTAATTTAAAAACTCATGGCTCCATGAATGGAAATTCCAGTGTTCTAAGCGAACATGCTATGTTCTCTCCTGCCTCCACGCCTTTGCAGTTCTGTGCTCTTGGTCACTTGTGGTAACTGTGTTCTACTCTGCCATCCTGTTCTTAGTCTTCAACACAAGCCAAGGCAACCCACTCTGGACTTCTGTGATATCTTACACTTGTCCCCTTGTGAAGCGCCATCTTGCTTATCTGTCTCTCCTGTTACACTGAGCCACTGGAGGGTAGGAAGTATCTTCCTTCCTTCATGTACTGTATCTGACTGGTGGAGAAATGCTGCTAGGATTCAGATTGCCACAGGGAGAGAAAGGAAGTTATAAATCAGTAATGAAGACCTCAACAGACTTAGCAAGAGGCTGAGGCTGTGAGACTAACGGGAAGAACGAGGCAACCCTGGGTCCCAAGGATCTTCCATGTGCATTAGCTAATTTGATCTTCATAAAATCTTGGAGATGGGTACTACAGGGAGGAAAGCAGAGCTCTGAATGGTTATGTGATATACTTGCAGTTAGGCAGTGAGTGAGTGACCACATTTAACCTAGACCATACGTGTTGGTTCTCTTTCCCTTGAAGTAGGCAACAAAGCCCCCATCATCTTCAAATCCATTTGACAAGTCCTGCTCCAAGATCTATAGGACACATCACTGTGGTTTTATTGAACTGTCAATACTCTTCCCAAGGATGTGCATTTCATTAATCTAGGTTCCATAATGAATTGTCTTTGACTTTGACAAGATGGTAGCTAGTTAGGGAAGAAAGCAGATTTTATCTGTCCACAGTCTACAGCAGGTTGGCAGCAGGACCATTGGATGGATTTATATTGGGCTCTTGAAAAGTGTCATTTCTTCTGTTTGTAGGTCCAAGAAGAAGAAGATCCCAGGGAGAAAAATGTGCTGGAGACCCCTGTGCCGGTTCCTATGGCTTTGGTCTTATTTGTCCTATGTTCAAGCTGTGCCTATCCAAAAAGTCCAGGATGACACCAAAACTCTCATCAAGACCATTGTCACCAGGATCAATGACATTTCACACACGGTAGGGAGTCTGGAGGGGGGGCAAAGGAGAAGTAAGGCTAGAACCAGAGTCTGAGAAACGTTGAGCACCTCCTGAATGTCATGCACCTCCTAGAAGCTGAGAATTTAGGTGTCCATTCTTTCTGGTCATGGCTCTTGCTGCTGGAATACAGAACTGAGTGGTTCTAATTCTAAACCCAGCCCCTAGACTACTCAGCTGTACTATCTGTACTGCATGGTTCTAATCCTAAGCCACCTTAGGGAGTTTATCTTTCTCCTATACTCCCATTAAGAAACCATAAGGTTCTGTGATCTCATATGGCCAAGCTCATTTTCATTCTGTCACAGAAAACCCAGCCCTTAGTGGTTAACTGAGGAGCATGTAAGGCACTCATCAGGTCTGGGAGAACCTGGGTTCCTTCCTGCTTTCTTCCCACTCTCTTCCCTTCTCCTTGGCCCTTTGTTTCTGCCCCTCTCATTCTCTCTCCTCCATGAAACTACTTCCTAGAATCTAATGCCTGGGGCATAAGAATCCCTAAAGGTCACGGTGTTCCTTCCACTGTGCAGGAAGATCGTTAGGGTTCTAGCAGGTTTTAGCTACAGCTTCTCCTGTCCTTTCAAAGTCACAGGAAGCAACCGTTCTCTTCTTTACAACCAGTCCTCTGTAGTTGCTGACAGCGGTCAGTGCCCACCATTGTCTTTCTCCAAGGCCCAGCAGCCTACATCTTCAGTTGTTTCCTCAGATGTATCTAAGCTGTATGTATCTCACCACAACTGCTTTCTGTCTGTAAGATCTTAGGCAGGTTCTTTGGTGTTTTTAAACCTTGATTTTACCATCTTGATAATGGTAACATCATATCACCAAGTTGTTCTAAGGCTTTAATGGGGTACAGCGAAAGACTTTCTTGTGGAGCTATCTGGAGACTACCATGTCTCCTGGCCAGTGTGGATGTCTCACAGTGGCTTGGCAGCCCAGGAGAAGTTCAATATTCAGAGTTAAGGGCAGCTTAAAATAAGACACTTGTACATTTTATGGAGAAAATTCTCATCATCTTTCCAAAATAGTCATCAGGGCTGCACATGGAGAGACCCAACTACCCAAATGTAGGTAGAAATGAGAGGAAGCTGGTGGGAAAAGCCCTTCCAGGTAACCAGATTCACCAGAGTTGGGGAGGGGCATGACTTTGCCCCTAATGAGGGAGAACCACAAACGAATATGACTAGGAGGGAGGGATCTGATAAGGGTAGGTGGTTAGAGAGAATAAAAGGAACAGAGCTATGGCGGTTCTTCACAGATGTCATTTGGAGAAAGGAATTGCTCAAGCTTAGTCAGAAGTGAAGGGTGGAGTGGCTCAGAATGAATAGAAAGTCTGGGAGACCAGCTCCGTGGCTCCCAGTCAGCTGACCACAGGAAATAAGGGCTGGACCAGGAAAGTGAGAAGGAAGGAGGCAGCCCAGGCTCACAGACATGATGGAGGACTCTGGAGACCAATTTCCCTGCCATTTGCTGAGCACCTGTTGTTCCTCTTCCTCCTGCACAGCAGTCGGTGTCCGCCAAGCAGAGGGTCACTGGTTTGGACTTCATTCCTGGGCTCCACCCCATTCTGAGTTTGTCTAAGATGGACCAGACTCTGGCAGTCTATCAACAAATCCTCACCAGCCTGCCTTCCCAAAATGTGCTGCAAATAGCCAATGACCTGGAGAATCTCCGAGACCTCCTCCATCTGCTGGCCTTCTCCAAGAGCTGCTCCCTGCCTCAGACCAGTGGCCTGCAGAAGCCAGAGAGCCTGGATGGCGTCCTGGAGGCCTCGCTCTATTCCACAGAGGTGGTGGCTCTGAGCAGGTTGCAGGGCTTTCTGCAGGACATTCTTCAACAGTTGGACCTTAGCCCTGAATGCTGAGGTTTCAAAGACCACCAGGCTCCCAAAGATCATGTTGAGGGAAGAAACCTTGGCTTCCAGGTGTCTTCAGGAGAAGAGAGCCATGTGTACACATCCCTCACCCATTTCTTCCACTCCTCTAGACCACCTTTCCAAAGGCATGACTCCACGATGCTTGACTAAAGTTATCCACATGATTCCATGAGCACTAGGAGGGGCCAGCCTGCAGAGGTGATTCTCACCTAGTTCTTCAGCGAGTATAGATAAGAACCATCCTGTCCCCTCCATGTTTCACCCCTTCTGGGCACATGTTTCACTGTGGCCCAGAGGATGTGAGGTAGGGATTGGCAGAACCTTTGGATTGTCTCAGAGTCTTCGGGAGCACCATGAAGGCTGCATCCACACACAGCTGGAAACTCCCAAGCAGCACATGATGGAAGCACTTATTTATTAATTCTGCATTTTATTTTGAATGGATTTGAAGCAAAGCATTGGCTTTTTCAGGCTTTGGGGTCAGCCAGGGCTAGGAAGGCTCCTGGGGTGCTGTTTTCAATCCTATTGATGGGTCTGCCCGAGGCAAACCTATTTTTTGAGTGACTGGAAGGAAGGTTGGGATCTTCCAAACAAGAGTCTATGCAGGTAGCTCTGGAGTTTGTCCTCTGGTGACTGGCTTTGTTTCTATTGTGACTGACTCTATGCAAACACGTTTGCAGTGGCATTGCCTGAAGCGTAGGCTAGGTTATTATCAAAAGAAGATGAATTTTGTCAAGTGTAATATGGATCTATGTGCACCTGGGGGTAGGGGATGTGTTACAGGGAGGGGGAAGGATCCAGAAATGTTCTCAGAATAACATATATGTGGTAGGCTTTTCTGAAAGGTAGGCATCCATCACCTCTGTAGCCACATAGTGTGGCTTTGTGAAAAGGACAAAGGAGTTGACTCTTTCAGGGACATTTGAAGTGTACCAGGCACCCTTGGAGGGGGCTAAAGCTACAGGCCTTTTGTTGGCATATTGCTGAGCTCAGGGAGTGAGGGCCCCACATTTGAGACAGTGAGCCCCAAGAAAAGGGTCCGTGGTGTAGCTCTCCAAAGTTTTCCAGGGTTGATCCCACAATGCGTTTCTTAATGCAGTATCCCCGGGTAGATGTTTGCATGTCAATATGTGGGTCTCGTCTGATGGGTTCATCCAAAGTAAAACCATGTCTCCCACACTCTGTGGGGGAGTTTTGCTCCAGTGGGAATGAGAAATCACTTAGCAGATGGTCCTGAGCCCTGGGCCAGCACTGCTGAGGAAGTGCCAGGGCCCCGGGCAAGGCTGCCAGAATTGCCCTTCAAGCTGGAGGATGAACAAAGGGGCTTGGGTTTTTCCACCACCCCTGCACCCTTATGTCACTATCAAACTGTGGGTGGCAGATCAATGCAAGAAAACTTGATCAAAAGCAATACACTTTAAGACTGAGCACAGCTCCGTGCTCAGCCCTGATTGGTGCTGTGGGCTAGAGAAGTTCACCAAATAAACATAAAAATCAGAGGCTTATGTCCCTGCGGGAAGACCTTACTCACCAGTGTGCCAAGGTGCGTTACTTCACCGCACACCATAGCAGCCCCGCACAGCTGAAAGAACAGTGCTGTCTTCACGGGGTAAGAAAGGACCTGAGCAGGGGTGACAGTACCCAGGGGAGCCCTGCTTGCAGTCTGTCGAATTTACAAACCTTTCTGGGTACATTAACATTCACTGCTATGGTAGCACCATACACAGTTGACACGGGATAACTGGAGGTGTGAAAATAAGAAAATACAGGTTGACTATCCCTTACCCAAAATGCTTGGGACTAGAAGAGTTCTGGATCTTAGAGTCTTTTCAGGCATAGGTATATTTGGGTATATATAATGAGATATCTTGGGGGTGGGACCCAAGTATAAACATGAAGTTCATTTATATTTCATAATACCGTATATACACTGCTTGAAGGTAGTTTTATACAGTTTTTAAAATAACATTGTGTGCGTGAAAGAAGTTTTCACAGCGTGAAATCTTCTACTCGTGACATTATGTCAGCACTCAAAAACCTTTGGGTTTTGGAGCATTTTGGATCTTGGGTTTTCTGTTAAGAGATGTTTAGCTTATACCTAAAACTATGATGGCAAACAGGTTGCAGGACCAGACTAGAGACTGGATCCTCAGCCCTGAAGTGTGTCCTTCCAGCCAGGTAATACCCTGTGGAGATGAACAGGATCGGGTTTTGTGGTGCTGACTAAAAGAAGGGAATTTGAGGTGGATTTTGGAGGAGGTGAGGGATGGGATGTTGTTTTATTGAACGCTTGGTATGTGGAGGGGTAAAAATCTGAACAGGAAGTGACAGGGAAGACGGAAGAGACTGGGATAGAACAGGAAGTGCTGAAAGGAAAGGACTTTATTGCCACAAAAGTGGCTATTGAAAGAGTCCGAAGTGCCGCAGTCTGGAGCGAAGGCTTGTGGTGGCTGGTGTCAGACTGTTCTGGAGCTGTGCTATGTCACCTCGGCCATCTTATCAAGCTGGAATGTCTTGAGCCTTTTGCTCAGAAAACCTTGCACTATGGCTTGTTCCCAGATTGTGAAACTTCCCATATGCAAAAAAAAAAAAGCTTGGTTTGGGTCTTTTTTAAAAAAAATATATATATATACATGTAACATCAGCAACAACAAAGTTTTGTTTTATTTTGTGTAAATTCAAATAAATTAATGATGCCTTCCTGCTTTGTTTTCTGTCTCCTGTTGTGGAGGGGCTTCCAGAGCTGTTTGTGTGTGACAGGGCAAGGCCTGGCTGGCGTCCAGCCATCACCAGGGTCAGCCCCACCCGGGCTTGGCCACAGCCAGCTACCAGTTATTCAGGCAAAAGGATTACCCTAAAGCCCAGGGCTGGGCAAGGAGCACATTCTGCAGCAGAGGCTGTGCAGTTCTGCAAATCAGCCTTCAGAAGCACCAGGTCAAAGCCAGAGTCAAAATTATCAACAACAAAACCCCAAGCAAATAACCAAACCCAAACCTCACAGACTAACTGAGACTAGCCAGGCACACAGAGCCAAAAAAAAAATGAACCTGGCTCATGGCAGTCATAGAACAGTCATCCCTTCAGCCCATGCAAGACCTGGCCTGCTCAACTCCTGTCCAGAGGGACTGTGGGACTAATCAGTCTCACAGACTGTCATTTCCATGGCAACTTAAAAGACCATGTCCTCACCAGAAAGGTCATGGGAGTCTCTAGAAATGAGATGCTAAGAAGGACCCCATAAAATCTGAAGTTTGGCAAGCTTTCCTCTCTCCACATCACAGTTAGCCACAGGCTTGGTTGTTAGTTGTCTGCTGGGGAGCACAGGGGTGTTAGCTTCCCTAGCAGCTGCTACAGCAGAGGACCATGGCTGGGAGGTGTGAACAACAGACATCTTTCCATAATTCTGGGGCCCAGAAGTCTAAGGTCAAGACTCAACACAGCCAGGTCTGCTGAGGGCCATCTTACAAACTGTAGCTACCATCTTAACTTGGTCCCCTCACACAACAGAAACAAAGGAAGGGGCCTCTAAGGAGGTCTCTTTTGAACAATGTTAGTCTCACTTTAGAGTTCCTATGAACTAATCCCTTCTCCCAGACCTCATCTTCTAAAGCCTTAAGGTTTGGGGGTGAGGATTGCAACATATGAACTTGGGGAGACATGTCATTCAGTCCACGTACTTGGATACAGTTTAAGGGAGGGGCTGGATCTCAAGCTCCTCAGTGAAGGTGGACCACAGAGGGTGGTGCAGATGTAGCTTCAGCAGCCTCCGTGAGTCCCTTGAAAGTTCAGGGACATGGCTGCTAATTTGAAATCCTTTATCTGCTAGTGTCAGAATTCCAAGGCAAACCACCTTGCTGAAAGAGACACTGCATCTCAGCCCACAAAGAAAAGAAAGCCAAGCCCACATCTGTCTTTAACACCTCCCCCTGCATTTCTGTCTTCATCTGGCAGCATCACTCTTGCACAGGGTTTTCGAAGATGGACTTCAACATTTCCAGGCTTGTGGGGTTCTTGGTGTCCATCATAGTAGGAGATGGACATTTTTCCCATTCAGTGGTACCGGTAAACACTGTAAAGAGGGCTCTTTAGCCGGCCTGAGCCACATGCTCCCCTTGTTACTAAGGACAGAGACGCTCCATGTATACATGTCTGAGAATGATCATGCAAAGGCCCACAGAAAAACAGAGTGGATAAGTAAGACAATTTGCTTTAACACACACATACACACACACACACACACACACACACACACACACACAAAAGCAGAAAATGTATACCTGCCATAGCATTTCAAACTCTGTTGCCATTTCATTATGTGTATAACTTGGCTGGGGAAAAAGTCCTTGACCCCAGCCTGGAAGTTCCTATTACAGCCACCTGTAATTTTGCAGCCCAGGACCCACACCTGGTAGACTAGATTCAGCAGCCAGGCAGAGAACCATCACCACACAAACTCTTTTGGAAGAAAAGGTCATTGGAGAGCCTAGTTCTCCATCCTGTGTATTCCTGGAGGTAACATCTCAGGAGGAGACTGGAAAATGGCAAAATGACGAAGTTTAGGTGGCACTTCCTGAGGAGCAAAGCTAAATTCTTGTCCCAGAGGCATAGAAAGATTCAGCTGTCCCCTGCCAGTCTGGGCTAGGCACAGGGGTCTGGAGATGATGTTCCAAGTCCTTGATGGCTGGAATAGGTTAAGGTCATCTTGTTTCTGAGCAGCCATGAGCCTAAATGGCCCAACAAAGAAGGCTTGGAAAAACTGTCTATATTAAAAGGAGTCCCCAGAGCAAAGGCCTGGGGGTGTTGTTCCACCTTCTGTGGTTGAGCTGTCCAGGCCCAGGGAGGAGAGATAATCCTTCAAATTCCTTTTTGGATCCTTTTCCACTCTTGGGCATTGTGGTGATTTGAATGAGAAATGCCCCACAGACTCTTGGGCTTTGAAAACTTCAAGCCCAGTTGGTGGCACTGCTTGGGGATATTTAGGTGGTACATCCTTTTTGGAAAAAAAAATATGTCAATGGAGACAGGATTTGAAAGCATAAAGCCTTCTCATCTCCAGTTGGGGAAGTTCCAGATGTAAGCTCTCAGTTTCCTGCTTTTGCTGCTATGTCTGTTGCTTGCTGTCTTGGATTCTTATCCCTGGAACTGTTGGCCAAAATATTCCTTAAATTGCCTTTGTTTGCAAGGTTTTATCATAGCAACAGCAAAATAACTAATAGGGGCGTTCTGTGTGTCCCCCCTAAGGCAATAGCTCATAGCTGCCAAACATGTGGCAGAGACTATGAAGAAGAACGCTGGCCACAGAGAACCTTCAAAGTTAGGCCTTTGCCCTTGCTGTGTTTAGTGAAAAGGGGCCAGATTGACTGAGCAGCCCCTTGCGGAAGATCTGATCCCAAAGGTTTTCTGCATAGAAGCAACAATCTTCTGAAAAAAAAAAAAAAGTTTAGGGCAATTCACTTCAGACTTCTATCTATCTATCTGTCTGTCTGTCTGTCTGTCTGTCATCTTTGATTTTATGAGACACAGCCTCTTTATGTAGTCCTGGCTGTCCTAGAAATCCTATATAGACCACGCTGGCTTAGAACTCACAGAGATCTGCCTCAAGTGCGAGATTAAAAGCATGCAGCACCATACCCAACTTGACCCTAGATTTTTAACATCTGCATCCAAGTCTACTACTGATGCCCATCCATACAAAACCACCAGGATTCCCGGTACATTGCCATTCTCAGCCCCACAGGGTTCTTTACCTGGTAAACCACCCTCTTAGACCAAGGAGGGTAGAACCAAGTGAAAATACAAAGAAAAGGTAACAGGGCTTCCAGTGTGAGCCTTGCCTCACCTCCATTCTCCACCTGTCACCAGCAAGTGCTCAATGTTTAGGTCAGTGGTCATCTGCACAAGGAGACAGGTCTTCAGGTGATAAGATGCTGGGAATCCATGAGGTCCATGGCTGGGTATAGGAAGCAACCTATGTCTTACATAGTCATTATTATCGTTAGCAAGTCAGAGCAGCAATAAGAGTGAAATTGCTGTGGCAGATGCTGCAGGGCCCTGGTGTGCTGTGTTGCTGCATCTGGGGCCAGCAGCTCCTCTATTCAGTGCTCAGAGACAATGCTCTGTCCTGAGAGCCCTCTCAGCCTCCACACAGCCTTCAATCCAGAGCATGTCTCTATGAGTGGGAAATGGCTGTCTGTGGGTAAACACTAGACTTTCTTCTGTCCCTGGAGCATCCTGGGTCACTGTCTGCATAGAACTGAGATAGGCACTGCAGCACCCACATTAATAATGCATTGTCTTCCTGGCCTCACTCTCCCTGATTCTCACTCCTGCCCCCCAGGGACACTTGTCCAATCATTTCTTATACCGGAGTCTACACACACTCACACATTCACACACATACACTCACACACACACTCACAGACACACACACTCACTCCCACTCACACACATACGCTCACACACACACTCACTCCCACTCATACACATACACTCACACACACTCACACACACACTCACACACACATTCACTCCCACTCATACACATACACTCACACACACACTCACTCCCACTCACACACATACACTCACACACACTCACACACACACTCACACACATTCTCACACTCCCACTCACATACACTCATTCACATACATACACTCACACTCACACAGTATAAGTGTACACACACATACATTCACACACACACATACACTCACTCTCACATATATACAACCACTTACACACATGTACTCACTCACACACATCACTCTTTGTCATACATACAATTACACACACATTCTCTGTCTCTGTCTCTGTCTCTCTCTCACACACACACACACACACATACACACACACGCACACACACTCTTTCTCTTATGCTGTTATTGAACTAACCCAAAATAAGGGAACTTTAAGGAACGTGGGTACAGGCAGAACTAGGAAGCAGAGTGCGCGTGGTAATGCAAGGAGCTCACCCAGCACTGAAGGAAGGGCACCCCCACCTCCTAAGGGAAGGGCTTAAGAGAAGATGGTCCCAGGGAAGGAGGGAGTCCATGTCAGAGAAGCATCCGTCCGAGACACAGCAAAGATCAATGAGAAAACAGAGCATCTACAGAGAAGGGAGAGGGTCGTGTTTAAAAGGGAAGGGTGAGGAGAGATGAAAGAAAAGGGTGACGACGGCTGTAGAAACTCAAACACCGTAGAAAGCCACGACCGTTGATTGGGTTCCGGGCCCAGTGCAGCCTAAGCCCCTGTCCTCATAGGTAGCCTGAAGAGTTGAGAGTCTTTGAGAAGACTGAGTGTAGAGGTTCAGCTTCGGACCCAGATTCTACTCACTCTTCCTTTCCTTAGCAAAGCTCTCTGAATTCCCAGACATTAGTCCAAGCCAGCTTCAGAAGGCAACTTCAAGAGGAAATTTGCATATGGATTCCTTTTTTTAAAAAAAAAATTGAAAATAGCTTCTTCTCTCATACATACATCCCGACCACAGTTTCCCCTCCATCCACTCCTCCCAGTCCCTCCCCACATCCCTTCTCCCCCAAATCCATTAGGGGTGAAGGTAGCATGGTGGTGTGTGATCTTCAAGTGCTGCCTTACACTTTAGCAATCCAAACTGCCGCAGGTTAGGTTGAACTGGATGAAGCCTAGGGCTGTAGTGGTTTGAATGAGAAGGGCTCCCATAGGCTAACAATGTTTGATTCCTGGGTGGTGGACTGTTCAGGAATGGTTAGGAGGTGTGGCTTTGTTGGAGGAGGTGTGTCACTGGGGCTTGGTTTTGAGGTTTTAAAATCCCATGGGGAAGGCCCAGTCTCCCCACTCTGGTTCGTTCATTCCCTCTCTCTCTCTCTCTCTCTCTCTCTCTCTCTCTCTCTCTCTCCCTCCCTCCCTCCCTCCCTCTCTCTTTCTCTCTCTCTCCTCCCTTCTTCCCTCCCACTTCCCCCCTCTCTCTGCCTCCACCTTGTGGATCAGATGTAAGAGCTCGCTCAGTTACTGAACCAGTGCCCTGCCTGCCCTGCCTGCCTGCCGCCATGTTCTTTACCATGACGACCATGGACTCTCCCTCTGAAACTGTAAGCAAGGCCCACAACTAAATGCTTTCTTTCACAAATTGCTCTGGTCATTGTGCTTTGTCACAGTGATAAAACAGTGACTAAGACAAGGGTTTACCTTTGTTATCTACTTCAGAAAAACACAGACTTGAGCTTCGATGAACAAGATCAGCACAGCGCTGGCATCTGTTAAAGCTCAGTTACAGATACCCGGAGTACACACGGCTGTGCTTTCAGGTAATACTCTCAGATAAACATTTTTAGAGGTTTCTGGCTGCCTGAGCATCCTGTATCCCAGAGAAGGATAGTGCAAACGGGGGGAGGGTGAAGACAATGAGGATCTGAGCCGTATTTAACTTCACATTTGATTTCGCTGCCTGGCAGATATCCCAGGGCCTTGAGGGAGGACAGCAGGCTGTCAGAGTGGGTGTGAAACAGTGAACCAAAACAGAGACTTAGCAAATCAAACAAGGAGAGAAGGGAAGAGCCAGCTGTGAGATGCTGCAGAGGGAAGGCCTGAAGCTCCTAGGGAAAGTCAGAGGAGCAGCCAGCAGGGCCTTCAGCTCTGCCCTCAAGCCATTGTGTGCCAATGGGAGCCAACTCCCCCTGCCTAATGGGGACCATGAAGTGACCACTTGGCGGCTATCCATCATATTAAAACAGGAAGAGAAGGCCGGAGAGATAGCTTAGTGGTTAAGAGGTCCTGAGTTCAAATCCCAGCAACCACATGGTGGCTCACAACCATCTGTAATGAGATCTGATGCCCTCTTCTGGTGTGTCTGAAGACAGATACAGTGTACTCATACATACAAAAACAAAACAAAACAAATCTTTTAAAAAAATAAAAATAAAACAGGAAGAGAAACCCCCAGACCATTGGGGGGGGGCAGGATTCCTGTCTCCTGTCTCCTGTCCCACTTAGATCACTGTGGAATAGGATATTTTGCTCTTTTTAGACCTTACCCATAGAGATGTGGCTGAAGCCTGGGATAAGCTCCTCCCCAACCCCCCCCCTCCCCATCTTGTGTGCTTTAGCCACCCCTCACCCAACCGCGACAGAATTCTCTGGAACTCGGGAGCAGCCTGTGGAACAGGGCAGGGACCTGAAGAGGGTGCATGAGGCATTCATGCTTGTCCTTCCCCTTGGTACTGACAGATGGTACCTCCCTTACAAAAGTTAGTGTACCATCTCAGTTGCATGACCCCAGAAAATATCACCAATCAGAACACCTGCCACACACCATATCACACCATACACACCACACACACACACACACACACATCATACCCCAGATAAACATATACCACATATACACATATACCACACACACATACCATATTACACACACACACACAGACACAGAAGAACTCCTGCCCTCAGAGTCTCTCCTTTCTGTGTATAAAGTGTATGCATTTCTCTGAGGAGAACAAGCCACCGGCTTAGGAAGCCTAGCCTTTCCACATAGGGGCTTGTGATCTTCGAGCCCCAGCTCCCTTTCTTTTATGGAGTTAGACCATGACATAAAATCTCTGGAATAGATCTGCACACTGGTGACTGATCTAGGGAGCATGGGAACAGCCTGGGTCCTCCCCTCCATGCTTTAGGAAGGCAGGGTTTGTGATCCTTGCCACCCTTGGCAGAGCATGGCAGGGTGTCTTAGTATTCATCCCAGTTATTGGATAATAGAACAGAAGCCTAGAGGCCTCATAATGCTTGACCCATAACTCACATCTGAGGATCTGAATCTCTGTCCTATATCCAGGCCAAGATGGATCCATAGATACCTGACCTGAACCCAGCTTGTTCCTGCCCCAAACACGCATCCTGATTTCCACTGGTTTTCGCACATCCTCCGCTCCTTCATCAGAGCCTCAGCTGGTAGGAAAAGCATGTGCTAGCCACATCACTGTCCTAATGCCGAGGTCTAGGGCACACACTCAAAGAAGGTTCATGCCTGCACTGGGGTCTTCAGGTTCATCCTAGGTCTGTTATCTTTCCCATTGCCTGGCCTCGGACTCTCCCTAGTTGCCACCTGCCCAAGGCTGTATCTCTCTGGTGAAGAGCTCTTTAATAATCCTTTTTTAAAATGTCTATTTATTACCATTCTGTGTCCATAGTGTTTGGTTGGGCGTGCACATAACCCAGCATGGATGTGGAAGTCAAAGGACAACTTTGGAGTCTCTCCTTCCGCCTGGGTTATCAGGATTGCAGCAGACGTGCCTTCCCTGCTGAGCCTTCTTGCCACCCTGAAGAGCTCTTTAAACCACATGTTCCCCTCCTTACCTTTTCAGTACCCCCCCATCCATATCTTTTGTTAATTGACCATCCCAGACGAATGTATAGGCTCCCAGCAAGCAGGGTTGCCTTTTTGGCCTGTTTAATTTCCCTCTATATCCCAGTATACAGGACAGGTCTGGGCACACAACAGGTACAAAACAAGTATCTGTGGGTGAAATGGGTATCTAGTTTCCAGAACTAAACTCCTTAGCACCTCTTTGTATTCAGGCTATTAAGTTTCGGAGCAAAGAAAAAGGCACAGGATGAGGCAGGATTCAGGACAGCCTGTCCACTTAGGCGACCCCAAGGCAGATGTGGCTTTCAAAGCCTTGTCACATGGACAAGACCGTGGGAATTCTGTCAACAGGAGAATTCAGCAAGAGGCAAATTTTGTTTGTCTCATGCTTGGAGCAGCCCTGTGAGGGAAAGCTGTGGATATGAGGCAGGGCAGAAGACAGAGAAAATTAAGGGGTACGGGAAGAGAGAAGAGCCCCTTGTCCCAGACTCTCAATCCCACTTCTCTCTGGTTTAGAGTCAAGAATGTCAACCCAGCTGAGAAATCACAGAAGACGGCCTACAGAGACAAAGCCTTTCTCTGAGAAAAATGTCAAACAAAAATTCTTATAAAAAGCCACACTTGTTTAATTTCTCACCTTTAAATCTGAACCAAGCTCTTCATAAAACACATGACAACTTTCAAAGAGGAGAGAAATAAGCTCCATTTTGAGACAGGATTTCATATGTCCCAGGCTGGCCTCAAAGTTGCCGTAAAAATGACAATGATCTTGAGTCTCAGATCCTCCTGCCTCTGCCTTTTGAGGGCTGGGATCACAGCTGTGTGATGTCACACCTGGTTGGGTAGTGCTGGGGATAAAATCCTGGGCTTCATACACACTAAACAAGCACATCACTAACTAACCTACATATCCAGCCCCCCCTCTCCTCCTCCTCCTCCTCTTCTTCTTCTTCTTCCTCCTCTTCCTCTTCTTCTCCTTCCTTAATTTTTTTTTTAAAACTTTTATCTTTAAGCCCAGTTGAAAATCTTGTCCTTCATTATATCTTCAAAACCTATCCAGTCATGTATAGAGACATTAGTCAGTCGGTCATCAACACTCCTGAGAAAGCTGAACCTAGCTATGCCTTTCCTTGGGTATATAGTAGTATCCTTCTTTCCTTGGGTATATAGTAGTATCCTTTCCCTTTTAAAAGTGCTTGTTTGATTAGTTATTTAGGGAAAAGGTCTTGCTATGTAGCCTAGGCTGGCCTTGAATTTACAATTTTCCTGCCTCAGTTTCACAAATGTTGGGTTCACCTTCATGTGTCAACAATGTCTGACTCATTACTACCTGCACTCTTTCACCCTCTCTGCCTCCTCTAAAATCTAATTTTTTTTGCTCTCTTTTAACCTTATCTTTATTTAATAAACACAACTGTGCTTCACACCGATTCATCCTGAAATTCTTTCCTGCCATGTAGTCAAGGTCACAGTGTGGAAGTCCCTAGCTGGGAGCTGGATGTCCTCAGGCTGCAGCTAGCACCAGGAACTGCTCCTCTCTGGTGGCCTAAGGTTGCTGCTGTGATGGGCTCCAGACAGAGAACATTTCCTAGTTATGCTCCAATCCCCACTGAGTAGCCTCCTCCTACCCTGACTGTGTGTTTGGACACACAACATGCTTTGTCCCACGGGACAGTGGTGAACAACACACAGCAGAAGCCAGAAAAGTGTTTGTACCCAGAGGCTTGTTCCCTCTTGCTGATGGGAAGCTCTGCCACCGTCTTGTGAACAAGCCCAGACTGGCCTCCAAGAGGATGAGCAGCCATCCTGGCTGCATTAATCACAGTTTTTATTTTCTGGGGCTTTGATACCGTGAACAATGGACTCTCTTAGAGAGCAAACATCTCACATATGAACCAACCAATCCAGAACCTACTCCTCCAACCACATCCTTGATAGGGCTCTTCTGAAAATGCCTGGTGCTGGGGTTTGAACCTGGGACTTCATAGATGCTAGTGAAATTCTGTAACACTGAACTACATCTCCAGCTCTCCCTCTTCTTTTTAATTTTAAGACAGGATCTCACTAAATTGCCCAGGTTAACTCATGCTCTACCACAGGAAGTTCTTGAACTTGAAATCTTCCTACTTAGGTTGCTTCTGGGTAGGTGGGATTTTAGGCCTGAGCCATCAGGTCCTGCTTCCCTATGGGACTCTTATACTCAGGGCAATTCCATATGATGATTAATAATGTCACCTGGGAGATGAGCCTCTGGGCATTTTTGTGAGGACTCATCTAGCTTAAGTTAGCGAAAGGGAGGAATTATCTAGGTTACAGTAATTGAAGTAGGAAGATCCACCTTACCCATGGGTGATATTGCTTCATGAGCTGGGATCTTGACTGAATAAAATAAAGTGAGCACCAGCATTCGTGACTCTCTGCTTCCTGACTGCGGATGCGATGTGACAAGGTACAGTAAGCTCCTGATGCCATGATGGAGACTATACCCTCAAAAACTGTGAGCCAAAACAAACCATTCCTTCCCTAAGTTGCTTCTGATATTCTATCATAGTAACAGAAAAGTGCCTAAGACACCTGGCTTGCCTCAACTTGTCTCCTTTAGCTCTGAAACCAATAGGAATCACATCTCTCTCAGCTTTGAACTCTTAGGAAGTGTCAAAAGAGAATACTGAAATCTCTAAGCATTCGCAGACCACCTAGACAACTTCCTGGAGGAGCGACAGGGAAGGGGAGGGGGTTGGGGGAGGGGAAGCGGAAGGACTTGTCCTTTTTAACTGTCAGTCAACTCTTTCAGGCTGGCTCTCATTGGTCTGTTTGGGCTTCCTGCTTCTTGATGAACCAATTGCCCCGCCCAGGAGAATGTAGCACTCTGGTTGGTCAAACTAGGGTCAATCCTAATTGGAATGAGAAGGAAAGCAAAGATTACTGGGCTAAAGCATGAGGGGAAATGATCCCTTCCTGAATGCCTTTCTAAGCTGGTGGAGAGAAGAGACTCACTTTGGCCCTTTACTTTCACCCCGACACCAAAGCCCGTTCTCCAAATGAACAGTATCAAATAAATGATCTTTGAAGCTGGGCATGCTCATACACACATGCAGTCTCAGCAACTGAGAGTCAGAGCCAGGAAGATCAGGAACCTGGGCTACAGGAGACCCTGTCTCAAAAAATAATGTTGGATCCCAGAATTAGGGAAGGGTAGAACAATTGTTCTTGATTCTCATAACTATTTCTAGCAAGAATGAGGAGCAGTTTAAAACGTTTGTCACGCCTGTTTATGTGTCTGTGTATGTGAGTGCATGCACATGTGGAGATTAGAGGGCAACTTGAGAGAGTCAGGTTTTTTTCTTCTACTATGTGGGTCCGGGGGATAGAACTCAGGTTTTCAGGCTTTGTGGCAAGTGCCTTTCTTTACCCACTGAGCCATATTTGCTGTCTCTGAGGAGCGCTTTTGTTATGGACTATACCTGAGTGAGCTTTAATATTAAATCATTCACATTGTTCTCATTTGGGGTTATTTATTGATCTTTCTGTTTTGTCTGGGGCCGTCCTTCCACTGGGAAAATGGGCTCTTTTCTTCATCCATCATAATAGAGTCTGTGTTGCTACAGTCTTACTAAGAAACAGCTATTCTTGTCCCCTACAATAGACAGTATGATTATAATGATTACCTTACAGCAGAACAGCACTTGTCGTCTATGAAGGACTTTAATGCACACCATTCGTATTGATCCCCTACAATAACCTGGGTGGAGGAAAGCAACTTGTATTATATTCATTTTCTATAGCTATGAGCACAGATTCAGAGAGGCTAAGCAACTGACTAAAGGTCACAGAGCTCTGTAGCCTTGGGCAGCAGGAGAATATTGGCGAGGAGTTAAGTTTATTCAGGGCTTTGTTTATTTGACAAGATTATAGTTTAGTGCCACAAACCTGGTCAGGGACAACTCCCTAGCTAGAATTCTTACTGCAGTATGCTGACTCTGATAGCTCAGAAGAATAAAAATCCAAACACTGAGCCAACCAGAGCCATGGGAAGAGGCCAGCACTTGAGCTCAGCTCCAGAAAGTACATGAGCTTCAAGATCAGACCCCTGGGCTGTAGCTCAGGCCTCGCTGCAAACAAGAACACCCACTGTGGTTCACCCTGCTGTGGAATCGCCTGCTCTATCCTCTCTCCTGGAGGTAGGATAGACAGGAATCATAGCTAGGGCTAGGGTTATGTCAACAGAAGAAAGAGAGATGCCAGATAAGCCCAGGAGGAAGGGGCGAGCTCTGGTTTGGAGTGGAAAACCCAGGCTGACAGTCAGGAGCTGCTCTTCTTGAGAACCTCCATCTACCTTCTGTATCCAACCTGGACTGCACTGTTACCTTCCCAGCATTCCCCTGGGGACACAGGATAGCCCTGCCCTCCCTGGCCCACGAGAAGAGCTCAGTGGATAGTCAAATTGTATATTGCTGTGAGGCTTCTAGTCCAGAAGGGCCCTCCAGGCAGTGAAGACACAAACACCAATGCCAGAAACCCATCCATCTGTTAAGATGCATTCCTCCCCTTCCCCTTAGGAGAATAGCCCAATCATACCTTCTTCCAGTTGGCGTAACTACAATTACTCCCTCATACCCTGAAGTGGGAACAGACTGTCATAGCCAATCAGACAACATCAGCCTGGGAACCAGGGCATCCCAGCACCAATCTTTTTGTAAAACCCCATATGGGGAGCTACAAATTCAATTTGTCTTGTCTAGGGGAAAAACGAAGTTTAAATATGTTGAATCAAAAATGATATCTCATGTACCAGACGTTAGTGATCCAGAACAAATGCCTTGGGAAAAAAATTACCCTGAAAATGTCAAGTATTCAGGTTACTAAAGAACTGGGAATTTCGGCAATGACCCAAGCACAGAAAGTCCACACCAGACACTGTCTGTTCCTTACTGGGCCCTAGAGGCCTGGGTGCCTCAGCAGGGCCCTGGTTTCTGAGGGATGGCCTCAGCAGCTTCCTGTAGGGATGCTGCCTACCTGCCTCCTGGGGAAGTATAGCCTTGACACCTTCCTGGTGGGTTGGGCCAGCAGAAAGGAACTCAAGTATGCCAGCATGCTATGCATGCGTGTGTGTGTGTGTGTGTGTGTGCACGTGCGTGCGTGTATGTGTGTGTGTGTGTGTGTGTGTGTGTGTGGTGTGCTTCTGAGCAAGAGCAGAGAATCAACTCCCACCTAAGCCAGCTGAAGTCAGCTTACTAGAGGGATGAGCACCTGAGACTGGATGTCAGGTGGCTTGAGTCCCAGACCTCAGTTCTGTGGCTGCTACTGAGCTGGTGACAAGGGTCTTCTCCCTAGACCTTAATTAGTAAAAACTAAGAATAGATTTGAGTGATGTCCACTAACCATTTCAATTTTGCAACTTACAAGTTTTTCTTCTTTTTGCTTTCTTTCAAGTCTATAGAGCTGCCAGGTAGTGGTGGCGCATGCTTTGGATCCCAGCCGTTGGGAGGCAGAGGCAGGCAGATCTTGACTTGGAGGCCAGCCTGGTGTACAGAGTGAGTTCCAGGACAGCCAGGGCTACACAGAGAAACTCTGTCTCAGAGGGGGGGGCGAAGGGAGGGAGGGGAGAGCCTTGAACAGGAATACAGTCATTTAAATTAGCCTTCCTGGGTTCAAATCCCAGCCCTGCCACTTCAGACTCTGACATTGAATATAACATCTTTTGCAACATGGAAATAATACAATTCATCTTCTAGCTTGTGAAAGCACAAGGACTCAGAATCACATAATAAGAGAGCATAGCAATTCTTTATTGAGCAAGTAGTGTACACCAGGCTCTATACTACACACTACAGATACAGAAATTATCTAGTCTTGGATACTTGAGAGGCCAGGGCAGCAGGGTTGCTTGAGTACAAGAAATGAAGGTCATCCTAAGCAACACAGTGAAATCTCATCAACTGGAAAAGCCAACATCAAAACTGAGGGCAGGGGAGATTTCTCAGCTAGCACAGGTACTCACTGACAAGCAGACAGCCTGATCTTAATCCTTATAACCTATAGGATAGAAGGAGAAAGAAAACCAACTTCAAGATGTCCTCTGACCTCCACAAGTGTGCTGAGGCACACCCCATACCCCAACCACACACAAACACAACAGACAGAAATGGTCCATAGAGCATGTCCCTGCCCAGCAGAACATTGTCTCTTACTAAGATGTTGGCCAGAAAGTCTCGCCCTGACAGTCATGAGTTTGCATCCCCCAGGGTGTAGTGATCCTGGCACCCAGTCTCTGGCATAGAGCTGAGCATGGAGCAAGTCGGTCCCCTTGCAGGAATGAGGCACACATCGACTGCCTGATGCCGCTGATGTTTTTTTCTTTCCTGCCTCTTCCCTCTGGATACCACTTGAAGTCTGACTTCAAAGAGAATTAGAAATGAACAAAATCTCTACAAGAGGGTTCCTCCTTCAGAACCCTCCTCTCTCTGATTTTCTTCTATCTCTGTTTGTTCCTATTGCATCACCCTGTCTCACAGCCTTGCTCCACTTGCCCTGTTTAGGGAGCTCTGAGATCCCTCAGTGCTTCCTGCTCTCCTAAGAACACATTCTGGCCTTGTTCTTCCTAGAACCAGACCCAGCCACGATCTGCTTGGCTAGTAAGGACTCTGGCTTCAGGAACATTCGATTGTTTTCCCCAGAGGCTGACTGGGGAAATTGCTCAGTTCCTGTATAGTCAGCAGGGAAGGCAATCAGGAATTATCTGGGCACTGCTACATGCAGATGTTTCCCCAACACAGAAGGGAGACAAGCATCTGCTGTCTCAGGGGCCAGCTGTGGCTGGTCAAAGAGGTCTTGGTAGAAGAATAAGACCCTGGCAAAAAAACAAGCAGCCCCAAAGGGTTACAGGCAATGTTCTGGAGGTATGAGGCTGTTCCATGCAGGCTGGGGGGGGGGGGGGGG
>JADRCH010000027.1:22517205-22547346 GCA_019843965.1 Rhynchomys soricoides
TCTCTTTAAAAAAGCCCCTACCCTCCGCGTGGGGATGTTTTGTCCCCTTCTTTTGCCCCCCCCTATTTGGCTCCCCCCCCGGGGTTTTTTTGGGGGGGCCCCCCCCCCCCCCCCCCCCCCCCCCCCGTGCTTGCATAGAGGAGGCCTGTCATTCCTGCTACAGTCAGCAGGGTCTGTTAAGGGTGTGCAAATCAGGGACTTTTATGTTATCTTTGTCTGAATGCCCAAACTGTCCCACCTGCCTGCCAGCCTCTCCCAAGGAAGGGAACTAGGAATCTCCATAGAATGTAGTGGTAAAGACTCACTTTCAGGACCATCCAAACTGCCGCACATTTGCGTTCCCATCTCCTTACCTTCTGCTCCATTCTTAGGACTAAAGGCTTCTCCTCTGACCTGGAATTGAAGGGATCCAGATCTCACAAATGGGAATCTCCCTCCTATCTGATTCCAACCTACGAAGTAACTTCAGCGCGGCCGCGCAACGTCCGAAACAATTCCATGGCTCAGCAAACACATTTATTTTTATTTTTGTCTGTTGTTTTGTTCCCCAGGGCTTCTTTTTCCTTCTTCCATGTAGTGAACAATGTGAGCCCAGAGAAGCAAATGTGGCTAAGAAAGTGAATTCACACCCGAGGTGTCCCCGGTTTGCACTGTGTCCCCAATGGGCCCAGCCACTTTTCTACCGCAGCATTTGATCCCAAAGCCTGGATGGAAGAGCAACCAGTGTGTGTTGTACCCACTGGGTGGCGCGCTTGGCAATCATTTGAGAACACATCCCTTTGCTGAAGGCGCCTCCTCGTTCCTAGAATCTCAGCTCTGACAAAGGATGACTTTGTCTCAGGAGGGACGAAGGGCTCTTCCAGAGTACTTCAGTTTGATTGCCAGCACCCATAATAGAGACAGCTTACAACCTGCATTAACCCCACCTCCAGGAGATCAAATGACCTCTGCCAGTCTCAAATGTGTTCACATGGTCATATATGCATGAATAATAAAATAAAGCCTTTTTAAAAGTCGGTTAAAAAGAACATAAATGTTCCAAGAATGCATTATGGGTAAAAGATCCCCTACATTTTCCCTTCTGTCGTTTCCCATGGTTAGTTCAGGAACTTCACAGGCAGTGTTTTTACTTCATGAGAGACATTTCCCCAGGAATCATTTGAGAGAGCCCTGTACAACAATGTCCAAGCAGCTCACACATAGGGAACTTTCTAGAAAGGAGATCACCAGTTTTGCTTTCTGAGCCATTGCTAACCAAGAGCAGGCATCTCCTTTTCTAGGAGAGTTATAAGGGTTGATTACATCCTCAGGATGACAGCTGCCTTTCTGATGGAGGGCTCCAGGAGTCCATGAACAAGCCTCTAGCACCCCCACTTCTGTTCATTGTACCCCAACTCTGCCTGCAGGCCCTAACTCCTCCAGCACAGAGCAGAGAGGGAATCACATGCTCCCAGATGAAAGCTCAGGGATGCTAAGGCTGACCTGCCTGTACTGAGCTCTTCACCAGGCTCATTTGGGGCACTTCTTTCTCCACCATGGCCAAGGATAGGGTGAAAGGAACACACACAGGTTGGCAGGCCTTCAAGAACTCAGGGCTTAGACTGTGTTTCCTGAACCCTTTTGGTAGGAACCCTCTGACCCTTTCTGTACTGATTCTCCAAGTCACAGAATTGTGTTCAGATCCCTTCCCTATCCATTGCTAAATCCAACCCAATATCACAGATGAGAAAGAATAAGTGGTCACACAGCAAGCCTTCAGGGTACCAGTGTTAAATTACCAGTGGACTCTGACTACAAGCCAATGATCCAATGCAATTTTTGTTGTTTTGGGTTTGTTATTTGTTAGTCTGCTGAGATAAATTGCCTCTCTGTAGCCCAGGGTATACCCCCAACTCTCGATCCTCCTGCCTCTGCCCTCTTGGTGCCAGGATTACAGCCATGTGCCACCACATCTTATGAACCAGTAAATATCAGTGTATTTTTCACATAGTGTATATTTGCCGAGGGGCTTTTCTACACCAGACCTGGATGAAGCTCTAGGAAGTAGGGGTAAATAGGATGGCAAATTTTTGCCCTGCTGGAAAGCAAGTTGGATGAGAAACAGTGATCTAATACAATGAGGCTTATCCTGGGAAAAGCAGAGCTACCATGACCTACAGGGGTCCCATCCCAGCACAGGGGACAGAAAGCTGGGTCAAACAAAACAAAACAAAAACCAAAAACCAAACAACAACAGCAACAACGAAAAACCAACCAACCAACCAACCAAACAAACAAAAACCTTCTTTTAAAGAGGGCAAGAATTGAGAGTTGAGAATCTCTGAGCAGATAGGGTGGACGGAAGCAATGATGGTTTTGAAATTGGTGTGGGAAAAGCCAGGCCCTTAGATGCATGCTAAGTAGAAAAAAACAGATACAAAGAGCCACATGTTATGATTCCCTGTATCCAGAATCCAGAATGTATGAGAAGATAACAGTGGCCAGCACCGAGCAGGAGAATGAGCAAAGGCGGTCAAGAGCACAGGTGTCTTTGAGGAGTAATAACAATGTTGCGTAACCAGGACATCCCTGATGGTTACAATTCTAGTGATGATACACACTCTCACACACACACACACACACACACACCAACAAAAACAATGAGTTTGAGACTTTAGCATGGTGAACTGGAGGCTAGAGAGATGGCTCAATGGCTGTGCAAATATGGGGCCCTGTCTGAGTTTGCCTCTCGGTTGCTGTGACAAAACTCTAACCAAAACCAAGCTGGAGAGGGAAGGGTTTGTTTGGCTTACACTCCTGGGTAATAGTCCATCATTGAGGGAAGTAGAGGAAGGAACTTGAGCAGGAACTGAAATAAAACCACCGAGAAAAACTGCTTCCTAGCTTGCTCTTTCCATGGCTTGCTTGGCTTGCTTGCTTACGAAAATGAGGACCATTTGCCAGGGGTGGCAACTGCTTACAGAGTGCTGGGCCCTCCCATATCAATCATTAATCAAGAAAATGCCCCACAGATATGCCCACAGGCCAATCTGATAGAAAAAAATTCCTCAATTGAGAGTCTCTCTTCCCAGGTGACTCTACTTTATTTCAACTTGACATAAACTAACAAGCCTAGGATCAGAGCTTGAATCCCCAACACTAGCATAAAAATCTAGGTGTGGCCACACATGCCTGTAACACCAGCATTAGGGAGGTAGAAATGGGAGGATTCCAGGAGCTTGCTGGCTGGCCAGCCTAGCTGAAAGGGTAAGCTTCAGGTTCAGAGAGGAACCCTACCTCAAGGGAATAAGGTAGAGAGTGAGAGAGAAAGACATCTGACATCCATCTATGGCCTCCACATGTACAGGTACCTTGCACATAAGTGTACACATACCACACACACAAGCTATGAATGGTAGTAGGTCATAGTTCAGTGTTATAGAAGGTGGCTCAGAGGTCTACCAAGTCACTGAATTATATTCACTTGGGATGGGAGAACAAGTTGCCCTCTGACTGAGAGGCTGATCCTGAGAGTCATGGAAACCAGTGTGTATTAATACAGAGAGTGACAAAGTCAGACTTGCCCTCTAGGAATCTAACATGGATGTTCCGAGAAGGACACATTACAGGGGGGACCAATGGGAAGACTGGCGCTGTTCTCCAGATGAGAACTGGAGGCAGCAGTGAAGGAACAAAAACAGGGTTCCAGGAGAGACCAGAGTTAGGGACTGTGACAGAGTCAGGGATGTGTGACAAGAGCAAAGAGCCTAGGATAATTGAGGTAAATGGGACAGGGGTGAGGGTGCCAGAGGAAATGAGAGTGGGAACCATTTATTGGGATGAGGAGCTGGGGTAGGGGAAAGAAGCTGAATTACATCCACATGGGGCCCCCTAATTTTGAGACACCTGCAAGAAACTCCAGGAGGATGACTGCGCTCTGATCACCAAGGCTTTGGGCATGGGCAAGTTGTCCCGAATGGGTGTGGGAGACGGAAGAGAGAGAACCAGGTAGTGGCCTGGAGTGCTCAAGCACACGAGAGGACAGAAGCCAGGAGCCAACCATGAGAAACAGAGGAGCACGCAGGATCCCAGGAGGGAATCGCTTAAGAGCATGGTGGAGGGAGCTGGGTGATCAGTGAGACCTAGGAAAGAAGTTAAGGAGAGGCCAGGTTCTGGAGGCTCTGAGGGGGTATAGTACCCGTGATGCAGGGCTGATGGGAGATGGGACAGGTTGAGGAGAGAGCAGGTAGGGATGGGAGAAATGGATTCTTGGAATGAGTCTGTGAAGGAAAGACGTGATGTTGAGGGCAGGGCTGAAGCAGGAGGGCAGCAAATTCGTTTGAATTCTCAAGGCCTGGAGAGGGGGGCCACCATTGAGTTGAAGTTTCTAAAGAAATGGGTACAGTCAGAATTCACAGTAACTGGGCCTGAGATGGGAAAGCCTTCCTCTGTAGATGACGGGTGGGGGAGGCTAATAAACCCAGAGATGAGGAAAGGGGATTGTCAAATGGCTTTTATTTTGACATTGAGGCAGGAGACACGATCAAACACTGAGGCTGCAGGTGAAGTGAAAGGGACTTGACAAAGCAGATGTCAAAACCTGCTCAGGGAGCCGGCTGATAAGTTTCCAGAATGTGAAGAACAAGTTGTTAAACACAGTTATTGAACATCAAATTAGAATAGATCCACATAAACATCTCCAACGCCTTTGTGAGCATGGCAATACTGGGGCCGCAGATCTTAAGTAGTGGGCACGGTAGAAGTGAGAGCAAGTCACACATGACAAACTGAGCAAAACTCCTTTCTTGGGCCTTCAGCATGAGCTAGCAAACTGAAGCTCCAGCGGAAGGAATTCAGAGGCAATGGAGAGGGTCAGGACTGCTGTGTACTTCACAATAGACCAGCCAGCTCTTATTGATTTTCTGGGCTAGGCTAAAGTTTGGTAATTGTCCTTTGGTCATGGGCATGGTTTCAAAAGATGTTTTTCCTTCTTGTGGGTAAACATTCTGACCTTGAGGTTTGTGGGCTAATGGACAGTGACTTAACCCCGTAACTGCTGAATTGCTCCTACTGCTGGGAATCATTAAAGTCACAGGCTGTGGTTTGCTCTAGACCAGTGATTCTCAACTTTCCTAATGCTGCAACCCTTTAATACAGTTCCTCGTGTTGTGGTGAGCCCCAACATAAAATTATTTTTGTTGCTACTTCTTTGCTATTGTTATGAATCATAATGTAACCATGACCCCCTCCCCCACATGAGGGTCTCAATCCACAGGTTGAGAATCATTGCTCTAGACCTAAGCACAAGATACAGTGGAACATTCCAGCTCCAGCAGACAACAGGCCAAGTTAGCCCTTTATTGTTATGGTTTTGGATAAACCATGTGTTAAATATTCAACATGTCTGCCTGCAGAGCTCAGTGGAACCTGACCCTGTCGGGTTAGGACAACAAAGGGGACAGACACACTATGAAGGCAGAGATTGTCAATCCTTGTATTGACAATCCTTCAGTCTCTCATCAGTTGTCTGCAGGTTTAAGCAAAGGATCAGTGTTTTTCAGAGAAAGCAGGCTTGAAGTTGCTGGGTAGTAACCAAGGCAACTGTTATCCAAACCCACACGTCTGAGGTTTTATCTCTGGCAAGCTCGTGGGAAGCTAATGGTGCATTGCTCAGCTGTGACCTCCAAAATTATCAATGTTTAAATTAACTAAGAGTGAATGTTGTGATTTTTTCCTGATGGTTGAGCTGACTTCAGGGGCTTACCAAGGGCTTTTGGTGGGATAAGGTTCGTCCTCAGCAACTCTCTTCCTTTGTCTTTGTCACTTGGATGGCCATCTCAAATGCCACTGGTCTTAGCTTAGTCTAGACACAAAGCCCCTCCTGTCTATAAACATTCTGGCCTTGTGACCATTTAATCTGGTGTTTTACGACAAGGCAGTTTAAAGCACACTTTTTATAGGTAACAGGTATAGAGCCCCGAGTCTATGAGTTTTTTGGACCCTGTCACCACCTATCTCAGTGGTTCAAAATAGCTGGATGAATGGATAGCCTTTTCTGAAAATGGTGTAAAATTGAACACTGCTCTTGAAAGACTTTGTGAGAATGGGAAGATATTTATCATACATCCAACAAAGGAGAAGTTTACCAGAGTTTATGAAGAAGTCATATAATCCAACAGTGAATAAACAACCCAATTAGGAAAGGAACTGGCACAAATGGCACATGGCACACAGAAAATACTCAGTGTCACTAACCATCAGGGAAATGTACAATGACATTCTATCGCACACACAGCACCCAAATTGAAACGAAACATAACAAAAATGCCAAATGCGGGGGAGGGTGCAGAGAAACTGGTTCAGTCATATATGTGACCATTAAAAACACAAAATGGCACAGTCAGTTTGCACAGGTGTGTCAATGACCCAGCAACTGCACTGGTAGACATTAGTCCAAAAGAACAAAAATGAATGCTTATGCAAACCCTGCACTTCTGTGTTCAGGAGCTAGAACTAGACATGACTCAATGTCCTGTGATGGGTTAACCGCTAAGTGACCTGTGGTTCTAACCTCATCCATATCTCTGTGGACTGCTCAATAAGAACAGGTTCATAGAAGCACCAACTTGAGGCCCCAAAACCCATCCTAAAAGATCACAGGCCATGAGATTTGGTTCATCTAAGGTTACTTAACCACCATTATTAAAGATATGGAGAACAGATTCATGGTTGCCAGGCGTTTAGGGGTAGAAGGAAAGAGGGTGGAAGCTTTCAGAGCAGAATAGGAGGAATCTCTGTGGTGACAAAGATGTTCTGTGTCTTACCTGTGTCAGAGTCAAGATGGCATGGTGGAGGAAAAGCTGTGTAAAGGCATAAGGAAATCTCTTTGCATTATTATTGTCTGTCCTTTTGGAAATGGTCTCACACTGTAGTCCAGGATTGCCTGCGATTCACGCTCTGTTATCCAGGCTGGCTTCAAACTCACAGCAATCCTCCTACCCCCAGCTGCTCATGTGCTGGGATTGTAGGTGCAAGCCATTGCTCCTTGCTCTTTGTATTGTGTCTTACAACTCCGTGTGAATCTGCAATCACATCCGAGTTTAATTAAAGACATAGTTAAATGGGGATTTGTACCATGGAGTTTCATTTATATAGCATACTTTCATGGGCAAAATTATATATTCAGATTAGTGAAGGTGCAGGGCAAGTGGAGGAGGGTAACTAGATTGCTACTGGAGGGTACCTTGTGGTGAACTGTTGCTTCCTGACAGTGGAAGTCACAGGAATGGTCACATGTCAGGAGGACTACAGCCCTACATACGCAGATGACAGCAGATGGCATAGGAATCTGAGCAAGGTGGATAAGCTCATCAATATTAGGTTTCTGGATGTGATACAGTTCTGTAAGGCACCATCATTGGCTAAAGGACATGAGGCCTCTCTGTGTTCTTTTATTTCTTATTTCAATTTTATTTTATGTGTATAGATGTCTTGTCTGCATGTGTGTCTGTGCATCTTGTATGTATAGTACCCTCATAAGCCAGAAGAAGGTATAAGATTCTCTAGAACTTGGGTTATTAGATTGTTGTGAGTCGCATGTGAGTGTCTGGAATAGGACCCAGGTTGGGTCTGGAAGAGCAGCCAGTGCTCTTGCCCACTAAGCCATCTCTCCAGCCTTCTGTCTTATTTCTTACAGTTATATGTGAATATACGAGTATCACAACATTTAAATAGTAGAATTACAAATCAGTGCATTAAAAAAAAAATATTAGCACTAAAAGCAGACAACTTCCTGTTCCACTAGATCAACACTGTTTGAGTTGACTGAAATAGGGGTATTTACACCATCAGAATGAGCAAACACTACAAAAGCAATCCTTTCTTCAGAGCCCGCTGTTACACATCTGCAGTGCACCGTGGGGTGACAGTCTGGGTGGTGGAGTTCTCTTTGAGGACAGGAACTGGAGTACTAAGATTAGTTGGACACTGTCCACAGTCTGGTTGGGTGGAGATCAGGACTTTATGGTGGCCTAGCCCATCCTGTTCATCATTATGAATGTCTGGGGGAGCAGATTGGGGTAGGAGCTGAGTTTGAACTAAGGGCTTCATGGGCCTCGGTCACCTGAAGCAACTTCTTTCTTCCTCTCCCTTCCTAGCTGACTCTGTAACTCCTTACAGGGAAATGGCAGGTACCCTACTGAGAGGCTACCTGTGAACCTGTATTCCTCTCTTCCTCAAGGAAGTTTACCAACTCCAAGGTACCAGAGACTCTATGCAGGGAATCTATCGGGGCTACATATATCACATCTGTATGGTGGACATACATTTACTAAAGGGCCAAACCTCTGACCCTTCTCTTTTGCCTAAGAATGGGCTATGGGCTACTCATATGTAACATGATATAGATTGTTATAGATTCTATACCATGGGAGGTCTCCTCCCAGACCTCCAAAAGAAGACACCTTTATGGCCTTGTGGGTCTGAATTTACCTCCATCTTTATCATGTTGCTTTCTGCTGTTGGGATTAATAATTCTTCTCATAAATGCCTTACTCTCCAAAATAAAACTAAAAAATAGACAATAATTGAATCTGTTACCCAAAAGGACAATCTGCCTTAGTGTCTCTGCTTGAACCCCACAATCTGATATGTTGCAGGGGTTAAACTCATGGAGTCCAGGCTGTCTTTGAGCTTCCTGGATAGCCAAGGATGACCTTAAACTCTGGATTCTCCTGTCTCTGTTTCCCACATTCTGGGATTACAAGTGTACAACACTTCTGTACAAGGCCTACTCAGCTTCAGGGAAAGATTTTGGCTGCTCTTGTTGAGGTTAGCATTCTTCTAGGTGCTGTGAGGGAAGGTCAGTGGGGGGAAGGGGGAGGAGCATTTAGGATCTAACAGTTAGTGCTTGGTGCTAGAACGTAGAGCCTGAGCTAAGAGAGACACTGAGGCAGCAAGGATGAGGGCTGAGAATAGAGTGGAAGTGTCCACAGGCTGGAGGCCCCAAGGAGCCTGAGCATCTTGTTAAGCTAGTAAAATAAAGGGGAACGGTGGTGGCCAGGAGATAATCTCTAGGAGTCTCCAGCATGGCCCTGGGGATGTGCAGGAGCAGAAATAAGGATCAGTTGTAGAGGAGCCTTAGGGGTGACATTAGGGACATTGATCAGGAGTCAGAATCGACTTGGTTTCTTTCCAGGGAGCCTGATGCCTCCTTTGGTTGAGGCAGGATGTAGGGTAGAAGAGACACTGGAAAGAGATAAAGGAGAGTAGAGAAGGAAAACAAACCAGAATGGAAATGAAAAGACTAAAGAGAAAAAGCATTCGTTCTTAGCGCAGGCAAGAAAGGAAAATTAATGTGGAAAGCTAAAGGGAGTTTGGGAGGCTGCTGGTGATATTAAATGTCTGTATTTTAATCAAAAAGGCTAAAGGTCTTAACTGAGAGTCTAAATCACCCTAGAGGCCAGGCTAAATTGCAGCCTTTGTATTTCTTAAACTGTCATAAGAGTCTGAAATTATCAAACTTTTCAGAGCATGTCCCAAGTTGCAAGACAAAGGTTACCTACAAAAATGAAAGAGTGGCCAGGAATGTCTTCTTGTTTCATGGGGACCAGCCCCACTGACAACCTTCAGTAGCTCCCAGTCCTCAGTGGCCGGGTTGGGGCAGTAGGGGCAGGACTGGAGACGCAGCTCCACGCTGCTAGCTGGAGTGACCTGAGTTCTTTTGAGAGACCTCCGTTCAGGTGAAGCCAGTATTATTGACTTAACTGCAGAAAAAAAAATTCAGGGTGAGCCAGCAAGAGGCAGAGTTGGAATCAATTAGAGGAGATCTAGGCTGAGCAATGGTGGGCTTCCCTAAAGACAGTCACACACGTGTGTCTCTACAGAAGCCATCTATATGATTTTGGTGGCTTCCGAAGTCACATCTCAAAGGGTTCTTCTGTTTTCTTTTCTTGTGAAAGAAACTATACATTGCTTCCTGGTGTGCACTGAAGGGGATTAGAGCTGATAAAGTAAGACCCTGGATCACAGAGGATGCGTGGGCAGGAAAAAGTTTTTTTACCGTGAACAAAAGGGAATAGTCATATTGTAGAGTGTTCTAGAAACTTTCTGGAAAAAAGTAAAGCCATCATACTAAGACCTTTAGCATAGATCATGGCTATTTTAACGTTCGTCTTTGAAATTCTCTCTCTGTAAAAGGAATACTGTCTCTATGTAGGCAACATTCCCAGCACATCTTGGTAACTGTACTGACATTCTTGCTTCTCAGCAAGCCTGAAACTTCTCCAGACTCCGGAGTAGGGGTTCCTTTCCTCTCCCGTGTATATTAACTTCCCATTTTCGGTTTCTCCCGTACAGACTAGTGGGGAGAAGGAAGCTTCCTAAATAGAGGAGGTTTGAACTGGAAGGGAGGAGGCAGAACTGAAACTCAGAAAAGTCTGAGTCCTATGGAGACCCAGACACGAACTCAAGAACTTAGTTTACTTGCACCTAAGAAGTGAAAGAACCTGTCAGTCTCTTCAAGGTGCAGAAGCTGTGTCATCCTTCCTCAAATATGGATTGCATACTGTCGCACAGTGCTTAGCAAATGTTTGCAGAGTTAAATGGAGCTGAAAGGAGAAGGACAGAGGGCTTCAACTAATCCACCGGGAATGTGGTAGAGCCTAAACTCAAGATGGACACAGGAGGATCCTCTTGGTGGAAGACGGGTGGAGACAGCTTTTCTTTTCTTCTTAGTGACCCCAGCACGGCCACCCAACCCTGGCTGTAGGTCACAGCATCAACCATGCCTATAGCCATCGCTAGTTATCTCATGAGCATCAGGACCACTCAAGCATGTTCCCACTAGATGACTTCTGTTGTGTCCAGTGCAAAGCTCAGCATGTGGCGAACTCAGAGAGGCCCTAGGTTGACACTGCAGGCCAGAAGCGGGCCTAGGCATAGCACCTTCCAGTGGTCTATCACACACCCTAGCTGAACTCGCCCAATATTTGTGCCCACTGATCCTCTGGTCCTGTCTGCTCAGAAAGCTTGTGCCAAATAACTTTCTTGTTCTGTAGGTAGAGGTGGGCATGGAAAATTCCATAGTTCCCATTGTGAAAAGTACTCCATTTTGGGATCAAAGGAAGGGCAGGGGGAGGAGGGAGAGAGGCGAGAGGAGATGATTCAGAAACAGCTGAACTTTGAAAAACGGAAGAAAAAAATCTCTCGTGCACTGCAGAAAAGTGTCTTTTTAAATGAAGCTGTGCCAGGGGACTGAAAAATTGCTTATGAGCAGAGGGCATTGGCTGAGGGAGCAGTGAACTGACAGGGCAGACTGAGGAACTGCTGGGAGATTGCTTTGTTCAGAGGCGGCAAAGGAGACTCAGAACACATGCTCAATCACCAACTTGCAAGAGGCCACCAAGTCCTACAGCCTCTGAATAATGTGACCACTGAGGAAGATGGATTTCAAATAGGACAGCCACTAAGTACTATAGCCACTAAATGCCTTGAAGCTAAATATTATGTCTACTAAATACCAAGATAGCAAATGTTAGAGGTACTGCTTAACACCTAAATTGAATACGTCTGATGCTGAGTATTATAGGCAATAAAGAACACTGAAATTAAGTCCTTCTGATAATAAATATTGTAAGCACTACACAACACTGAAACTAAATACTCCAAGTATGGAATCCTATGTGCTCTAAATACTAGGGCCCCTGAATCATCCAGCCACTAATAGTGTAGCAATGAAACCACACCTTAGACATCAATATTAGTGTTAGTGCTCTATGCCAGGCCTATGGAAAATCAAGAATGTTTTTGAATAGAATGACAGTCTTAGGGCCCTGGATTCTCATCTTGGACCTATTGTCTGACCTACAAAGTCTGGATCCTGGTGGGCACCTGGGCTAGAAGAAAGCAGGAGGAAACAGGCATTAATTCATTTTTTTGAGAGGGAGCTCCTACATAGAGGTTACAGTTTCCTTCCAGTAGAATGCTATACCTGGGCTTGGCAGCCAGTTCATATTCCCCTAACCCTAGTGCTGGGACTGCAGCAAGAAAAGACTTTCTAGGTAAGGTTGGTGGTACATCCCAGCACTTGGAAAACTAAGACAGGGGGGTCACAAGTTCAAAGACAGCATAGACTACATGGTGACGCTCTATGCCAAAAACAACAACAACAACAACAACAAAAACAAAAACAAAAACAAAAAACCCACAAAAGCTAGGGATATATCTTAGTTGTATAGTGCTTTCCTATCATTTAAGAGTTGTGGAGAGACCCTCCCTAAAATGTGACGTTCCATTTTTCATGATTCTATAGATCAAGAAATGGACAGGATTCTGGTCTATAGAACCTTGCCAGGAGCTCATTTGCTCAGTTGCATCCAGCCGTTGGCCAGGCTAAGAGGCTCCCTTCCCATACCTACTACCCTGTTACTTTCCCATGTGGTCCTCTCTGCATGGCTATCTCGGGCTCCCACAGCATGATCTGAAGATAGCCAAACCAGTAAGTTAGACTGGACTCCAAGAATGTTCACCAAAGAGTTAAAGACAGATAATATTGTCTACCTGCCAAGATCCATCCTCGGGAATTATACCAAGTCACTTCTGCCATATTCTGTTGGCTAAAAGAAGTCATAGAATGACCTCATATTTAACAAAAGGAAGGCCAGGCATGGTGGTACATGCCTTTAATCCTAGCACCCAAGAGGCAGAGGCAAGTGAATCTCTGTGAGTTCAAGGCCAATCTGGTCTACATAGTGAGTTCTGTGACAGCTAAAGATACATTCTATCAAGAAAAAGTAAAATAAAGACAGAAAGAAAAAAGTAAAAGGGAGAAAGAAGGAAGAGAGAGAGAGAAGAAAAAGAGAGACAGGCTCCATTTTTAACTAGAAATAAGGGGTAAAAGCATCTTTGGCCGTATTTAACCCAGGTATGGGTACAATGAATGCTGTGGTGACTTGCTCAGTATTCTCTTCAGGATGGAGGCATTTGCTTCTGAGGGAGTATCGGTGCTTACAGCTGGATCTTTGCTGAGAGTGAAGAGCCCAGCTCCTTTACGTCAATATATGGACATTTACAATAACTCTAAAGGGCCATGCCAGTTCTGGAGTCCCCTAGACCAATCACAGTTGATAGGTGTGTTGCAGTTCAAGCTTCTATATCTTCCACTTCCATGAGAATTTCACAGCCACTTCCCACATGTGGATCTCTGCCCCTAAGTGTTTCCCAGGGGCCCTACCTCATCCATCGGCCTGAGCCATGATGGGGCACACAGTGGGTTAGACAGCATTCAAAATAGGATGAGGCCTCCATCAGGCAACAGAATATGCAAAGGTAAGGCTGAATGGAGAGGCGTGGGCCTTGAAGGAGTGAGTGAAGTGAGAGAAGCAGCTGAGGTTCAATCCAGGCAAATGCTTACCCGTCATACTAATGCAAATCTTCGGGACATTGTCTGCAATTGTCATCGTTATAAATACAAGGCATTGCAAGGCACATCTTAAGACTTAAATTCTGTAACTCACAGCTCTGGTTGCTTATTTCAGGATGGATTGAAGATGTGAAAAAGATGAATTGAAGAATGTGAACATACTTAAGGCTACGGGAATGCTCCAGGTTCCCCATTTTACACCTCCTTTACCCAGTATTCTCCTCAGCCAAGATCTTTCCATTTACAAGAGACCGATTTAGGTAAGGTCATTGATTCATCTGGAGAGTTAATTATTCATTTGAATTGGTTTGTGGAAAAAGCTCCAGAGAGCCCACAAGAATAAATTGAAAAGCTATTAGAACCAACAGGAGAATTTAATAAAGTAGCTGGATGCAAAATTCAATAGCTTCCTCATCAACCAGCCACAACCAATTAGAAAATACAATGGGAGTTAAGCAGGCAGGGGGACAGAGATAACAACAATAAGAAAAGCACCTGGGATTCGCCTGCACAACAGGGCGGGGTACAGGAAAAAAACAAACAGCAACAGCAAAAACCTGGGATTCACCGTCCCAATAAGGCGGAATACAGGAAACTGTCCCAACAAGGCGGGACGTAGGAAACTCACATCTTCAAGTTTATTAGCTTTGAAATCTCATGACATAATTAGATGGAAAAGCATGTCACGTTCAAACACAGGGAGGGAGAAGTAATACCCTGAAGAGCTAACCTGCTCCCGTTAAAGAAAAGAGGAGTTGGGTGGGTGGTCAGGCCTGATGGGATGCATCCTTCAATCCCAGCGTTCAGGAGGCAGAGGCAGGTGGATCTCCATGAGTTAGAGTAATCCTGGTCTAAATGTAAGTCCAGGTCAGCCAGTGCTAAGTCGTGAGATCTTGTCTCAAGAACAAATGTCTATGGGAATAATGAACAAAGTCGAAGGTGAACAAGTAGAACGTTTGCCCTATCAGATTAGATACACACTGTAGCAGAAATTACAAAACTAGCATGACGTAAGACTTGGCAGACACACTGGTGGGCGATACTGACCAGTAGATGCCAGAGTGCAAGAGAGTCTGCTCAGCACCTCAGGATGTGGAGCCTTAGTTGCAGCAGAGTTATTGCCAATGAAGTAAGTTAAATTAAGATGAGGTCATCGCAGATTAGATAATATGAGAGGAGTTGGTCTAAGAAGAGGGAGCACTAGGCTAGAGATGTAGCTCAGTTGGTAGAGTACCTGCTTAACATATGTCTTAGTGTTCTATTGCTGTGAAGAGATACCATGACCGCTGCAACTCCTAAATCAAAGCACTTAATGGGGAGATGGCTTACAATTTTGAAAGTTTAGTCCGTCATCCTCATGGCAGGGAGCATGGCAGCATGCAGGTGAGCATGGTTATCTGAGAGATCTGCATTCAGATCCAAAAGTAGCAGGAAAAGAAAGACACTGGGTCTAGCCTGGGCCTCAAAGCCCACCCCCAGTTGCATACGTTCTTCTATAAGGCTACACCTACTAATCCTTCTAAGTTGTGCCATTCCCTGATGACTAAGCATTCCAATATATGAGCCTATGGGGGCCATTCCTATTTAAACCATCACAGCATACATGAAGCCCTGGGTTCAACTCCCGAGACAGAGTGATAGAAGAAAATAAATAAATTCATATATGTTTCACATCAAACTTTATAAAATGCAATACCTCAGGGGAAGAAAGGCGCGCACACACACTTTGGATAAGGGGCTAGGTAGGTTTTTTTCCCATTAATTTATTTTTTATTCACTTTACATCCCGACACAGCCCTCCCCTTCTCCCTACCCCCCCATGGCCCCTCCCCCCATGATAGCTTTGTTTCTATTCTGACAAAATACACACAGAATTTACCTTTTGTGGACATTTTAAGTCTGAGACTCAGTGGCAGCAAGTGGATTCACAGTATTGTTTAAGGTTCACTGCTGTGATTGGGGGAATGTTTTGATGTTTCAGAACCTTGTCTGCCCACAGTCCCACTGAGCCCTTGAAGCTTAGCCTCCTTCCCCTTCCCCTCAGGCTCCCATTACTTTGCTATGTAGTACTCTCTTTCTCTGTTGGTGCACCTCTTCTGACACTTTGTGGACGTGAACCCACATGGTCTTTCCCTCTGGGTCCTGACGTCTTGCACTTAGTATGCTTTCAAGGCTCCCCTGCATTGCCATAAGTTTCAGAATTCCATTCTTCTTCATGGCTGGGTGATATTTCCTTACATGTAGGTACATATCCCCACTTTACCCATCCCTCCCACAATGGATATTTGCATCGTCTGTTCCTCTTGTATACTAACAAGCCTGTGTTGAAATTCCTGCTTTCATTTCTTTTGGTGATATACCAAGGGCAATTATTGGTTCATATGCTAATTTTATGTTTAACCTTTTGCAGAATGTATGGTTTATAAATTTTTCATTTGCATTTAAAAATGTCCTCTATTGGTGTTTTATAATTAAAAAATGAACATTTTTTTTCCCTCAAATGCTTCCTTTTTTTCAGTCCAGGCAAGGACATTGGGTGTCCTGCTCTGTTACTTGAAACAGGGTCGCTCAATGAACCTGGATCCAGGCTGGTGGCCAGCAAGCCCTGAAGCACTAGAATTACAGGCATGTGCATAGCCACATTTAGCTTTATATGTGGATGCTGTGGATTTGAACTCATGTCTTCATGCTTGTGAAGCAAGCAGTTTACCCATTGAGCCACCTCCTTGGTTCCTCCCTGTTTTGTCCTTCCTTTCTTCCTTCCTTCCTTCCTTCCTTCCTTCCTTCCTTCCTTCCTTCTTTCCTTTGACAGAGATTCCCTGGGCAGACCAGACTGTATGAGCTCCTGCCTGAGTGTCCTAGTACTGGAATGGCCAGGCTGAGCCAGTACAGGCAGCTTGCCCCCAGTGCTTTCCATTCTTCTTTCTACCTATCCTAAGACATCAGTTCTTGGAGCCAAGCAACATATCACTCATTATCTGTTGTTTGGTTTGGGGATTTTGCTTTTGGGGGTAGGTCTTTCTAGGCAGCCTCAACTGGCTTAGAAGTCATCACATAAACCACGTCGTCCATGAACTTAGAATGATACTGGCCTCATAACTGGCAAAATGGCTGTTTTAAATCTACCCAGGATTTGTTTTGATTAGCTAAGGTAACAATGACAACTCTGGCCTTTTAAGGAGAAAAAAAGATTTCTTTTCTTGTTATTTAGCTGGTTGTGTGTGTGTGATGGCACCTGAGGAGGCCAGAAGAATGGAGCCTCTGGATCTGGAGTCAGAAGTGAATGTGTGTCATCCAGTGTGGGCGCTAAAAACCAAACTGGGCTATCTGCAAAAATCAGTGTATGCTCTGAACTGCAGAGCCATCTCTCCAGCCCCACAACAGTGTCTTTTAAAACAAGAATATATTATTTAAAGTTGCCGAGAGAAGGGGCCAAGCAGGGCCATGTCGGGACACAAGAAGCAGACAGAATAAGAGAAGACACAAGCCAGAGCCTTTATTGTGATTTCAATGAATAAAGTGGGGTCCACACACCTCAGAATAACTAGTTGGAATAGTTTTAACAGGCTTTTGACTAGCAGAATAGCTCCTAGATGTCTAGTATCTAGCCTTGGCATAATTTAGGGCAGGGAGAATATTGGCTTAATGTATGAGAGTTAAAGAATGTGACTGAGGATCTGACCACAGAATTGATTCCTGCATATGAAAGCAAACTCACAGGCAAGGTGTTTAGCCTCTCTAGGTCAGCAGTTCTCAACCTGTGGGTTGAGATATTTACATTATGACTTATAACCATGGCAAATTACAGTTATAAAGTAGCAACAAAAATAATTTTATGGTGTGTGTTTGGGGGGGGGGATCACCACAACACAAGGAACCGTATTAAAGTGTCTCAGTATCAGGAAGGTTGAGAACCACTTGTCTAGGTTCTCAGCTAGCCATGTGGGAGTTGTCTCCCCAGGATCAGGAAGGTCACCAGATGTCAAAGCACAGTGGACAAAACCATGTGGTCAATATAAAGATACATGTACAAGGTCATTCTTCACAGACTCTCTAATACCAGAGGCAAGAACCTGTGATGGCTAGTGCTATCAACTAGACAGTGTAGACTCAGCTGAGGCAGACCTCTGCACATGCCTGCAAGGGATTTTCTTAATTGGGTCCATTGAGGTATACAGACCCATCCTAATCAGCAGCACAGTTTCATGGGTGGGGTAAAGGAAATAAAAAGGAAGAGGTATCCAGTGGAACATCAGTATGGTTGTATCCATGGCTGTCTGCTCCTCATTATGGATGTGGTGTGACATGCTATTCAAGTTTTACTGCCTTTCTGCATACTGACTTTCCCTCAGTGGCGGACTGTAACCTGGAACTGTGTGTCAAATAAACTATCCCTCTTTAAGCTGCTTTGGTTGGAGAATTTTATCACAGCAACAGGAAAAGAAGCTGATACAGAAACAAAGGAAACTTTTGTCATCTATGGAGCTGCTTACGTAAATCTTGACATATCAGAGCCATTGAGTGTCATGTAACCATGGGAAATTATTTTGAAGTACATTGATTTACAGCTTTTTTTAATTAAAAAGAATCATTAAATTGTCACCACATTGGGGTAACTGACAACTGTGTGCCCAAGACATTGTCATTCATATTTGGATTCAGAATAAACTATGCCTTATTTTCCTTGAGATGAGAGATATATTTTTGCACTGACAGTATTTGGTGCCCCATATGAGGCCTCAAACGGATCTACTTTCAACAGAGGAGTCACCTAGATTAGTATCAGGTGCCCACATGGACTGCTGTGGCCAAGTATTCAGCATTGCTTTCTTGAGTGGATGTGGGTGAGTTCTCTCTGAGGGTCAGACCCTTATTGGTCAATCCACGGCCCATTGCTTTATTTGGGATGGTTATTTGGATCTTATTTTGATATACTATTTTGGTTTTAGATCATTTGGTTTATTTTACTAGCATTCAATATTTCTTCTGTCAATCCTTCAAAATACAATTCTGCACTAAATTCTTTTAAAATTATGTCTATGTGTGTGTTTCTATATATGTGTGCATACACGTGAGTAAAGAGGCCAGGAGAGGGAGTCAGATAGCCTGAGCTGAAGCTCGGGCAGTGTGGGCTGTCCAGTGTGGCTACAGGGAACTGACTTAGGTCCTTTGGAAGAACAGCTAGTGCTTTTAATCACTAGGCCATCTCTCCAGCTCCACAGATTTGGTGTCCCCCCCCCCCAGCTTCCTGTGCCTTTATTTTATAGCTTTGTGTTTTCTTTATTTTAGTATTCCTATGATCACATGACCATAAAGGGACTGAAGATGCATTTTTCCCCTCCAGTCCAGCAGGGTGGAAATGTCAAAACACCCCATGTATATAATTGACTCATAGGGAAGCCCAACAAAATAGATCATTTCTGGGTTGGAAAGAACATTTTTGGCCCAGTTGGGAAGAGACACACAGGCTTGATCACCCAGTGTCTTGAGCCCTTTATGTTCCAGTAAGCATGCAGGACAAGTCTGAGACACAGAGGGAGAAGCTGACCTCAGGATAAAAGCTGGGGAAGTTGCTTCTGATGTCAGCACATAAACCAGATCCCTCTGTAACACAGAGAAGCTTTAGATTTTCAGGAGGGAATAAGATATAGAGATTCAAGGAAAGAATGTTTGGAGAAGGACCACCATGTCTTATCCTGACTGCTTTTATGTTTGATAATTATGTTATGTCAATTTTCAATTTTTTTTTTATTCTGGGGAAATAGCCTCCTTGATCATGGCATCTTCCCTGCTAGGTAAGTATAAAAATTAACTCTCTGAGCTCTCACCCTTTCATCTGTCTTCTCTGACTTTGCCTTTTTCTCCTTGGCTCCAAGAACACAATTCTGTTTCAAAGGGAACAATGGCTTTAGGATACTATGTAACATGTTCAACTGCAAGTGACAGTGCATCCCGTGAGTCCCACTCAGCATTTGCACAGTAGAGGCAGCTGGCTCTCTGTGAGTTGAAGGCCAGCAGTCTGTTTTACAAGTGAGAACCAGGCTAACTAGGGTGACAAAAGACACCATCAAAAAAGAAATGAGGGAGGGAGGGAGGGAGGGAGGGAGGGAGAGAGAGAGAGAGAGAGAGAGAGAATGATAGATAGATGATAGATGATAGATACATACATACATACATACAAACAATGGGGGCAGTGAGGGAGGGAGGGAAGGAAGGAAGGAAGGAAAGAAAGAAAGAAAGAAGAGAAAATCTGCTTGTGAGGGTGTCTCACTCTCTGCAGCTTAACTCTTAAACAGAGAAACCCTTTGGCTAGGAGTATAGCTCAGTAGTAGAGCATCTGCCTGGCACAAGCCCCTGATATAAAGCACACAGCTTTAATACCAGTCCTCAGGAGGCAGAGGCAGGCAAATCCCTGTGCGTTCTGGTCTATGTAGCAAGTTACAGGCCAGTTGAGGCTACACAGTGAGACCCTGTCTCAAAAAATATTAATAAAAACAGAAAAAGCTATTGCCCTAAGTATGGAATAAGTCTTAACTTTGGACTTTTCCCCTTTCTGAGAGTTTGTGTTGCATCTCAAATACAGATGAACATTTTCTACTTCACTTTTGCTAAAAAAAAAAAAAAAAATTCACTGTGGTTCAAGCTTACTCTTTCCTTGGGATTGATTTTACATGCCATTTTGAGTCTAAAACAGCAAAGGGGAAACTAAATCTGTCCCTCAAAGACCAGACTTTTACATTTAACTTTATGTGTGGTACAATTATTATTGTTGGCATGAATAATTTAAATATGTATATCTGTGAATATAAACATGTTTAGGATGATTTTGGACTGTTTGGACTGCCACTACGTCTTTTGAAAAACAGGTTTCTCATGGCCCTTATCTTGGTCAAGTCTAGAATGGTCATCTTTAAAAAAAAGAAAGAGAGAGAGAAAAAAAGAAAGCTGTTGGGCCTGAAAATGGTCCACAAGTAAAGAGCTCGGTACAAGCCTGGCAACATGAGTTCTGTGCCCAGAGCCCACATAAAAGAAGGGGAACTGGGTGATGGAGAGATGGCTCAGTGGTTAAGAGCACTGACTGCTCTTCCAGCAGTCCTGAGTTCAATTCCCAGCAACCAAATGGTGGCTCACAACCATCTATAATAGAATCAGAAACCCTCTTCTGGTGTGTCTGAAGGTGTTGGACCCACGAAGGTCGCAAGTACCAGTAGTTCCCCCTCCCCCTCGCAAAGACACGGAGATCGAGAGTGATGCAATCAGCAAGAGGTTTATTATTTCCAATGTATTGGGGTCGTCCTACCCATGAGGCAGAGGCGACCCGTGGAGCCCATTCAGGGACCTTATATAGGATTTTAGAACAGCTGCCATTAGGTACAATGTGATTGGCAGAACAGTGTGACTTTTAAACTGATTGGTCTTTAGGGAATGAGATAGCAGGGGCTTAATCAGTCCCTCCCTCCCAGCCTACCTGTTTTCTAACCTGTTTCTCCCATGTGCTTGGAAGTGGGGGAGGAGACATCTGCTAGCTAGGTGGCCTTATCTCCGGAGATGATAGGGGAGGAGGGGAGGAAAAGCATTTCTTTCAAAGGCAGCTACAGTGTACTGACATAAATAAAATAAATAAATCTTTAAAAAAAATAGTAGGGGAACTGATTCCACAAAAGTTGCCCTCTGAGGTTGGAGAGATGGCTTATTGGTTAAAAGCTCCTGCAGAGGATCTGAGGTTGGTTCCTAGGACCCTATTAATGTTATTAATGACCACATTAATGCTATTCCTGGATCTTATAAAGTTATAGCTGAGGTTAGTATGTCCCTATAGTGATAATGTTTTCATTAGGCCCTCCTACCTTACTTGAACCAAGTAATCTTTTGTTTTTATTTTTTTACTTTGGTTTATTTAGCATGTATGTGTTGGGGGCATGCTCGCACTATGGTCTGCATATGGAGGTCAGGCAATGAGTGGGAGTTGGTTCTCTCCTTCCAACCTATGGATTCCAGAGATCAAAGCCAGGTTATCAGGCCTGACAGCAAGTACCATCATTTGCTAAGCCATCTTTCCAGCCCGTTTGAACCAAGTCTTATTTAAAAGTATTCAAGTTTTTCACTATCTTCATAAAATAACTCCTTCATTATCCAATATAATTTGACCTTTAAAATTCAGTGTTTAAATAGATAAATATTTATTTTAAATTTTCCAAAAACAAGCTCTATTTTGAGGTGCCTCTATTTTAAATCCGGACTCCTATAGCCACAACCAAACTCCTTTGACTGAAAAAATAAATGGTGTGGAGGCTGTTTTCCGATTTCCTTCCAAGCCAGGCTTTCCTAGTGAGAACCAGGAGGAGATCTGGAAGTAAATGAGCATCTTTTCTTCTCACAGGAAGCTGGAGCTGGAGATACAGTCCTAATGATAGCAACAACCCCTCCCCACCAGAAGCTGGGGCCTCTTCCTCTAGGTTTGGCCCCACCCCCTCTGGGGGGTTCCAATGGAGCTTCTCCACAGTCCTGGGGGTGAGTTGCTATGGAGCAGTCACCTCACATTCTTCAAGTGGATTCAGGCAAATTCGCCGTGAGCTTGACTCTTCTGATCAATATATTTGCTAGTAGCATCCATTTTTGGACCTTGTAGTGAGGATGAAAGATGCTGATGGCCCTGAAACCATGTCCACAAACTTAGCATAAACCCAGTATAAGGCAGTGGTTAATGGCATCTTCTGCTTTGGCAAAGAAGGCTGCTCCGAACAAAATTAATAATTTTAAATAATAATAATAATAATAATAACAATAACATCAACAACAACAACAACAATAATAATAAGAGGAGGAGGAGGAGAAGGAGGAGGAGGAGGAGGCTGCTCCCTTACAGCAAGATTGGCAGACAGGCACTAACTCATATGCCAACTGCAAATGTCTGGTATGGTTGAACAAGGAAGTCCTCGCTGGGTGGGACACAGGAAACATGGTGATGGTGTTACTGAGACTCCTCACAGAACTTGCTCATATCACACAGACATTGCCTTATGCAGGTCACACATGAAGAGAACACAATCCACTGTCCCTGCAGTGACATGGAGTGAGGGGCAAAGCCTCTCCCAGGTGTTCTGGACTTCCTACACAGACCAGAGATGGGCTAGTAATAACTCCAGAACAAACAGCCTTCCCAGGACTCTGGCTGCTTATCCCTGAGGGCTATCAGTCAATAGCCAGGAAGGTGGGCATCACCCTGACTTGTTATTCTTTTCTGTGAATTCACCCAGGACACTGGGGGCAAAGAGCAACAGAGACCATTCTTCCAAGCCCCTCACATCCTGTTATCTCCAGTGACCTCCAAGATCTTTACACCAGCCATTTTATCAGGGACTTGCTAACAACTGCAATCTGGGCTTTCTCACTCCCCAGCTCATACATCAAAAGACTGGGGATGGCCTTTACCTGTGTCTCCACCACTGCTTTCTGGGGAAGGTGGGCTCCAGCGGTAGACCGGAGATGCAGGATCAGCAGTCCTGCATCACCCGCAACTCACTCTTTCCTTGTCCTAGAGAAGCTAGGATCACTGTCTTTCTCCTTGTTGCTTTCAGTTCTGGGTAGTTCAATCTGCTCAAGCCCCCACCCCCAACCCCCAAAAGGACACAGATCCTAGTTAAGACCCAGTATCACCAAGAGGTTGAAAATCCAAGTTGTTCTGTAGCAGGTCCCTGGGAACACATATGGGCCCAGTCCTGATTTGAGATGCAACACTCCAACCTGTGTATGCTCCTAAAATGTCTAGGTGCCCAGAACCCTGTTCTGGGGCCTCCTTTGAGATCTATAACACTGCATTATTTTTAAGTGTCTGCTGTATCCGTTCAAGTATCCTCCCAAGTTGGACAAAGACAGAAAGCTCTTTGCAGGGAGAACTGAAGAGACCACAAATGGCTCTGTAGAGGGTCCTTAACCTCTGCTAATTAGTTAATTCCCCAGAGTGTGGGAAGATGTATGAGGTACCTGGGCAGGGCTGCATCGAGAGTCTGCCCAGATCTGCAGAAGGGAGGGGAAGTTCCGCTTGTTTTTCCAGATATTGCTCCCTGTACTCTCTTCTTTTGGCTTCTGGGCACAAGGATGTGGGTGGGCATTTTACTCAATGAGATAGTTCTAGCATGGTCACAGTAAGCAGGGTAACTGCTACTGTTGTTAGTGACAGCTGTTTGCACTGCCTATCCTCTTGTGAGGAGTGAGAAAGCAGAGGCAAACAGTTCTTCCAAGAGCCTGTCTCCTTCTATGGGACTTACTCCAGTGGCTGGATGCCAGCAGCACCCACACACAGCTGCAGGGTAGAGAGCCAGATTCCCAATCGGTCAGTGTTGGCAGCTGTCCTAGGTTCAGAGGTATGTGTTTCCCTGTGCTGGGACTTCAAGCCTAATGTCCCTTTAATAGCTCTTGTCAAATTGCCAGGGTCCTCCCTGGAGACTTTCGTGACTATGGACAACAGCCATTATCGGACCTCCAGGGGAATGGCGATGTCTTTAGATTCTGGATTCTGGGAAAGAGAGTTATAAAAGCGAGTGGAACTGATCCATACCAGCTGTGTATGAGCAACTCTGTGGTGTGCCAAGATACAGAGCCCAGCCACAATGAAGAAGATCTTTACACAAATGTATTCTGGGCCCAAACACTTCTTATACGCTCATTCATTTGCATGTACACACACACATGTAAAAGAGAGGGGAAAAAGTAAAAACAAATAGCTGTAAGTGGTGTCTTTTGACGTAAAGGAGGGGGAAGGTGAGGGAAGAAGCTGGCCAGGCTTAATTTTCAGGTTGAGAAATATAAAAATTTTACATTAATTACCTAAGGGAAGTTTTCAAAGGCTTTGTCATCCAAAGAGCATGACATTGAAAATGTTCTTCCTGAGGCTGAGGGTTGTAGCACAGATGGTAATGTTTGCTTAGCATGCATGAGGCCCTGGGCTCTGTCCCCAGCACCAAATAAGCCAGGTGTGTTGAAGTATGCATCTGATCCCATATGGGAGGATCAGAAGTTCAAGGTCATTCTTAGTCTCGTAGCTAGTCCAATGCCAGCCTAGGATGTGACATATCTGGTCTCAAAAAACAAAACAAAACAAACAAACAAACAAAAAACCCAGAAAATGCCCTTCCTTTTCTTACTACCTAATTTGAAGGAGCAACCACTTTAATCCCCCAGACCTTTAGTAAGAAGTGATTTTTTAGGTTCCTTAAAAAAACCCCTAGAGATGGTGGACCTGCTCTAGTCTATGTGGGAAAAAGATCTTAGGAGATGCGGGTCCACCCTCTTCTGTGTTATAACACAGGCAGCCGAGGCTTGCCCCCTCAAGGCTTTTCACCAGGCCTGAGGACAAAGTGCTCTAGAGATTGGAAAGATGAAGCGCTTTAAACCAGGCAGCCCTTCTCAGCCAGGTTTTGTATAATGGAAGTACTGTCCAGCTCGCCATATATCACCAGGTCTTGTCCTTGGGTAGTTCCTTTCATGCCAGACTACACTAAGCCCCACCCACAGACACTGCCCCTGGGTGTAATTTGAGAGGGGGTTCCAACCCCCCCCCCCCACTGTAAGTTTCTTTTGACATGAAGGCACCTCACGTGAACTTTCTGTAACATTCAGTGTATCATGAGGAACCTGTAAGGAAAAAGTGCTGAGTGTCCACAGGTTTTACCAGGCAGGGTAACTACCCCCTCTAAACATCTTACACATGTTAAGAGCTAACTTCAAAAAGCCAGGGCCTGATGCTGAAATCCACAGCTGTCAAATTATTCAGCAGAACAAAACATCTTCCCCCCCCCCCCCCCTTTGAGGAGCTGCAGATTGAAGCCCTGGGCTTCACGAAAACAAGAGAACTCCTACCCTGAGCCACACCCCAACATAACCCAGAGGGAAGGCTAGTCCCGGAGGGTTAGGCAGAACACTGCAGTTAACTGACAAATGGAAGTGTGATATCCCGAAGCAGTGGGCTGGCCAAAGCCAGATCAGTGTGAACAGAAATCAAAAGGCCAGTGTGGTGACATGTGCCTATAATCCCAGCATTTGGAAGGCTGATTGATGCAGGAGAATCTTATGTTCTAGGCCAGCCTGGCCTACATAATAAGGTCCTAAATAAAATGGTTTTACAGCACTGGTGTTTCAATGTTTAAAAAGCAAATCTCTGGGATTAAAATGTATGCAATACCTTTATTATAATTTTAAATGTTTTCATAAAATTTTAATTTTTAGAAAGAGTATGTTGCATACAATTCACAAATAATAATAAATGTTTTTCATTAGAATTCTGTATAATCGGTCAATTTTTACAGGGTGCTTTTTTAATTTGCCACTCTTGTGCAGGGAACCTCCGGGTGCAGTTCATCCATGACTTAACACAATCATGTTTGGTTACTACTGCATTCAGCTGTTACTCCATTCCTTGAGTGGATGTGGGCTGTTAGTCAGGAGAGGACATGTGAAATGGTTCAGAGTTAACTTGCCTTCTGGAAGAAGTTTCCTTCCCATTGGTAGGTTTCAGAATCAGAAGTGCCATCTTGGGGGGTGCAGCTGGCACAGGGACATCATCTCTCAACTGCTGTCCAGAGAAAGGCAAGACGTACACGAGGCACGAGTACATCCAGGGGCACGAGTCAGCACTTGTTTCTCTCCCTGCTCATTTGGTGTGTGGTTCATTTTCTTGGTAGTTAAGCCCACCTTTGAAATAACCCATGCCTCCATTGTTCCCCAGAACCCTGATGCTAAGATGCAATGTTTGGAGGACTAGGCAACCTCTGGTCAGTGCTTTCACATGCATCTTATTACGAGGGAACCTCTTAATCCCATCCTTTGTAAACCTCAGTCCATCTGTGGTCTCACGTGCTATGACTGCTTGCCCACTTGAACCAGAACACAGTGTGTTTCCTGTGGTGGCAATCCAAAGCATGGCATTTGAGTCTCTCATGACTGAAGTATATATGGGTGTAACTGGCCCAGGGGAGAAGGGGAAAGGAGAGCTGGGGAGACTGAGAAGGGACACTTGACAGTCAGTTATTTGGTGCTGAGCTGCCTACATCCAGCCCTGTACTTGAGGGCTGGCATTCCTCTGGGTTCCAGGAAGAGAAATGGGATGAGCCTTTCAGACAAATAAAGCAACATCTGAAGGAGCTGCTGGTAGACCAGAGCTCAGACAACAGTGCAAGAGAAAAAGAGGAAATGCTGTTTTCTAAGTACTTAATACAAGGGGAATAAGGCTGAATAAAAGAACACACACATATTATGTGTTATAATATTATATTGTGTGTATATGTTGTATGCATACATAGTGTGTATACACTATATGTATGTGTATATATGTTTGTATAAAGATCACTGTCACACCTCAGTAACCGTCCTTAATAACATACCACTAAGGACAGCTATATGCCAGGTGAGTTTCCATGGGCCAACAAAACCTAAAGAAAAGACAAGCAAGCCACAGTAGCATATGCTGTTGAGTGACAGGCCAATCAGTAAGTACGCCAGTGACTTGGAGCAACTCATCTTTATGCCCTGGGATAGCTGAGGTCCCTGAAGAGTTAGGCCTTGAGCTTGAACTAGAACCATGAGTGGTATTTGAGTAGAGTGTTAGCTTGCTACAGACAAATCACAGCAGAAAGGACATAGGTGGCCCATTCAGACTGGGAGCATCAATTACTATTATTGTTCACTTCTTATTCGGGAGGGACTCTTCTAGTTGCATTGATTTAGAAAATGATCCCACTGTCCTTCACAAGCCCAGGTATGCCTTGGAATGATTGACCACTATAGAGCTCACAGGATCACACAAGCTCCTAGTATGCTAAAGTGGGAGTTGATGTCTGTAGGAAAACATAAAATATAACCCTTGTTTTCAAGGACAAAATGATGCCCCTATCAATGTCCAGTGAGTTTTCAGGCTGGTTCTTCAGCGGTGAAGGCTTAATACCAATAAAAGGCAGTGAGCTCTGGGCAGCACAGACATGCCTAAGGATACCAGATTTGATGATTATCAAGACACTCCATTTGGGATTGACCAAAAGGTCTTTTTGGCAACTCAGCAGTTTCCTTCTCAGGTCTGGGTCCCAGGAAGTGGCCAACAGCCTTCCCAGTATATTCCTCATTAGCTTGGAAGCATCACCCACCTGCAGCCAACCACCAGTTCAGAATTAGAAGCCAAAGTAATACCATCCAAAGTCTGAACTGCCAAGTAACACCTGGTCCAGTAAGGGCTCTATCTTGGGCTCTGCAAATGATTCTAGAAACAAAGTGGAACCAGCACAAAGAGAGAACCAAAGCACTGTAACCTGTGTATATGCCCACTACACTCGTCAATGAGAAATTTGAAAAGCTCTATTTGGCCCAAGAGGAATCCCACCCTGGCTCCTAACAAGACCGTTAGAGGTGAGTGGGAGGCAGGAGCTTAGAGGAACCGAAATATCAACTTGTCTCAGAATTTTGCAGTTCCATGGACTATGTGGATTTAACCATAAAAGAACAATCTCTGAAGAAGTGAAGGAACATTCCAAGTTGTGCGAGCAGACTTGCTCCTTGTATGACAGAACTGACAGGTGCCTGTCGCTCATGTCACTGTGTGTTGAAATTAGCATAAGTGGAAAACTGGCTAACTAGGGCAGCTAGAGAGCTGAGAGTGCAGATTTGCATTTTCTAAGGTGACAGTGTCTGTACTCACTGTAGCACATTTGACTATCAGCCTCCTCAGACAACTGAAAGACAAATGAGTAAGAAGCTTTTTGGAGCCTTGAGGTTCTGGGCTCTAAATTAGAGTTAGAAAAACTTCTTTTCAAAAATAGCCAGGCAGTGGTGGCACATACTTTTAATCCCAGCACTTGGAAGGCAGAGGCAGGCAAATATCTGATGAGTTTGAGGCCTGGTCTACAGAATGAGTTTCAGGACAACCAGGGCTACACAGAAAAACCCTAACTTGAAAAGCAAACAAACAAAAGACATAAGCATCCAAGGATGTTTGGAAATACGGCTGTGTGTCACTTAACATTTCAGTCTAGGAAGGACCACCCACGGCATTGGTCCCAAACAATGGTGTTACCGAGCATCATCATGGCCATCCTGGCTTGTCTAAGCATGCTCTGTGATGTACAAGTGACAAGATGGAGTGACAAAGCAGGTCTCAGGAGCCCCATCGTTCAGAGATGTGACTCTTTCAAGGAATCACATGCTCTAGGATTCTAACAGAGGAAACCGTTCTTGTTTCTACAACAGCCGAAGCATATTTCCTGCTCTATTTGGCCCAAGCTGACTCCAGAGAACCAATTTCCAAACCTTGATCTAACCTAGAAAAAACAAGGCACAGGAAAGGTCACCTACCCCTCTCTACTTAGAAGTCTTATCTCTGAGGGAGCCTAGTGCATAACCATACAAGAAAAGTTAGATGAAACTTGGTGGTTCTCACTATGACCTTTAATCTTGGATGTTAACAAAAATGCTTACTCTTATTCACCAAGCAATGTGGGACTCAACCCTTGTGTTAACTGAGAAGCCCCATTTCCTGAAGCACCCAACTAGAAAGTGAAGCACAGTTCCCCCCACATTAACACTCCCATGGCAAAAGGTCAAGGAGCCAACTGAGGAAGCCAAGGGAAGGTGTCTCAAAGGAAGACACCGTCGATGGAGCCTGGTCATTGAGAAACAGCACAGTCCGTCCTCACAGCACTCATCTAAAGAACTGTGCAATGACGTCCGAGCAACTGACTGATGTGTTAATACCCAGGCTTGCTAAAGATGTTAGAGAAATATCTGGAGCTAGCAGAATCTGGCAACACTCTGAAAGAACAGCAGATTTTTATAATCCTAAATGTTAGGATACATTTTCAAATATTAAGGATGTATGTGTACTGGAGGGAAGGTGTCTGGCAAGCAGACTGAGTAGGCAAGGGAAACCAGACCAACTGACAGGCAGGTGGTGGCCAGTCTGACACTATATCCATAAGGCACTTTCTAGCCCAGCCCTAGGACAGACGTGTTGCTAGGGACTTGTAAGAAATGTTCAAAACCCCCCATTACTGTCTCCAATTGACCCTAAAGACAGCATCTGTCCTTGGGATACCCCCAAAGGGTCTAAATGTTTTCAGTTTTCCTTCACTACCTCTAAACCGTCAAGGGCTTTCTGTTGCCAGTTGGTTTTCCCAGACACTGCCATACAAGAGCTCTATGCCTGGCTCAGCTATATTCTGGGACAGTGTCCTTTAAATCAGTACATCAGGCCAGGGACCCATGCAAGCTAGGCTAAGTTCTTAGCCTTTTCCTTTCTTCAGATGACCACTGCTCCTTTTCCTTTGTTATTGGGTTGTTTGTTGTTGTTTTTTTTTTCATTCAGTAAATATTTATTCCACACCCACTATGTAAGGGCAAACAAAAGAAAGTCTCAAAGCAGATGTTTTAATGGGGAGACAATTTTAGATGGTGATTAGTGCCAAGAGAAAACAAACAGGGCCTGAGGATCCAGACAGGAGTCAGATGAGGGAAGTAAGAGGAGTCCTACTTCAGATACTGAAGGAAACACCAGAAGAGCTGTCAGCTCAGTGGAGATCTGAGAGACAAAAGATCCTAAGGAGATGTCCTCCAGGCCAAGGGGGGCAGACACGAGGCTCTGAGGTGGCAGGATCAATGTACTTCACCTTGTACAGCACGGGGCTTTGCTTGCCTCCAGGGGTCTTCATCGTTTACAAGAGCCCACCCTTCAGACCGTCAGAACCCTTGTGGGCCTCGACTCT
>JADRCH010000027.1:22547356-22655815 GCA_019843965.1 Rhynchomys soricoides
AAGAGCCCACCCTTCAGACCGTCAGAACCCTTGTGGGCCTCGACTCTCATACTCACACCCTCCACCCCCAGCTCTCCTTAGGCAGGAGAAAGTAAAGATAAAGAATGTTTAGGAGACCATTGGTTAAACTGCTTATTTAGCATGACTAAGACTTCAGGCTTTAGGTCAGAGCCTCATGCTCACTGCTTCCCCTCACTGGAGAGCTCCCAGTCCCTGGGAGAAGGTGCTCTGTGGGATACATCTGGGCCATCCTTGGTCAGGCTGGTGTCTAGCCCGCAATCTTATTCCCAGTCAGCCATTCCCCTCTAGGGACAGACACTTCTCAGGTGCTGCTTGCTGCCAGGCCCGTGGACTTCAGTCGTTTCCAGGTGTCTCCGACATTCAGAGACTACTTTGGTAAGCATTTTCTCTGTTCTTAGTTCTTGCAGACTATGTAACCGATTTAAAAATGTTAAAAAGGTTCATTTAGAAAAACTTCATAATATATTTGTGTATATTAAAAATGAGACACATCCAAAAAGTAACAATTCCTCACTTATAGACTCCATAACAAAATATGCATCTTTAAAATTCAGTACTCTGAAATACTCTTCTGTACAATAGTTTCCATTTGAGAAGAGATGGGTAAGTTATAAAAATTCCATGGTGTTTTTCAGGTGTTTCCTTGTGACTAACCAACACCATACTGGAGAACAGACCAAGAATGTACACAACCTACAGAGTCCCCAAGAAAGCGGGCATCATCTGGGATCCTCTTTCCCTCAGTGACAGATACGGCTTTCATACAGTCTGCAGGTGCCGTCAGCTATCGAACCATTTGCTTCTCTTCATAAGGGGCGCTCCTTTAGATGGGCCCAACAACCTCTGCTTATATTGTTCGACCAGCTGGCTGAAGTGGGCCTCTGCTCTACTTTCCTTAGCTTTTCTCTTAGGTGCCTGTGAAAGGAAGGAAACATACGACACCCGTTTGGTGGGTGGGTGGGTTTTGTTTTTTCCTTTCCCTCTCTTTTGCTTTCTTGCCGTCTCACTGCCTTTTCTTCTTTTCTGCATGCCTATGTACTTGAGGATGAGCTTGAACTCCTGACTCATATCTCTCTTTCCAAGGGCTACCACCATACCCACTTAATTTCAAACCCTGTCAAGGGTACCCAAAACATAGTAGGAACAAAGAATGTGTTCACTAGGAAGATGATTTCCAAGGAGAACCCAGTTTGGACATCCTTGTTTTCTCCTGCCCACATAGGAAGTCCATTTATGAAAGTTCAGAGACAGATTTGAGTAGGACAGGATGCTAATGACTCTTTTATTCTTAAAGGAGAGAGATGTAAAGCTTGTCTTCAAATTCTCAAGAACCCAGGACCAGAGGCTGGAGAGATGGCTCAGAGGCTAAGAGAACTGCCTGCTCTTCCAGAGGACCCTAGTTCTGTTCCTAGCACCCACACCCTGTTACACAACCATCTGTAACTCCAGACCTAGGGGACTCAGCACCCTCCTCTGGTCTCTAGGGGTACTAGGAATGTCTGAAGTTTATAGATATACATGCAGAAAAACTACCCCCATACATATACAGGACTATTATTTTCTATTAAAAAGAACTAGAGCTTCTTGGGAAACTACTATTGCCAGAAACTGAAAAAGAAACATGCAAATGTGCCTAAGACATCTTGCATAAGAAAACAACACTACCAAAGACAGACAAGATCTCTTCAGAAGGATACAAGAGTTGATTCAAGATGCTTCTGTTGGCTTAGACACGACAATAATGGCTGCATTTGATTGACTGCATTTGATTGAAACACAGAGCATTATATAAAAATTTGGGATTTTATAATATACACATACTTATCAAGTAGTCTCTCTCTCTCTCTCTCTGTGTGTGTGTGTGTGTGTGTGTCTCTGTCTGTCTGTCTGTCTGTCTGCCTGTCTGTCTCATAGGCCACTAGAGCAGGATGGTATGGCAATAGTTCACTACTCTAGAAACTTAATACAGCAAGGAGAAGAAAAAAAAAATCATCTAACCTTGCCTTTCCTATACGTTAAGACTCTTCTTTCTTTCTAGAATTCTTAGAACACTATTTTTAGGTGCAAAAGGGATGACTGTATTGGAAAATCACCATTCTGTAACTCATAATGAAATAACAGGTCTATATAACAATCCATTGTTGTTATAAATCAAAGGTAAGCAGCTAGGGACATAACTCAACAGCTGAGCACTTCTGGCCTTGGGTTCGATCCCTAGCACTGCAAAGCAAAAAAACAAAACAAAACAAACAAACAAAAAACCCTGAAAAAGTGGTAGGGGGTTTTCTAAATAGAACAATGAAACAGACAATCTGACACCTACAGATTGATCTTGGCATTACTAACAGTGAACAACCAAAATGCAGCACTGAACATGGTGCAACATCTATATAGTGCTCTTTCCAAGAAAACTGATCTGATTACACCTCTAGACCTAACTACCAGCTGACAGGCAACAAGGTGCCACAGAGACAAGTTACATGATACTGTAAGGAAGTGAACTCAACATAAAATACATCCTCAAAGACAAATGGCCTGTTCCTCCAACAAATTAACAGCATGGGAAAAAATGTGGTAAGAATAAACCCGTAGATGAAGGGAAGGAGGGATGAAGATGTAATGTGTGGGCTTTGTTAGCATCCTAACCGGTCCTAACCAAGCATAAAAAACATTTTTGAGGCAAATTGCCTCCCTCACCCTCTAAGAGCTGCCGCCTTAATATCCACTCAGCTAGCCACAAAGTCTACTCTCTGCTCGGCCCAGCAGAGCCGAAGCACCACAAACCACGCGCCCACAGACCTCACCTGGAGGGAAGAAGATAATTGCTGCTTCTTTTGCTTCCGCTGGCCCATCTGGGACTTTGGCTTCCTAGAAGGAAGTGATGTCACTTTGCCCTTGTCCCGCAGCCTGAAATAAAATAGCCAAGTAAATGTCACACAGAATCCTTTCTCTGGTTAGTATCCTTGGCATCTAAAAGAGCTTCAGAGACAAATTTCTTTCCTATGTAGCTGTTTCTAAGCCTAAAAGTAGTCATTCTTAAATAGAGTTCACAACAGCATGTCCTAAGTCATAATAGTTATATGTTCATTTGTTTGTCTCTCTGGTTTATTTATTTTTTCTGTGACTTCAATGGAAATCACAGAAACCTTCATTTACTTATTAAGATTTTTTTTAGAGATCATTTGTTCATAGCACTAATCTATTGTCTCAAAGAGAAATGAACAGGTGAGCCTCAGCTGACAGAGCTGGCCAGGAAAAGCTTAGAAAAGACAAGAAAGGCTTAGCAGTCTGCTTTGATGGTTCCTGAGGTCCCCTCTGCATGCTACAAGTTCTGTCTCTGCTGGGGCTGAGACTTTCCTGTTAACCTCCCATAGGGGAAGGGAGCTACAAAGACAAAGAGCTACATCAAACCCAATGCACTTGGAAGCACCCTCTTCATGTGGCTCTGCTGCATCTCACCTAATTTTGGGGCCTCGGTGTGAAGGGAGTGCCAGGACCTTCCTTCTCTTCTTCCCATCAGGCAGCTCCACCTGCTCCACCTCAGCTTTGGTCTGGAACCCTGTCCACGAGGTAGAGCCGGCCTTCCCTTTCTGCTCCCCAGACGCCTTGCTTTGATCCTGTGTGGTGCTCTGAGCTGCTTTCTGTTGCTTATCTTTCCCAAGTTCTTTTTGCTCCTTTTGGGGCTTACTGGTTACAGGCTTGGACCCCGTTTTTTGCTGCATAAAACAAGAAATTGCCACCTGATTTCCAGACGAGGTTTACTTGCTAGGAAAGTAGCAGCAGAGGAGCCTGGCATGGGCTTGGTCAAAAAGGAACTTGTCCCCCACACATAGTTCACAGAAAGTAAATGCAAGCAGTGTACAAGCTGCTTTTACAAGCTGTGTAGTAATAGTCAGCTACTAGGCAGGAGACAAGGCAGAAAACAGGAACAGGCAGCAAGAAGTAGCCCAATATTCAAAAGTCAGTAAGAAGAGACAATTGTCAATGGTGGAACATGGGTGAGGCAAGACAACACACACCTAGAATCCCAGGCACTTGGAGGGAAGGAATGGATCAGGAGTTTGAGGGCAGCCTAAGATATACGAGACCCTGTTTATGAAGACACCTGCACCCCACCAAAGTATAACACACAAAACAGAAGAACACAAGCAGAAGAAACAAAACAACTAGAAACTATTTAATGTAATACACTAGAAAATCTTCAAGACCAGTGACAGATTTAAGCCACAGGCCTAAGGACAATAAAATAAACACCCTAAACTCTACAACTAGATTTATCAGTCCCATTGAGTAAACCGTGAAGCCAAGAAGAGATAACATGAGGTAGCTGAAGTTCCAGAAGATGAAGTTACCTACCTAGAATTCTCTATCCAATGAAATTCTCTTTCACAAAAGTAAAGGAGACTTTCTCAGTAAAAAAGAGTGGGGCGGGAGGGCTAGAGAGAGGCTCAGTGAGTGGTTAAGAGCACTGGCTGATCTTCCTGGAGATCAATCCCAGGAAGGAACTCGAATCCTTCGAGTTCAATCCCAGCAACCATATGTTGGTCACACCCATTTGTAATGAGATCTGATGCCCTCTTCTGGTGTGTCTGAAGACAGCGACAGTGTACATAAAATAAATGAATAATTTAAAAAAAAAAAAAAAAAAAAAGGAAGGAAGGAAGGAAGGAAGGAAGGAAGGAACAAACTACAGCCAGGAAATCAGCTTTTCAAGAAATGCTATAACAAATTCCTCCAGAGGAAGAAAAGGCATAGATTGAAAACCTAGGTCAACATGAAGAAGGGAAAAGTGTCAGAGAAAGGGCCAGTGAAGTAAGGAAGTCAAGAGGAGGCTAGAGCTTCAGACGCTCATAAGATTGTTGAAGGTCTGCCAGCACTGAGTTGGGTGAGAATGGAATGTCCTCCACAGGTTCATGTGTTTGAGAGCTCACAGCCTGGCCCTGACTCCCGCTCGCTCTCTCCTCTGGCTTGTAGTCTGAGGATGTGATCTCTCAGCCTCCCCCTCTGTGGTCATACCTGTTGCTTGCTGTTATGCCTCCCTGCCATGGTGGGCTCTTACCCTTTTGGAAGCATGAGGCCAAATAAACTCTTCGCTTGCTAAGTTGCTTTTGGTAATGGTGTTTTAGCTCAGCAACAGAACAGTAACTAATACAAGATACATACATAAACAAAACCAAATGAAAACCAAAAATAACCAAGTTAGCTGATGAAAGCCTGTGTCAGGAGGGCTTATATGACAGTGGAGGGCCCATCTGCTCTGAATAAGAACTGAGTCAGGAGAAAGGATGTGCAGGATGTACATAAGCACAGGGAACAAAGAATTCAAACCAAGTGTAGGCAGCTTCAGGAACACCCCTGAAGCAATGACTAAAGGCAGTTTGGTATGTCCAAGGGTAGTAAGACCCCAGGCTCCCCAACAAAGGTCAGTTTTAGCCACGGCTACCATTCATCTGATTGTCATGCTTTTAGTATACATCATGCACTGTGAATGTTCTCTATGCATGCAAAAGGTAGTATTGATGAGTGCTATAAGAATTATGGACCTCAAAATAATCTGGTCTAGCATGTCCCAAGGGAAGACGGGTAAAGAGAGTAGTGACCACAAGCTGAGCGATGGTGTATCAGCTCATTTAAGCCTCCTTAGATGAGGAATGCAGATGTTATGAAGCTATTTATAAACTGAGGTTCAGAGAAGTAACCTGCCAGGCAACATGTAGCTAAGAAAGGAGAGCTTATAGCTCCTTATCTTCCTTCTCGGCACACAAACTGAAAATGGTCTAAAACCAGCAGTTGTGCTGAGACTAGAGGATTTTGAGTTCAAGGCAAGCTTGGACAACAAAGGAAGACCCTGTCTCAGATGATGATGATGATGATGATGATTCTGGAACTTAGCCTTAGACACTTGTTTTGACATGGCCCCCACACACCGAGCAGAAGAAATTCATGGTGGATCACAACATTGGTTTTGCTTTTCTTCCCTTTCCCACTCAGAAGAGGGACAGCAAAGGAAAAAAAAACCACCAGGGAGAGTCTTAGGAAATGGAGTAAAATCCTACTTGCCAGAAGCACAAAATAGAAAAGAGGAAGTTTAATTAAGCCCCTGAAAGAAAAGGCTGGGCATGACGGCACACACCTTTAATCCCAGTAGTCAGGGAGAAGGATCTCTGTGAGTTCTGGGTTAGTCAGAGCTACAGGCAAGGGCCAGGAAGATGGCTCAGCAAGTAAAGGTGCTTGCCACCAACCCTGACGGCCTGAGTTCAATCCCAGGATACACATGCTAGAAAGAGAGAACCAAGTTCCCCGAGTTGTTCTGGCCTAATGGCACAGGTTCACAGACAGACACAGACACACAGACACATAGACACACAGACACACACACACACACACTAAAACCAAACCCAACTTAGGTTAGATACCAGGCTGCGTTGGATTCTCAGCTCCTTTACTTTAAGTTTCCTTCGATCTTCTAAAGAGAACTCCACTATCGGTCTCTGTCAGAAGAAGACAATGTCATTCATAAGACTTTACAATCTGTGAGTACAGTGGGCCTAGGTGCTCCTCCACCCGATTGCTTCTCCTTTTGTCAGCCTTGAGGCTGTTTCTCACATCTTCTTTAAAGGCCAGTTCTGCAGGCAGTCTGCCCAGCTGTACTCTTTAGGAGCATCTCGCCCAGATTCACCATCTCTGTCTCCACCTCTACCCAGCCCACCTGGTACTCTTTCCCACCACTCAAATATCAGGGACACGAGGCAGCTACTCTCAGAAAGCAGGTATCTCTGGAGGAGGAGACTCACCTTTTGGGACCCAAAGATCTCTGGGTTGTTGTTGAAGTGGCGGAGGGCTCTGAGGGCGTGCTCGTGCTTCTGGAACTCTGCAAAGGCATAGCCCAGGGACCGACCCTTCATTTTCCCATGATCTGCTTTTAGGTCCCGCATCACTCTACACTATGAGTAGAAAAAGAAAGAAAAGAAAAACAAAACAGTAGTTATAAGAAATAAAAACTTTCAGAGAAAAATATACTTTATTTTTTTTAAGATTTATTTTTTATTTTTTAAAATCTTATATACACGTGTATGGCCATGTGTACGCATGCGCACCTGAATGCAGTGCTCATAGAGTCTACAAGAAGCAACAGATTCACTGGAGCTGGGAACCGAAGTCAGACCCTCTGCAAGAGCATTATGTGCTCATAAGCACTAAGCCATCTCTTCACCACCCTGAGGAAAATTTGTAATACTTAACTGTTCATAATGCATGTAACAGAGAGGTACATGATTCTTCAGTTTTCCAGCAAGTTATTGCTGAGCATGGAGAACTGTCCAAAGATTCGATCCCAGAAGGAAGCCCCCAGGAAGGAATTAATGGAGATGGAGGAAAGAAGCCCTGATGGTTTTAGATTAAAAAGATATACCCTGACATGGGGTTAGCCTCAGAATCTAGTGAGCTTCATTCAGCTATCTTGGGTTAGACTCAGAAACTCTTTGGGGCACATTTTTCTCTAAATGTCAGGATACGGTAAATATCCTAGAGTTATAAGGAGCATAGAAGATAATTTGAGAAAATACACCACTTATACAATATTACTGCCAGAGCTGCTGTTCCTCTGTAGTGGAGGAGTCTAAGTACAAAAGACACATGCACACTATGACGACTCCGTGCACAGATCCTAGCTGTCTACTGCCGAGGGATGAAGAGAAGAAGGAGTTCCTGACTTCAGTATGCTCACTCCCTTAAAACATCATTCAAGACATCTCACCGAGATGCAGAACTTACACAAATAAAGGAATTAAGGGAAAAAAAAAATAATGCTTTTGTCCTGATTCCTGGGGAGACAGAAAAGAACACCTACTTATCCAAGACAGGGAACCAAAGACAGACCAAGGTAAGGACAACACCAAAGTCAGCTGGTGAGCCAGGCTTTACTGGGATTACTTACAGAAGCAGAAATGACTCAAAGACAGCTACATCACCAAAAGCCCACTCTAGCATGGCTGACAGCTCATAAGCTGGGCACCTATAGTACACTGCACAACCTGAAGGCAGTTCAACAGGTTAGTGTCTTTTCCAGGTAGCTCAATGGTCTGGGCTTCCTCCAGGCAGCTTATCAGGTCTCTGCCTCTACCCAACAGCTTGGCTGCTCTGAGCCTCTTCTAGGCTTCAGGAGTAAGAGGTCTCGAGTATCTAGTCAGGTTGAGGATCGTCCTGAGCCTAAAAGGAGTTGTTTCCTTTCTAAGCTTTCCAACCTGTCTTCCCTTCAAGATGGAGGTTTTATCTCAGAGGAAATGGTTACACAAACAGTACGTATACTATACAATGTACAAAAGTGCACTAAATTGTAATGAGTTAAAAATGGGCACACATTAAGTACTGTGGGTATCACTACAAACTGTGGTGTCAGACATGTTCTGACACATTACCGTTCTCTCATGCTATTTCTTCAATACCAAGGAATATGTTAAAGAGAACTCTGTATTAGGCATACAGTTTACAGCTATAAAACAGAAAACACACCTAAAATATTGTCAATGGCATTTTTGAATATAAAGATCAAAAGATGACTCTATGCCAAGTATCCTCAGGTTGGGGATAATGAGATACTATTTACCCTCAAAGAACACAGCCTGTCTGGAGAGACAACCAGTAGTTGCAGGCGAGTATAACGGTAAGGCCTTCAAAAGAGACACAGCTGAATACTTGCTAGTGTGAGCTCATAGTTTTCTAACTCAACTGAAGACATGCACAGTCAACATGAAGGCTGTGCTTACGATGGAGTATTGAAGCCTCACAGAGTTAACCTTAGGGACTAGGGAAAAGATACAATGGGCACAGTGCTTGCCATGTGTGATGGTTTGTATATGCTTGGCTCAGGGAGTGGCACTATTTGGAGGTGTGGCCTTGTTGGAGGAGGCGTGTCACTGTGGGCATGGGCTTTAATACCCTAGTCCTAGCTGCCTGGAAGCCAGTATTCTGCTAGCAACCTTCAGATGAAGATGTAGAACTCTCAGCTCCTCCTGCACCATGCCTGCCTGGAAACCGCTGTGTTTCTTGCCTTGATGATACTGAACTGAACCTCTGAACCTGTAAGGCAGCCCCAATTAAATTTTGTCCCTATAAGAGTTGCCTTGGTCATGGTGTCTGTTACAGCAGTAAAACCCTTACTAAGACACCATGTAAGCAAGAGAACCTGAGTTCAGATTCCCAGAACCAATGTAAAAGCCAGGCATGATAGTGAGTATCTGTAATCTCAGCGCTGCTATGGTGGGATGGGGAGCCTCTGTAGAAACAGAAGCTGTAAGAACAGTAAGCATGGGTGTGCAGTGAACAAGAGAGCCTGACTCAAATGAGTTGGAAGGTGAGGACCGACTGAGAACAACTGAGGTGCCCTCTAACATCTACATGTGTGCCCTGCATGTGCTCTGTGTACCTTCTCTCTCCTCTCCCTCCTTTTCCCTCCCCTCCTCCTCTCCCTCCCTTTCCCTTTCTTTCTTTCAAATATGTGTATGTGTACGCATGCAAACACACACATACACACCTCTTTTAGGAACCAGACACATAAATTGTATTCTCTGCTCACATTATCTATATAACACTGACCACACAACAGGTATTGAATAAATGCTTGCTAAATTAATTCATGACAGAGGTTTCCTCACATTTTGCTGTAATTTAGTCAGACAATTCCCACAAGAAAACTGCCAAACTCAACTATACATGATGTGTCCAAAAGGAAACCTGTTGACATGCTGGCACCACAGCCTGAAATGAATGCTTGTGCCTGCAAGCCGTGCATAGCAGGGCATCGCTCACCTCCTTAATGCGAACCCCCTTCTCTCCTCGAGTGGCGTCCAGCAGCAGCCGCCTTAGCTGTTTGTCATCCACAGCCTTTGGGAGATTGTGCAGGCAAAGCCTGGTCTGGGAGACAAAGATATTCTGGTTCCTGAGTTTCTGATGTTTCAGTAGCTCAAACTGGGAGAGAAGAAAAAGACAAGCTCTAATACACAGTACATGTGTTAGGTAGGCTCTGAAAGAACAGAATCATAACCTTATCCCGTGGCCACAGATGCACCTGCTGCCTTCCAATACCTAGCAGAGAGAAAAGCAGGCTCAGGGAGGCAGGATGATCATGAACTGCAGAGTCAGATCTGAACCAAAAAGCCACCCAACTAGAGAAATCAAATGACATTTTAAGATTCAATTTTTCATATATAAAAATGGAACTACGGGTCAATATTTAACTCTCAGCACTGACATGAGGCCAAATGAGATTTAAAAAACAACAAACCCCCCACATAGCTCAAAATGTGCCCCAGAGCAAGTTTGTTTTTGCTTTGTTTTGTTTTTTCAAGGCAGGGTTTCTCTGTGTAGCCCTGGGTGTCCTGGGACTCACTCTGTAGACCAGGCTAGACTCCTACTCAGAAATCCACCTGCCTCTGCCTCCTAGTGCTGGTACTAAAGGCGTGTGCCACCACTGCCATGCTTAGCACAAATATTCTTATAAGTAATACTGAAGTTAGAATTTATGCTCAGTCCACACCCACCCAACAACTGGGAATGTCTGTACTTAACTAAAGTTAACTTATTTTTTATAGTGCACAGAAACAGTCCAGTAAGCTATGGCTAGCAAAATTAGTTCTAAAACTCAGTATATCTTACTGCACTGCTTCCCCAAACACCAGGATATCCAAACAGTCACTACTAAAAAAACAAAACAAAACAAACTTCTGCTGGAAATACATACTGCTTTCACCGATCATTACATTACATTTGCCGCTCGTCACCTCCTGAACATTAAGGTTCCACAGCTGTTCTGTATCTCTGACATTCTAGGCTGGCTTTTTACTGTAATTATTTTACTTGATTATCTGGTGTGTGTCTGGATGTAACACGCTGTGCATGTGGTAGGGATCACAGGATAACTGTAGAGGCGGATTCTCCGCTGTAGTTCTAGGGATCAATTCAGGTCAACTAGGCTTGTGCAGTAAGCACTTTTACCCACTAAGCCACCCCACTGGCTCTAGGCTGCCTTTTTAAAGGTAAACTGCATAAGCTAGAGATATAGCCCAGCTGGTTAAGTGTCTGCCTAGCACACACAGCATCTGGAGTTCAGTCCTCAGTACCATGGATACTGGACATGATGGGGCTGGCCTGTAATCCCAGTACTCAGGAGGTAGATAGAGGAGGCTTAGAAATTCAGATATAATAGGCTACCATTGAGATCAGCCTGAGCTACATGAGACGATCTCAGAAGAACAAAAGTAAGCTATATGTACAAAAGTAACAACTCCTGCAAACACTACTAAGCAGCAAAGATGTCAGTTAGCAGTAGAAACACCTATAATATGAAGTTGTACAATAATTGTATAATTTAGAGATACCATCTCTCCAAATGGCATCTTGGCTACTCTTTCCAAAGCCCACATTTCCTCTCGTTCCTAGTAAGCCTGCCTTCTGTTCTGCTGTTCTCCATTTATGATAACAATTACACACAGCCCCCCCCCCACACACCTACTGCATGATCTAGCAGCAGGTACTCAGCACACACACATGCGTACTATACTACAGAAACAAGACTGAGCTCTGACAACGGGATGGAATGCTGATACAATGTCAGGAGTATTGTCCAGTCACTCCTCCCTCACCTGTGTGCTTCTAACACGGTAAAGTACGGTCTTACGTGTGGCTCTTCAGGAGCAGTGTCGCAGCAGTAATTGTTCCTGATTCCCTTACATAACCATGAGAGCCCTAAGGCTGGTGCCTATCTACTCACCCGCTCTCGCTTGGCCATATCTGCGGCACTCACTCCCTCAGCAGCCTTCGTCCCAGCTCGGATCACTGCAGAAAGAGGGAAAAAGGCCAAGATGTCACCAAGGGAATGTTCACTGAGCAACAGGAAGAATGTGATTTGAATGATGCAAACCCTTTGTACTGGGCCCTGAGGACTATGTTGGCCAGTTAGTTAGCTCCAAAAATAGCTACAGGGCTAAGTTCTAGCCTTAGACCTGCTCTAAAGACAAACTGAACATTTTGTAATCTTGTTCCTCTCTGCCTCCAAACAGCATCACATTCATGGTGCAAGTTAGACAGAAAGGCATGAAGAAGTTCCGAATGCAGCTAATATGGAATGCTCCACCAACAGCCTGCCCCTGAAACGGAGCTGTCCCTCATGCACTCAGGTGCTAACCACTCAGCAATTAATTAGATGAGCCAAAATAGAGGACAGAATTACGGTCTTGGAGGCTATGGATCCAGAAGCTGACGGCCTAACTTTACTAGCTGGGACTATGCATCTACACTGGAGTAGGCTGATAAATACTTAAAGCTAATGTCTCATTCTTTTCTGACATTATGGGAAAGATGCTACATGAACACTTAAAAATCTATCAATAATCCATAAAAAAAAGGTCATTTCAATTATATTTTTCAACCTCTTAAAAACAAAAACAAAAACATCTCATTAGAAACGAATATAAAAGCAGGTTACTTAAGAGTTTTCTTCCCTTGTGCTTCCAATCCTGCTATGGAAATAATCTGAGGCGACCAGACAGAGAACGAGACTGACTAGTCTGCAAAATGGGTGAAGGTTCCTAACAAAGCCACATTTACTGAAGTGGAACAGTAATAAAACACTGTTAAGGGGGGTGTTTGGGTTTTATATTTGAAACACAATTGCTGGTTTGCCATGCTCAGACCATGAGGCAGGCTACTCAGATGCCTGGTTCCTATCTTCTTCCCACACTCACAGCCTTCTCGGGCCAGATAGAGGTTCCGGGTTCCAGTCGGCTTCTTCACCTTCTTTGTCTGAAGTTTTGCTGCCTCATCACGGGTCACAGCCAAGTCAACCTTGAGCTGCCGGCCATCCAGTTTAAGCCCACCACCCTGGAACATATTACAACCTTTTCTTCAAACACAGAACAAGCAGAAAGCAAGCATATAACAAGGAAGAGCAAGGAATCGGCATGCTGTAACTGTGCCGTGGAAGGCAGACAACAGGTTGTATCTGCCTGGCCGGCTACACGTGGACCCTTGAGACTCAAAGTCATTTTTACAATTGTACAAAAGGTCACATCTGTATATACTTAAATCAGCAGTAAGGAATTTACTTTACAGTAGCTCAGTTCCAAAGCAGGCCTAAACTGAGGAAAGTGTTCTGTAAACATATTTAGTGTTCTAAAGGTACTGTAGGAATATGTAAGAGACAAGGACAACACAGGATAACATCTCAAAAGCTGAATGCTTCGTTTAAAAAGCACAGAAAAATTCTCAGTATCTACTTTATCAGACATTCATCCAGGATCACAGACAGCATTATTACCTTCTTTCAGTCTTTCATGTTATTAGCCTAGAATAGAGGCTGATACACAGACAACAATCAGTGAACATAGAAATATCAAACTTGTTTCCTTGCTTAAGAATATGGGCAACTACAATCATCTCAAAGCATGGATTGAGGCCACACATGCAAGGCTCGGTGCCTAGCAAATACTAACTGCTCAAGGCTTCACTTTATTAAAAGTAAATAATAATTAATAATGATGACGATAATGATAATAGTACCCTGGTGCAAGAAGCATTAGCTCTTGCCTGTAGAAGCTCCGTACTATGTCCTAGGCATAGGAGAAGGACTTGCTTTCCTTACCTCGGCCTCTGGAGAGGCTGCCGTAAGACATTTCTGAGCTGCTTCCTGAGTCATGAATTGTGCGAACGCACAACCTGCACAAAGACACAAAATTTAGTGAGCTACGCCCTCACTCCCACAGTAAGCAGAAGACAACACTGAAAACATCCACAGCCTGACACAAAGGGGAGGGGAAGTAGCACCTATGGAACAGGTACTGTGTTAAGTGCTGAGGGATCACAGCCAGGTACCACAGCATACACGTCCTTAGCAGGTGGTCTCAACTATCTCCTTAATGATACCCAGGAAATGATAAGGAAATCCAACCAACCACTTAATTCAACTTCATGGAATGCCTAGCAGAACAGTGAAAGCTGAGCTAGACATGTCTTAAGATGCCTGAGGCATCAAATAATGGTAGATAAGCCTCTGGGGTGAAAGTGACCTCTATTATATAAATAAATGGAAAACCGTCACAGGCTCGGTTGTTGGCTTATGCTCTAGAATAATTTTTTATTTTTTTTAAATAATTTATTTTTATTTTATGTTTATTGGTGTTTTGTTGCATGTATGTCTGTGTAAGGATATCAGATCTTGGAGTTACAGACAGGTGTGAGTTGAGGTGTGGGTGTTGGGAAGGGAACTCAGGACCTCTGGAAGAGCATTTAGTGTTCCTAATTGCTGAGCCATCTCTCCAGCCCTAGCATCTTTATAAAACATATACTTCATTGGTTAAATAAAGGGCCAAATGATCCAAAAGAATTTCTACTATGGATTAAAAACAATTTTGTACAAATTTGCCCCACAGTAAATTCCAAAAAAGTATGTTCGTAATATATATTTCATTATATATTTACACCTCAAAACTCAAAAAGAATTCTCTCAAATAATAACACTCCCATGTCTCCCACAGCTAGGTCATTATCTTCTGCCCTAGACTGAAATGAATGCAGGCAGATTAATCTAAAGCATACATAGAGTAGGCTAACTCAAGAGTCACCATCTAGAGAGATCTTCTCTAAGTCCCCAACACGGGGCCAAGTGTTCCTACTTCTGTGTCCCCAACACTTCCCATCCACTATTCACACACTAATCAGGCAGCATCTTCCACAGATAAGAAGTACTTAAGGAATCTGGACCACCTACTACAGCACAGAGCACTAACAGAGATAGTCAGAAGAAGAAACAAGCACAGTTCAACCTTAGAACCCATGGGCTACACATTAGTGGAGTTAACCACACACAAAACAAAAACACTTGGGGAGAGAGTGGTCCATATTGAACATGTATGGACTTTCCATTCTCTCAAACAATGTAACTTATGTTATGTTTCTCAGGGGTGTGTGTATGTTGACACATTTTAAGGAATGTGACTCCTGACCCCAAGGAGACTGAATTTTTTTCCAGGCCTTGCCATCAAGTTAATACTATGCCTTGAGATCATTTAAGACCATGTACTTAGCCATTTATCCTGAGTACTCAGGCTTTTTAAGCTTTACTTACTGCCTTAAAGAGACATGTAACAAACCTAACTGTGCCTTAAATTTCCCACACAAATCAGTTTTTACAACCTAAGCTAAATGCATAGCTTTAAAAGTTCCAGGCCCCTCCTCCTCCAAAATAGCACATGGTGTGTGTGTGTGTCATTTGCTCAAAACAGTGAGAGGGTAGAAGCAATCTTAAACAAAAATATATTATAAACGTTGAAAGCAACAGGTGGACATAGGCTGGTAACATCTGTTCAGCTTCTGTTGCTATAATGGGTCTGCTGGAAGTAGTAAAGGTACTTATTCCTGTCAAAGATTTCTATAAAAATCCCTCTTTACTTCCCCATACCGTGCTTTCCGTGTTGTTCAATTAGTGTGAGGCGAAGTCCTTTTTAGGGACAGACAGCAGACACAAGACAAGTGGAGAATTCAAATCAGGCTTACACTTGGCTAAATTAATCCAAGAGGAAGTTGCTTTATTTTTGTTCCTTAACGAGTATATGATCTAGAGATTAAAGTGTATGGGAAGGTGTGCATACATTATATGCAAACACTATGCCATTTTATATGAAGAACTTGAGTACTCGAAAATTTTGGTATTTGCCATGGTCTTGGAACAAGACCCAATAGGTGGTGAAGGCCAAGTGTAATGAAAGGACTAGAGGGTGGGGAGGTAAAGGTTTCTAACAGGCAGATTGCCTAGTAGTCATCCCATATCAAGAAAACCAGGCCAGGTATGGTGGTGGACACCTTTAATCCCAGCACTCAGGAAGTAGAGGCAAGCAGATTTCTGTGAGTTTCAGGCCAGCCTGGTTTACACAGTGAGACCCTGTCTCAAAAGAAAAAAAGAAAAGAAAACAGGAAGGAAGGAGAGAGAGAGAGAGAGAGAGAGAGAGAGAGAAAGAGAGAGAGAGAGAGAGAAAGAGAGAGAGAGAGAGAGAGAGAAAGAGAGAGAGGGAGGGAGGGAGAGGAGTCCAAAGTATAAGAAAATGTCCCAGCATCAGTGCTGGTTCAGTCTCAACATCTCCCTAAGGTTGTGGATCACAGGTAATTCTTCAAGGCAGTAAAATGACTTGCCAAGAGAAACAAGTCAAGGAACACAGAAAAGGTGTCAGAAAACTTCAGCAAACTGGAGCCAGCAAGTAACAATACAGTTAAAAAATTAAAATTGTGCTTTTAAAATCATTAACTATTAAGACTAAAAGAACAGAAAAGACATCTAGCAAATCAATCACGGGCTACACTGTAAAAGTATTAATCTAAGAGGTAAAAGTAAACCAGTGTCGTGCCCGCACTCTGGTATTCTAAGAAATTCTAGTTGCCCATTCCAGAAAAACAAACCAGTAATGAAAAAGGTCCAAAAGTGTGACTATCAGAGCTGAAGACATTTTATTACTCTAATCATTTTCCAGGTAAATAAACCCGAGCTCACAGTGATTTGATGCTCCTTACCTCTAGGGAGCTGTTCAATACTGCCTTATATTATTTTAACTGAGTAAAAATAAAGCTGACAAAGTCTTACCTGATCAATTCTTATCAGTTGGAAACTACAGTTTGGAATGGAAGTTAACTATGGATAAACTCTTGAGAGCCCACAAACCCTCAGACATAGCATTTTTCTGAGGAAAAGGCTTATAGCATTGCTAGAGAATCAGAATGAACGATGACCTCAATGCTTACGATGTTTACCTATCACTGTGAACCTGGCTGGAGAGAGAATCATCTAGGAGACTGAATCCATACCCTTTGGGTATTGTCTTAGTCAGGGTTTCTATTCCTGCACAAACATCATGACCAAGAAGCAAATTGGGGAGGAAAGGGTTTATTTAGCTTACTCTTCCCACATTGCTGTTCATCTAAAGGAAGTCAGGACTGGAACTCAAGCAGGTCAGGAAGCAGGAGCTGATGAAGAGGCCATGGAGGGATGTTTCTTACTGGCTTGCTTCCCCTGGCTTGCTCAGCTTGCTCTCTTATAGAACAAAGACTACCAGCCCACAGATGGTACCACCCACAAGCCCCCCCAAACCCCTTGATCACTAATTGAGAAAATGCCTTACAGCTGGATCTCATGGAAGCTCTTTTTTCTGTGATAACTCCAGCTTGTGTCAAGTTGACACACAAAACCAGCCAGTACAGGTCTATTTGTGAGTATGTTTCCAAAACAATCGAGGGGAAAGATCTTCCCTAAAGGTAGGTGGTACTTCATGGTCTAGGGGCCTAGGCAAAATCAAAGAAACAGTGTGAACAGACCTTTCTCTACTTCCTGGCCCACCATGAAAAGAGTTGAGCTGTTCTGCATGTCCTCCCCACCAAAACAGACTGAATCCTCTGAAACTGAAGCAAAATAAACTGTGCTTTCTTTATGTCAGGTATTTGGTCACAATAATGGAAACACTATATGGAAACACAATAAATGGAAAGCTTAAACAGAATGGCTGTAGTCCATGAGGTAAAAGATTCTAAAGGGGTGGATGCTATATGTGTGTATCTATTCACATCCTAATACACAGCAGTGTGCTAGAATGAATGCTTATCCCTTAAAGGTAACAAATAAATAGCATGAGGGGAAATCTCCTGCACCACTCCTACTGCATAGTTTCCTTCTGACTGTTGCCATGCAACAGAGTTTCTGTCAGTTTCTATCTCTAACAAAAGCATCAAAGAAAAAAAAAGTTCCCTGTTAATGTTGAGCAATGTAGAACGATTAATACCCATGAGATGCTATCACATTTGAAATGCAAAGGAGAACAACAAATGGAATTAATTTTCTTAAAGTAAATAAGCAAGAGCTTTAAAGGCTAAGACAAAATTAAGGCTGGCAAAGCCATTAAATTGCTGACTTTCATGTTATGAAAGACAATCTCAGAATGTCCTTGGGCTTTTAATGGAAGCCAAGAAAGAGTCTGGACAGACTGGGTACCAACCAGAATGGCATAATTTATGCTCTTTCCTAATGTTGGGCCTGGTCAGCTGAGGGCAAATACCTTTAGAATGCTCTGTGTCTGGATGCAAGACAATTCGGACATACTTAAGATCACCAAATTGCTGGAGGACCTCCCCAAGTGCTTCTTCTTCTGAGTCAAATGAAAGATTTCTGTGGAAGAAAAACAGGTCACAAAAATTTCAGTGACAAAGTAAGACCTTGAGTTTCGATCATAGGTACCTGAATTAGTTATCAACTTATGATGTCTGCCTTGTTCACATCCATTCTCCCTTGTTCAAAATAGCAGTAGCACACAAGAGTGGCCCCTAGTGGCTAAGCCTCTGCTCTATCAGTCTATTCCTTTTTCCCAACCTTTCTATATCAGATTCTCTCATTTGAGAATTTAAAATTTAATAGACAAATAAAAAAGACGAAAAGCTACAAACATGCTAACTTCAAAACAGAAGTGTCACAGATACTGAAATAAATATACTCTATACTCTATAGCATGACCTGATAAGTAGTGTGAATATATACACAAAAGATCTGCTTAGCTGTATCCTTAATGTAATGTACTTTACAGAAATACCTGTGCTTTATTTTTTAAAGATGGTACCCAGAGAAAAGACTCACAACCTCCAGCAGCGGGAGTCTAAAATGCCCAGACTGTCACCCCCTACTTGAGATCTGCACCTTAAAAACACTGATTCTGTGAACAAACCAGTATTCACCCAGCCCATTCTCTTTTTACTCACCATGGCTAAAATTAGGTTTTCTTATTACAACCAGAAAATTTCACAGCAGGCTAGTAAGAAACATGTCTTTCTTTTATTGAATTAGACATATTCCCCTCCATGTTTTATGAAATCTGGGTTTCAGTTAAATTTTTCTAAAGGGGCAAAATCCTTCAAAATAATGCAAAGAAAAACATGGTAAAGATGACTAGGCAAATGGGGAAGGGAGAAAGGGAAGAGAGAGAGAAAGGGGTGAAGGGAAAGAGAAAGCAAGAACGATACATGGAATATCCTTAATCTGAGAATCTAAAGCTTTTTTGTGTATTTTTAAAATTTTAGTACGTATATATGTACATACACATCATGAAACACATGTGGCAATCACAGGACAATTTGTAGGAATCCAGTTCTCTCCTTCTGGCATGTAAGTCCTGAACATCAAACTCAGGTTGTCAGACTTGGTGTCAAGCCTTCCCTACTGGGCCATCTCACTCACCAGTCTGCTCGCAATACGGTGAACTAACCAGACCTATAAAATGCAGTAAGACCTAACTCCACTCTGTATATTCCCCTGGAAACAACAGGCATGTCTTTCTGTATTTTGGACATGACTTTAAGTTAGAAACTAGCTAGGAATGCAGCTCAGTTAGCAGAGTGCTTGCCTGGTGTCTTAGTTTGCTTTTTATTGCTGTAATAAAGACCATGATCAAAAGCAACTTAGGCGGAGAAAGGGTTTACTTCATCTTATAGCTTACAGTCTGTCACTAAGGGAAGCCATGGCAGAAGCCCATGGTAGGAACCTGAAGCCAGAAACTGAATCAGAGACCATGGAGGAGTGTTGTTTACAGGCTTACTACCCATAGCTTGCTCAGTTTGCTTGCTTTCTTTTAGATTTATTTATTTATACTTTATGTATATGAGTGTTTTGCCTGCATGTATGTCTGTGCACCATGTACATGCAGTGTACGTATTAGTCCAAAAAGGGCATCGGATCCCCTGGAACTGGAGTTACAGACTGCTGTTGAAGGTATGGGGCCAAAACTCAGATTTTGGCCTACAGAACTCCACTCCCCCACCCTCAGCCCCCTCTCCATCCTACAGGGGCTAATTGGTGAGTTTCCCTCTAAACTCCCTACATCTCTAGGGAAATACTACATACTACACTTCTGACAAGTACATTCCATCCAGTTCAGTGTGGTTGGCAAAGCTTTCTTTTCACTTTCGGTGGATGCACTGCTATGATCTGGAGCCCTCCCCCTCTGAAAAACCTGTCCACGGGTCTCAGACTCTTCCTCAGGCCCACTGAGTCTCTCTTGGTGACAGAGCCTGGATGCTGACCCCTCTGTCCCAGAGATCTCTGTTCTTGGTCCCTCAAGAATCATGAGGTTGCCTGTCTCTCAACCTTGACCCACCGGCCTCCACTGGTGATAGAAAAGTTTCCTGCACCAGAAAAACACATTAACAGTGCACTTTGGCACCAGAATGCATCTCAGCTTTCTCTTATGCTGCTCCAAGCCCTGTGCTGTGATCCTTACACTCTCTGAACTGTTCTACGCGCCACTGTAAGACTTTGCACTATTTCATGTCTTAGGAGTACTGACTGCCAGGCACTTTGTGCCCCCCAGCTGCTACGCTGCCCACGCAGCCCGCCCAACCCACGCCTCTCTCCAGCCCACACTGCCTGAGCCTGTCTCAGCAAGGATGCTACACTCCTCAGGCTCCACTACAGGAGGTCCCCGTTCTCTCCACCCATCTATGGCCTGCCAACTACACTCATTCCCACAGCAGCCTTGCCACTCTGCACGGCTCAGTCCAGTCCAGCCTGGCAGGGAGGGACGGCTGCCCTCCAACACCCCTTAACAGCCCCAATCTTCTCTCCAGTCTCCCTAGGAATGGCAGCTTTCTTAGGTCGATGTCTGGGTCACAGCGAGAGCCTTTCCTCACTATTTCTTCCATGAGCTGCCTGCTAAATCTGACAGCTCTCATGGCTCCTCCTGGGCCTCCACAGTGTTCCTCCAGGTCCTGCAGCTTCTTTAGGTCCATGGGGGCTACTGTGACCCTCCACTCCCCCTTCTGACACTGTGGCCCCTAGAACTTGTTCTAGCTGCAAGGTTCTAACAACCCCTCCCTCCCCCCCACCATTGTCTCTTCAAAAAGGCCCCTCCTTTCAGACTGATGCAGCCCCCACTCCAGTCCTAAGACCAATTCCCCATCCATCCGCCATCCAGACGTCAGCTCCACCTCTGCTGCTATGTATACTGTTACAACTGCCTCCACTTCCTCCTCCCAATTCCCTTCCTAAAGCCAAATTCTCCACTGCTGATTGAACTACAATATAATGTATGGTCATCTCATCAGACACCTCCCTCCACCATGGCCCTCACCATCGGCCCAACTTATTAACCCTTTCCTGACCTGACACTGACTTCACCTTAAAGCTAACCATACAAAAATGTGATATTGTGTAATGATGAAAAGTTTATTGCATTTATGGTTTACAGAAATAAGTTTTCTTTAGCCTCATGTATATGTGTTTTCAAGGTTAGGCCTAAAGTCAGGTATACTTAATATATGGTCTTCAAACTCCTCAGAGGTCTGCTGAATATAGCATTTAAAATGTTCGATAAAAACTTCCCACAATAAATAGAGACCCCCCTCCTAACAAGAAAACATTAAGGTCTCCGAAGAAGGCAGATGGGATACTGTGGCATGACTCCACCTGGACTGTGCTAACAGTAACCACTGGGAAAAACTGCCACCACCTCACCTGCAGCCAAGAACCCACACAAACTGTGGACACTTTGGACTGACTGCTACACTTTGCCTTATCAAAATAAGGTCAATGTTCCCAAGTCCTTCCTCTACTGAAAAATTCCTCAGACTAGTCTGACAGCCAAAGGCCTGCTGCTCTGGACAACTATTAAATGCAGTTCTTTTCGGACAACTGAAAACCCACTGCTTCTGCAATGAGTCATGTGAACCTAAGTAGTCTTTGTCATTTTAATTGATATAAAAACAATTTAAATTGTACTTTTACTCAAATGTATCCCTCTCAGATCTCTGATGACATTGATAGTTAACAAGAGCAAGCACCCAGCGGCCAGCTCAGTCCATCTCACATGTACAGTTTACCTTGCTGACAGGCTTCACACTAACAAACATCTGAATTTCTAAAGGCATAAGAAACAAAGAAGTGATGTAGGTTAAGAAAAAAAGTGATACAAGTTATACAGGTCTAGGAAAGTAATTTAAAGTATACACAGATCTGAAGTTAGAACAGCCCAGGAAGTGGTAAGGTCTGAGGAAGTGATTAACCTACGGTGAGAGGTTGTTTCGGACTTTCCTCCTCTCTGCACTACTGTTGGGTCCCACTCACCCCTCTCTCATCCACCGCAGTCCTCCACACCCCTCTAGACTATCCTTCTCTTAACTTTCCTTTCTAGGTTTGTTTCTCCTCATTCAGTCACGCCCTATTCCCTTACTAGGAAAGGGCGTCTTTTCTATCACAAAGCGTGCCTTGCTCCCAGATACTCCTGCATCCCTCCTCTTCCTTTCCTCAGCCCCTGTGTATACATGCCCTCACTCTCTGGAGTCCCCTAACCTCTTCTCCTCTGCCTCCTTCAGTCAATCCGCTGTATGGGACACCACCCTTCTTCCTTGCTGCGCATCATAAATCCCTCTCTAGCACACGCAAAGGCCTTCTGCCTACAGCTCCAACCCCAATTCTCCCTACTCTTAACCAGCCTCCACCTAGGCCTCAAAGCCCTCATTCAGTGTCCGTTAGCTAAACGGTTTTTAGGTCACCTCATCACCCTACAATACTCCCATATTAAAAGTCAAAAACCTACTGGAACCTTCCACCTAGTACAGGACCTTCTATCCATTAACTGTTGTCCCTTTACACCTTTAACTCTCTAACCATTAGACTACCCTCTCCATTATCCCTGACACCACCACTCATTTTTCAGTCCTAAATCTTAGACACTTCTCAATACTCCTGGATGTCCACTCCCAATCTTTTTTAGCCAGGCACTCCTATAAACTTGGCTTGCCTTCTAAACCCCCCCCCCCCCAGACTGGCTTCAGTATATAACCTCCTAAGACAGAAATTGGTACCAGGGACTGGGATATTACTGTGATAGGCTTGACCATGCTTTTGTTTGGAAGAATGTGGATTTGGGGACTTTGGATTTGGAAATCGGTGGAATGCTTTAAGTGGGCTTAATGGGCCATCCTAGCAGGAATATGGAAGACTTTGTTGCAGAGAGTGATTGGAACTGTGCAGACCTGACCCAAGAGGTTTCAGAGGAGAATTTCAGTGTGTGACAGAGACTGTTTCTGTGGTATTTTGGTGAAGAATGTGGCTGCTGTCTGTCGTTGTCCGAACAGTATGCCTGAGACTAAAGTGAAGAGACTCAGATTAATTACACTGACAAAGGAAGTCTCAGAAAGGCCCAGCAGAGACTTTGTTCTCTGGTTAAGTCTCATGAACAGTGTTTCAAACAAGCGTAACAAGCTGAGAAAGAAAAAACATAAAATATATAGTTTGAGTATTAAAAGGGCGCCAGGAAGTGAAGTGGAGCTGACTCCTGTGTTCAAGGACATTACATTGAACTAAGGAAGTAGTGACCTTGGGGCAAGATTGCACCCAGAGAGGTTTAGGTCCAAGCATCATTAGTACAAGTCTTTAATCCCAGGAGGCAAAAACAAGCAGATCTCTGAGTTCAAGGCCAGCCTAGAACAGAGCAGTTCTAGGTGGAGAAAAACTTAATTCCAGGCTTGGTGGACCACACCTTTAATCCCAGTGCTTACTGTCCCAAAGACGGGTAAGCAGATGTCTGAGTTCAACGTCAGTCTACAGAGCAAGTTTTAGGACAGCCAGGCTTAGGCAGTGAAGGGGTTGGAAAACAGAAAGCTGGTGATAATGTAATAGAACAAGGGGCCATGTTCCAGCCCCAGCAAGCAGCAGACCTCGGCAGCTTTGGCCAAGTGGCTCTGGCTTTAGAGTCCAGAATAGGAGGAACTATTGGGACAATTGATGCTGGCTAGCTGGAGCTTAGAAATTAGCAGTGATTAAGAAGAGACCAGTATCACTGAGGTGAAATCTTCTGGGAAGTGTTTTCTGAGAGCACAAAGAAGCTGCGTTCCAGAGACAGCCAAGGCTGTACCTCGCGCTGCAGCTGGACTTGGTAATGGGTAAGAGTCACCCAGGTGGTACTGGTTTTGAAGGCACAAAGGGGTCATGGAGAGCAGCCAAGGCTTGGCACCGTGAGAGGCCATGGGAAGCCATTGGTGAAGGTGCAGCCTCAGTTGCAGTTGATGGCCCAGGACTGAAGGGGTCATGCAAAGGAGTTGAGACTTGGCACCATAAAGAGAGCCCATGAGAGGCTACTGGTGAAGCCTAGTTGCAACGGAAGACCCCAGTGTATTGGGGGTTCCAGTACCATGGGATGATCACCAAGAACAGCAGCAGCAGTGGAGTGGATCAACCTGAGCTCAGAGTGCTACAGAGGGCAGATCTGAAGAAGTGAAGCCAGCCCTTTGGAAGAGCACAGATCATGTGTGGATCTCAGACACTGGAACAAAAAGCTGTAACATCGAAGTTACCTTGGAGACGCCAAGATTTTCGAGATGCCAGAGCCATAGGATATCTGCTGAGGAAAGCTGCTAACAGGGAGTGGAACCAGCCCAGGAAAAAGAAGTTTGTTGCAGTCAACAAAGATGAAAAAGGAGTGGAGATCTGAAGACCATTTTGACATCAGACATGGAGATGTTTGGAGTTTGCCCAGCTGGTTTCCTGTCTTGCTTTGGGGATTACAGTTAAGTGATTGGATGAACCTCAGAAGAACCTTGAACTTTGGACTTTTAACATTGTTGAGCCTGCTATGGACTATGGGGACTCTGGAAGTTGGACTAAATGTACTTATTATGCTACGGCTAGGTATGGCTCCCACAAACTCATGTGTTTGAACAAGCCTATAGGGCCAGAGAGTGGAATGTGATGGTTTGTATATGGTTGGCCCAGGGAGTGGTACTATCTGGAGGTGTGGCCTTGTTGGAGTAGATGTGTCACTGTGGGCATGGGCTTAAGACCCTCATCCTAGCTGCCTGGAAGCCAGTATTCTGCTAGCAGCCTTCAGATGAAGCTGTAGAACTCTCATGCCTGCCTCGATGCTGCCATGCTCCCACCTTGATGACTGAACCACTGAACCTGTAAGCCAGCCCAATTGAATGTTGTTCTTGTAAGAGTTGCCTTGGTCATGGTGTCTGTTCACAGCAATAAAATCCTAACTAAGACACCACCTCACTCCTCAGTTTCCTCAGCTCCAAAGGTGACTGACTCTCACCTTCCAAAGCTCACCTCTCCAAGTAACCTATCTTGGGTTCTCTCACATGGCAACCCATGGACACCTCACTGTAAATAAACTTGCCCATCTCCACTCTTTATCTCTAACCTCATGGTCTCCACTCATAGATGCCTGAATACTCACCCATGATACATTCTCTAAGCCACTTCTGGACCTCCTTCCTCCCATTCCACCAATCTCTCTCAACTCTTGCTTGTGGTCCACCAAGCCGCTAACCCACTTTTATGACTCATACCATTTCCCTCCTTCTACCCTACTACATAACCCAGACACCAACATCCCTAACCACCCTTCAGCACAGGATGCTCCCTCACCCTGCCTTGTGCACCCATCCTCACCCTCCAGTTCCTGTTCCCTCCTGATCATCTGTTCCTTCTTCTCACCTTGCTTCTCACACTCCTACTTTTCTGCTGCCTAAACGATCACCCAATATCTCTGCCAACTGACTCCCCTAAATTCATTAACTGTCCAGACGTCCATAGACATCAAAAAACACTCTGAACAAACCCCACACTCCCAATTACAAGACATAACTAAAGCCACAGCCATCTCTTCTCTGACGCACTCTCAATGGCCGAGCCCTCACTTGGGTCAAGGTCATCCAACAAGTGCTCTCCTAAACTCCACTGGTCTTCCTTCAATGCTGCCTACTACTCTGCTCCTCTCCCCAAAGCCCTCCGTTAGCTACAGTCCTTCTCACACTGATACTCCAACTGCCAGTGCTTCACCCCCACTACTGACCGCTTGTCCCCTTGACATCCAAGTCCAACCTGGGAAACAAAGCAAATCCCCTCAGCCATTCCATACCAACCTCCATCCCTGTTACAGACCGTCCCTCTCACCATGTGCCAAGAGCCTCCCCAATCATCCATGTTCCTAAAATATTCCAATTTCAGAACCCACCTGAACACCCCAGGAAAGACTATTCTGATTCTCCCCAACACAACAAGACCCTGCTTTCAGATAACAGTGGTTCTCCAATTAACCTCAGACAGCCAATGGAAATTTCCCTCAAGAGCTCCTTCTCTCAAGAACTCTCAAACAGACTCCAGACAAGTACCAACCACTTGAGTTGTATCCTTTTTCCTGGGGGCTGGGAATTAATCAGTACCCTTAACCACTAAGCCATCTCTCTAGCCCTGTCAGTTTGCTTTCTTAATTCAACCCAGAACCACCTCCACAGATGCTGGGCCCTCCTATATCAATTGCTAATCAAGAAAATGCCCCACAGACTTGCCTGTGGGACAGTTTGACGGAGGCGATGTCTCAACTGATGTTCCCTCTTCCCCGATGACTAGCTTATATCAAGTTGACAGAAAACTATTCCATACATGTAATGTCTACAAAGGCCTGAATTTTATTCCCTGCACAATATAAACTAGGCATGGTGGTATACACCTGTAGTCACAATATTCGGGTGGTGGAGGTAGGAGACATAAGTTCAAGCTCATCTTTAGCTACATAATCTGAGATACACGAGACCCTCAAAAATATAAAGAACCAAAAAAGAAAAAGACAAGTTATCTATGAAGAGAGAAGTTATCTAGGGCAAATGGTATCACCTCAGCATTTCTCCTAAAGTAAAGGTGAGAACCAGCTAAGAGTTGAAATGTTTTAGAAGATGTCACCCCAGTTACAAAACAAGAACTCTAAGACCGTACCTGCCACTTACCTCGGTCTTAAGCTCTTGTTTTACATTTCTCACTGGTGTGTCCCCAGACCAGATGTGCTAACCAGTCTCACAGCATCTAACTCTAGTGCTAAGGAGAGAGGAAAAGAGGGAGAGACAGAAGGTGGGGGAGAGGGGAAAGGAGAGCCAGGTGAGTGAGGGAAGGCGAGTCAGCAAGGAGACCTGTGAAGGGGATGCACAGCTTTGCATAAGGAGGGCATACCTGATGAAAACAGTTTTCCCTTCAGTCACATCAGAGGGTAACTTCCTCTTTTTCTTTGAGACTGGAACATCTAAGGTAAACAACAAAAAACAAAACAAAACAAAGCAAAACAAAAAACTCAAAAAAGACAAATGCAAGTCATATGGCAAAAGGCTAACTTCTTAAATATTTTATATAAATTGATCTTAAAATTTTTAAACAGACCAAGAATGTAATGACTAGATATAGTAAAAGACGCTCACGCTCAAAATATTTAAAGAAAAGCAAAGCAGAGGGACTGAGGGCACAGCAGTGGTAGAGTGCGTATTTAACACAAACAAGAACACAGGTTCAATCCACAGCAAGACAGGGGGGAGGAGGGGCACAGTTCAAGGAAAAAAATACTATTTTTTTCTTAAATTGGCAAAACATAAAAGACCAATATAATCCAATGTAGTAAAGGTGTGGAGGAAAAAATTCTCATATATTGCTGTGGCCACGTTCACACATGTGCGCACACATGCACACACACACACTATACTATAATTGCATGTACATGCATGTGTTTCTGCTTATAAATGTGTTAAAATGTTCTTTAGGCATACGAAACACAACACTGATTATCTCTGGGAATATGATTTAAGAAGTCAACGATCGCCGGGCAGTGCTGGCGCACGCCTTTAATCCCAGCACTCGGGAGGCAGAGGCAGGCGGATTTCTGAGTTCGAGGCCAGCCTGGTCTACAGAGTGAGTTCCAGGACAGCTAGGGCTACACAGAGAAACCCTGTCTCGAAAAACCAAAAAAAAAAGAGGTCAACGATCTGGATGAAGAATAAACATTACAGTAGGAGTGGTGGCTCATGCTCAGAACCCCCACACTTGAGAGACCAAGGTATGAAGATCTCAAGTTCAAGTCCAACATGGACTTCACTGTGAGACCCTCTCAAAAAAAAAAAAAAAATTAAGAAAACCACTTATATGCTATGTATATACATACAAATTTCTGGGAAAAAGGAGATGACTTTGGAGAATTGTTGGACTGGTGAAGAAGTTTGGTTTCTACATTCAACTCCTTTGTACTATATTTTTTAACTTCTTATCTGAGTCCCACTAAGTTTTCAGATTCAAAAAGAAAATGACAGGAGGCAGATGAATCCAAGTTGTAGGTCTCATTGTGTCCTCGGTGTGAAAGCCTTGACTCCATCCTCAGGAATGAAAAAGCTGATTTCCTCTGTCTCTTCTGTGGCCAAACCAAAACACCAGGCTTAAAGAAACACAAGCAAAAGAGCTGAATAAAATCAGCCACTTCCTGGGAATCAGTTATCGGCCATTTCGCACTATATGATGCCTTGCCTTACTTATCCTCAATAAAGGGAGCAAGACGGACTTGCTCATAGGTCTACAAATGCTCCCAGAAATCCTTGTTAGGAACTGAACTGTGCCCCTCCAACACGCCACGGTAAGCCTTTCACTCCCAGTGTCATTACATCTGGAGAGACCTCCCAGAGGTGATTAGGGTTAAGTGGAGCCCAGGGGTCGAGCCTCACTCTATCAGGACTACTTTCCTTATTAAGGAGGAAGAGAGACCAGAGTTTTGGGAGTTTTGTTTGATTTGCTTTCTTTTGTTCTCCTTGACTCCACACGTGGGTAAGACCTATTTGCAGACAGTAAGCAGGTTAAAGTTCGTAAGGCAGAAACAGATAGCCTCCAGAACTGTAAGAAATTAAATCTGTCTTACTCCAGCCACAAGTCTGTAGGATTTTGTTCTTGAAGCCCAAGCTCAATTTATAGTTCTTTACCTCATCTCAAACTCAGAATTGTTTGTTCAGTTTTTTTAACTCATCTACATGTCAACTCAAAAGGTTTGTTTTTGTTTTTATTTTTTTTTTAAAAAAAAAAAACCCTATTTAGTATGTAAACATGTATTATATCCTGTTTATCCAGTTAATTGACTTAGACAACAGGAAATGGTAACCCCTCATTATTAGGGCAAGGTTTTAAATTCCCTAAGGAAGACTCTAAATTCTCAGTCATTTCAAACTCACCTTTAAAACAAAGTACTCAGTAAGGAAACAAAAGGCCTCAGACTATGGCTCAGGTGGCAAATGACTGCCCAGCATGCGTGCAGCCTGGGTTCAAGCCCCAGGGCCACAAGAAGCAGACAGAGCAGGGCACACCCCTGCTCTGGGGTTAGATCACAGTGAAGGCAGCAGGGACTGGTTCAAGGGCATTCTCAACTACATACTGAGTTGAAGCCAGCCTGGGCTAGCGAACACTTGACTCAAAAAGGGGGCAGAGGGAAGCAGACATAGCCAGTTAGTAGAGTGCTTTCGTTGTGTGCACACGGTCCTGTGTTTGAACCCCAGCACATGAGCCACCCAGGAGGGAGAGGCAAGGGGACCAGAAGTTCAAGCTCACCATCCACTACACAGCACGGTCAAGGTCAGCCTTGGCTACAGGAGATCCTGACTTAAATGAGAAGGGGAGGGGAAAAGGGGACAGAGGGACAGGGGTGGGAAGAAAAGCACTAAAAAAAAACAAAATGGAAATCAGGGTTCTCTTTTCAGTAATTAAAATTTGATAGAAAACCATGGCAAGAGGCCCGAGCAAGCTGGTGTCCATTTCTCGTTAATTTATTCAAAGCTGGCCGGTGCTTAGGAAGATCCCAGCAAACCTTCATCCTCTTGTTCTCCGGCACTGCTCTCACTGTCCACCGTCCCCTCGTCCTCAGAGCTGCCTCTTCCCTCCAGGTCACTGTCCTCATAAGAGTCTTCCTCGACGCTCTCCTCGGGAGCTGCTCTCTTGACTGCTCTGTAACAGCACAGTTCAGATCTCATTGGGGTCGACTTTTTCACACATGCCAAGTTCACAGTGAAGGCAAGAGGAGAAATGCTGTCTTCCTTAGTTATCAGAATGTGCACTTACCTCTTCAGCACACTAACAGGAGAAGCTACTGTTGATTCTCTATCTTCTTCTTCATCTTCACTATCACCATCGTCTTCTACTTGCTCTTCCACCCTGCAGTTCTTCTTACCTGATTCCTTAGGCTTCTTCTTTCCACCTATGGAGGAAGATAAAGAAAGGGATTCATTTATTATCTACAACAAGATTATTTTAAGAGGAATAACTAATAAGTAGCTAGTTTCTGTGGTTTTTCAGGATTTCCTATTTTTTTCCTAGTATACAGTCAGACTTCCATTTCTATCAGTCCTACATACTCAGATTCAACTAACCACAGACCAGAAAAGATTTTTTTAAAAATGCTGTATCCATACCGAATATCTAAAATTTTGTCAATATTCCCTGGAGAATTCAGTATAAAACTATAATGTCGCTTTGTATTATATTAGGTTTTCAAATAATCTAGTGAGGATTTAAAATGTACAGAAGGTGTGGTGGTTTGAATAAAAATGGTCCCCACAGGCTCACAGGGAGTGGAGCTAAGGATATGTGGCCTTGTTGGGATAGGTGTGGCTTTCTTGAAGTAGGTGTGTCACTAGGGGGGTGGGCTTTGAGGGATCAGACGCTCAAACCAGTTCTCTTCCTGTTGCCTGATCAGGATGTAGGACTCTTCAGCTCCTTCTCCAGCACCAAGTCTGTCTGCCATGCTTGCCACCATGATAACGGACTGACCCTTGGAAACTGTATGCCAGCCCCAGTTAAATGTTTTTCTTTGTAAGAGTTGCCTTGGTGATGGTGTCTCTGCTCAGCAATGGAAACCCTGACTAAGACAGAAGTATTACATTAATTCTATAGGAGACTTGAGCACCTGAGGGTTTAGATATCTGAGCAGTCTATTGCTCAATTCCTTACAGACACCAAAAGATGACAGCAAACAATATCAGTAAAAACAAAACAAAAAACCCAAAGCCGTCACCACCTAGTCTAGATTCCTCTTTTTCTTGTCCTCATCAGAAGCCTGAATGAAGGTTACCTCGCTCCAGAATGAGATAAAGAGCAGCAAAAACTCTTCAAGAAAGTCACCACTTACACACACAGCAAACACACTGCTCGCTCTGGCCTCCATGAGCTTCAGTTTTGATGTGAAATGTTCTCTGAGACTCTGGTAACTAAAAGGCATTGGTTTCTCTCTCCTTATTTTAATTAAAAAGTTTATTACTTTATACATATAAGAAGTGTTCTGTCTGCATATGTATCTATGTACCATGAGCATGCAGGGCCCTCAGAAGGCAGAAGAAGGTATCAGATCCCTTGGGACTGGAGTTACAGATGTTTGTGAGCTGCCATTTGGGTGCTGGGGATTGAAATCAGATCCCCTAGAAGAGAAAGCAGTGCTCTTACCTGATGAGCCCTCCAGCCCTGCCCTCTCTTCTCAGTGGTTCATTAGTATGACATAAGAACGGAAGTGAGGGAAATGAACTAAGGCCCTTCCTCACTCATACCTCAGAAGTTGAGTTTAGACTCAAAAGAGCCTATGTTCCATGATCAGATCACCAGGCAGTCCAATGTGAATTGACAAGCATCCCTGAGCCCACAGAAATTTGGAGATTTTCCAGGATGGTTTGTCTTTTTTGGGGGGGGGGGGGGGGAAGGAGTAGGAGGGACTAATCTACGCCTGGGTATCTCCAGCTCAACATTCCCATTACAGACTATGACAGGAAAGTTTTGATATACTTTTATCAAAACACAAGAACTGTTGGACATGGTGGCACACACCTTTAATCCCATTATTTGGAAGGTAGAGGCAGGCAGATCTCTGGGAGTTTGAAGCCAGACTGGTCTACATAGAAAATTTCAGGACAGCCAGAACCATGTACAGAAACCCTGTCTAAAAATAAAACCCAAACCCAAACCAAACCAAAGCAACCAAACCACAGGAGTTCTTTTTGTCCTCTCAACCCTCCCACCTAGTGCCAACACACCTCACCTGGGGCAGAAGCATGCTGGGCATCTTTGTATTTGTCCTTTGCCACGGCCCAATCCACAGCCACAGTCCGTCCTGTCAGACAGAGAGGCGGAATCAGAGAGTCGCTCTTCCGTTTAATATCCTGACTTCCCACCATCGAAAGACAGTAACATATTGGTGGAGACCAGGAAATGCCAATTCTAAGATTATTGGTTCTTTTGGCTGTGAGCTTTAGCCTTTAACCACTGAGCCATCTCTCCAGCCCAGCTACTGATTCTCAAAGATAAGAGAGGTAAGACAATCTTGAGTTCCAGATCAGCCTGGATTATCTTGCAAGATACTGTTTCAAAACAAATACAAAACTAAAAATGCCCCCAGGAGCTCTTTAATTCTTAACCTTTTAACTACAGAAATTCCGTTTTGGTACACAGCTGCCACACTTTAGATAAAATGAGATAAAATTGTAAATGTGGGCTGTCGAGATGGCTCAGTGGTTAAGAGCACTGTCTGCTCTTCCAGAGGTCATGAGTTCAATTCCCAGCAACCACATGGTGGCTCATAACCATCTATAATGTGATCTAATGCCTTCTTCTGACACGCAGGTATAAATGCAGATAGAGCACTAATGTACATAAAAATAAATCTTTTTTTAAAAGATGAGTATTTTAAAAATACTTCAAAAAGCAAGAAGCAAAACAGACATTCTGGGACAATGGAAATCCTGCTCAAAAGTTAGGAAAGAACTAAGCTGACCCTTCCATCAGCCCAGTACCTGATACTACCAAGAGTAGATTAACAGCCAATGAGTATTGAACAGTGACCCAACCAAAAGAGAGGAATGTAGGCATTAACATGCATTTATTAGCAGCTGTGTCCAGGATAGTCACTAGGAACTCCGAAAGACACACCAAATGAAGAAAGGGTTCCTGGCAGGAGATATTTCAAGTTTAGCCTAAGATTAATTTCTAAAGAATTAGAAAATTTCTAATACTAGAAATTTTCACCAAAAATTGTAGTGTGGTGGTATATACTTGTAATCCCAGGACTAGAAGGTGGCAGAAAGATCAGATGTTCAAGGCCATCCTTGGCTAGTTAGGGAATTCCAGGCTACCCTGGGCTACATGAGCTAGCATTTTAGCAATGAGATCCTAAGCAGCAGAAATATCTTTCGAATATACCAAAAAATGTGGTTACTGTACTAATTCACTCAAGCACCAGAAATAACAATGCCATGGTGTGCGTGTGGACGACCTACCTCTGATCTCTTTCATATTTGCGCCTTTGAGAGCTTTTCCTGCTTCAAGGAGGTTTTTGAACTGAATAAAAGCAAAACCACGCATCTTTCCATCTGTGAACAAATGTACAAAAAGGTTAGAGGCAGCAGTGGGTAGCACAGAACAGGAGACTATAGTAACTCGGGCTGACAAGATAGGCCACAGCCTGCCAATAGGCCAAGAGATCCCTGGCCTAAAGCAACAGTTACTGTCCCATAACTCCAGCCTTAGGAAAGCAGTGAGGCAATACCAGACGTGACTTAATGCAAATCAAATCTGAGCTCCCGAAAAATGTCTCCAAGGGAGTAACACCAGCTCCTGGGTCTCCCTACTTGTCAAGTACTATGCCAGGAAATTTGCAAATCTCATACTGTCTGGGGCCACAAAGAACATAGCAAATAATTTATTTCCAAGTTCAATAATATGAAAAAAGTCACATTAAATTATCTTCATCAAGCAGGGCTATGGTGGCACACGCCTTTAATCCCAGCACTCGGGAGGAGGCAGTCAGACCTCTGTAAGTTTGAGGACAGCCTGGTCTACAGAGTGAGTACCAGGACAGTCAACGATACTGAAAACAAACAAACACAACAACAAAAACAAATAAAACCCAATTATCTTCATTAAATGGAGATACGAAAGTACCTGGCTTCCTTGGGATATTCACTTCCAGAACAGTTCCATAGTGAGTAAATACTGCTTTCAAGTCATCTTCTGAACACTACAGCCAGAAGGAGAAAAGGAAGACGAGAAGTATTACCACAGCAAAGACATGCAAACATCAGCTACTGACTCCTTTTCTACAAAGAGTCTGAATACTTTCATTCCTTTCTGTTAAATTTTCATGATTAGAACAGCAAACAACTGTGAACAGAGGACAACTTACTTTGTATCTAAGAAGCCAAAAAGAAAAAGAAAAAAAAAAGCTAGACACGCGGTGTTCCACACCTGTTACCTCAGCACTCAGGAGACAGTCAGGAGGATCCAGTTAAAAGGCTAGCCTCGGCTAGAAAGTTTGAAATGTACATGAACTACAAGATACCCTGTTTCACTCAAAAAGGGAAGGAGAGGCTCAGTAGTAGCTTCTACCAAAGGGAAGCATCCGTCTTCACACTTCATGAATTTAGTAACTTCTTTTAAATTTTATTTATTTATTTATTTATTATTTAATTGGGGTTTAGAAGGACAGCAGATGCTCATGTGCCTGGAAATCAGAGGACAACTTGCAATGGTCGGTATTCCACCATGTGAGACCCAGGGATCAAACTGAGGTCATAAGGCTTGATAGCAAGAACCTTTACCTGCTGAGCCCTTAATAAACAGGTCCATTTTTTCCAATTCAGCAGGTTAAGGTTTATTTCCTTCCCAAAAGAATGCTGCCCATTCTTGGTAGAGTTCTACCAATAAGCATGCCTTGGTTCCAGCACCCTTTAGAACACACACTTAGCTCCATCACTCACCTTAAAGCTGAGGTTCCGGATAATTAATCTGGCTTTCTTATCTGCCACTTTGGCTTTTTTATGCTTTGGTTCCTTCTTTGGGGACTCTGAATTTTCTAAAAGGTGAGAGACATGGGATAAGTCTGCAACCCATAAGTGAAGAAGGTACCAATACAGACAGCATTTGCCATGAGGTCAAGCATGCAATATCCAGGAACCCGATTTCACAGACAAAGACGTAAGCAAATGACTATCAAAGCATACCAGAGGCATTTTGGCAACAAAAAGAAAACTAGGGAACTTGTACTGGCTAGTTTTGTATGTCAACTTGACACAAGCTAGAATTATCACAGAGAAAGGAGCTTCAGTTGAGAAAATGCCTCTATGAAATCCAGCTGTTAGGCATTTTCTCAATTAGTGATCAAGTGGGGAGGGCCCCTTGTGGGTGGTACCATCTGTGGGCTGGTAGTCTTGGGTTCTATAAGAGAGCAAGCTGAGCAAGCCAGGGGAAGCAAGCAAGCCAGTAAGTTACATCCCTCCATGGCCTCTGCATCAGCTCCTGCTTCCTGACCTGCTTGAGTTCTAGTCCTGATTTCCTTTCGTGATGAACAGCAGCGTGGAAGTGTAAGCTCAATAAACCCTTTCCTCCCCAACTTGCATCTTGGTCAGGATGTTTGTGCAGGAATAGAAACCCTGACTAAGACAGAACTCAAGTTCTGGAAACTCTCCCAGCTCTCTGATCATCTAGAATTTTCAGTGTCTTCCTAACCCTTGCAGAATTACTAGAAACTCACCATTTTTCCTCGTTTCCTTGGACTTGTTCTTCAGTTTTTTCTTGGCAACAGTCACATTGATCTTGTAACCTTCAAAGGTAGTGATCTCCTTGAGGGCCCTCTGAACATCTTCCAGCATGGAGAAAGTCACGTAGCCAAAGCCTCGGCATGCCTTACTCCCTAGAACAAGGCACAAAGGAAGGGAACTGGAGTGAAAGCAGAGAGGCTTCCAAGTCAAGAGCACTGAACCAAGTCAAAGATTAAGCCAGCATGTGTTCTACCCAGCCACCCTGTGAGCCACCTCAGCCAGAGATACAAGTCTCCCTCAGAAGCTCCTTCCCCACTTTGAGGATTGTTGGTCTTCCTCTTGCTTCCAATTTGATGTCTCCTGTTATCGCCTCTTCTTACCCCAGCCCTGATAATCTTAAGAATATGGAGTTCCCATGATATACATTAGGCCTTCACAAAAGAATTCAACATATAACAATGAAAGATCATCTGAAAGGGTAGGAAAATACATATGGTAGATCTGGAAACCCAGATGATAATAATGCAGTCTTCTCTTAAGAGGACATTAGCAGTAAGTAAGGCCCTGAAAAAAGAACCTCAATAAATAAATAAGTTAATTAATTAATTAATTAATTGGACCCTGGTTTAGAAACCTCTGGGTATTGTCACCATTATACAATCAACACCTGGACATTTCAGTGACAAATATTTCCAAAGAAGGTACAAATCCCTGCCTTATTTTAGCTTCAGAACCGTCCAATCGAGGTAAAACAAATATTACCATCCTTTTGTTCCAAAGAATAATTTGAGATAGAAATAAATGATTGTCAAAACAGTGTTAAGAACTAAGCTAAGGGGCTGGAGAGATGGCTCAGTGCTTAAGAGTACTGATCCCTCTTCCACAGGACTGGGGTTCCATTCCCAGTACCAAAATGGTGGCCTACAACCATCTGTAACCCCAGTCCCAGGGGACCTAATGACCTCTTCTGGCCTCCAAGATCATCAGGGCACCACACACACACGGTGCACAGGCAAAACACCCATGCGCATAAAATTAAGAAATTTTTTTAAGATAGATTTATTTCATATATATGAGTACACTGTATCTGTCTTCAGACATACCAGAAGAGGCATTGGATCCCATTACACATGGTTGTGACCCACTATGTGGGTGCTGGGAGAACTTGGGACCTCTGGAAGAACAATCAGTGTTCTTAACTGCTGAGCCATCTTTCCAGCCCAAAGAACTAAGTTAATTCCTCCTTGCCATCCTCATGGCCTTTCATGAGACTCCACAAGGAATAACAGGACCAAAAAGATAGATAATTATTCACCATGCCCTTTCTTTTGGGGAGGGGGATTAACAGTAAAACTAACTGTAATTTCTTGCACACACACACACACACACACAAATGGAGATGTCTGCCCACGACCTGCAGAAGAAACAACTCTTATGCTCTGCTTCCCCTTCAAATCACATGGCACCAGAAAACAAATGGTGACATGGAGATTGGTTTCTTTTCTCTTAGAACTTCCTCTCACAAAAGCCTATCACTCATCTTTCAGAAAATAAGAAAAAAACAAAAAGTCAAGACCCTTTCTCTTCTCGATAAGTACAAGAAAAACAAAGCTGCTCGCTCCACTGTGAAATTTAGTGCCCAAATAAAGGCTTATCCAATAACCATATCTCCACAAAGAACTGCCACACACACCCAGAGTCCTCGAAATCATAAGAAGTGCCACACCAATCCGACATGGAAAACCCCACCTCACCTCCATCCCCACCTCACCTCCATCCCCACCTCTCCTCTACCACTGGAGTGCAACACTTGTGTCTAGTACACCTCACCTGCCTGGATAGGAAGCTCATAATGTTTCTTAAAAGGGCTATGAGAGAGTGTAAGGATTTAGACCAAGAACACCAGGTTTAAAGAAAGGGAACACAAAACTTATATTCCACAGAGATGGGCTTGGTACTTGTCTTAAGGCTTTGGCAACTTCTCCATTCAACATGCTAGGTAGGCTACAGTGGCCTATGGCCACTGTAATCATAATCATAATCAGGGTGGTCTTTGGCACCACTTGTAAAGCAGTATTAATGTCCATTACACCTCTAGCAACAATTCCTTCCTTGGCTATGGTACGGTTATGGCTGAAGCAGAATCTTGAATGGACCTGAACTCCGCCTCTCTGAAACTTAGCAAAGGCACAGGAAAAGTGACTTTAATCTTTCTTGTTCTGTCTTTTGAGACAGGGCCTCAACTTCCTGATCCTCCTGCCTCTACCTATCGAGTTCCAGGATTATAGTCAGATACCACCACTCCTGGCACAACATTAGTGTTGTAACATTTATTTACTTATGTGTGTGCAAATGTATGGGAACAACCTGGCAGGAGTTGATTCTTTCTGTCCATCAGATGGGGTGGGTCCTGGGATCTCTTTTCTCGCTGTTCTTGTGAGAGTTGGACATATTCTATTCTGCCAAATCTTTCTCTGATTCTCATTTTATCTGTCTCTCAATTAGATATTACTTTCAAACATGGGTGCTTCCTTCTACAAACTAACTTTACCATTATTGTTTGGGATTAAAGGTGTGTGCTTAAGCTGAGCCACACAACTAGAAATAGGATTTTCTAGTAAACAACACAATCTGGGGATTCATGGTGGGATCGAATACTCTGCCCTACCTTCATTCACTTCCTTGTCACCCTGGCCACCATGCTCTCTTCTCATACAAAAGGACATACCTGCCTTAATATCCTCAAGGTGCTGCTTCCTAAATTTAGACCGTTTTATCTCCTAGTTCTAAGTTCACTCTCCTCAAACAGGTCTTCCCTAGCCACCCTACCTACACACACACATTCCCTCCTTTGACTTTTCTCCTTAGCATAAATTTGTCACCATTATCAACATACAGTTTGGTTATTTATTGGCTGTCTTTCAGACCCTAAGTATGTGAGAACAGAATCTCTGAGTCAGTGATTTAGTGTCAAACATGTTATATTCCAAGGACTGCCAGCAATGTTCTGAAACATACTTGGCATCCAAGAAATACTTGCCAAATAAACAGATGAATGCACATGTGCTAATCAAATCGAGTCCTCTCACTTGCCATACCAATTTCAAACTAATAAATGTCTTTAAAGCTTATATTCCTTTATTTAAAAAATGAGATTGAGGCTCTTTGTCCTGTAAGATTGTTGAGAACATTAAGTAAGTTAACCTATGTCAAACTAAACACCCTTCTGGCCTAGCAATCATCGGACTCTCAATAAGCCACACTGGTGCTTTATTAAATGCTACTTTGGGTTGTTTGTTTGAGACAGGGTCTCTCTATGTAATCCAAGCTGTCCTGAACTTGTTATGACCAGGCTGTCTTCGAATTCCCGGCAATCCTCCCGCCATAGCCTTCCCAAATGCTGAGATTACAACCATTACACGAGGCTAATGGTTAGCCTTTGACCTTCTGAAAACGCGTAATAAAGGGTAAAACGCAATAGAAACGTTAAGTGAGTGTTTTGCCTTTCATTAATCAATCTTATTGGCCAATCTACAGCTGAGTCAGTTTAGAAAAGAAACTTAGTTCCCGGTCTCGTACTTTTGGAGAGAGCAAAGAACTAGCTGGGATAGCTCAAGTCATTAATCGGAGGATTCAGGAGGCAGAAGCATAAGGGCTACTGGTAGCGAATTCGAGGCCAGTTTGGGTTATAGAGTGAGAGCCTTGTCTCAAAACAAACAGATCGTAACTATATAGCTCCCTGAAATTCGGCCTGTCCCGGCTCCTAGGAGCACACGCCCTCTCCACCATCGCACTTACCTTTCTCAGTCACCACGAAGCACTGCTTCACCGGACCCACCTGACTGAACAGCTCTTCCAGCTGATCACTGCGAGCCGAGGGCGGGAGACGGCCCACAAATAAAGTCAGACCGGCCATGAGACCTAGAAACAGGGCCACGAGTGACCCGCACCAGCGTGAGCGAGTCCTGGGATGAGCACTGGCAGGAAGCCGGCGCTAAGTTGCCGGGAAATTCAGGAAGTACTCGTTGCTCAAAAGAGTCCGGGAGGAAACGCAGACTGGAAGGAATGGTTCCGGAAAGAAAAAGAAAAATGACTTCCTGGGGGCGGAGCTTTTTGAGCTACGGTCTATGTGCAGTCCCAGCACCGCCCCCGCCACTGGGGGAAACTTGACATCAACAGTTTGCCCTCTCTTAAAATCTTTCATTTAGGAACTCGACCCCAAATTCTCCAAAGCAGGCAGAAGTCATTTTCCCCCTAAGCCTGCCCTCATCTGACATAGAGTGGATGTTCAATAAGTTTTTCTGAAGAGTTGCCGCAGATCACTCGGGGGGAGGGGGGGAAAGACACATCCAAAACGTCATAGACACAAGCATGTAACATACATAATTTGAACAATTTACATGCCCTCAAAAAACATGAGACAAAATGTTACCTGGCCTCAGCGACAAAATTGTATCTACTAAAATCTCCATAGAACAAATACTACGTACGAAATCATATTTTTAATTCTTATTTCTTGAGCTTCTACTATATATTAGGGGTAAAATTAGTTGCTAAAAAAAGAGAGAGAGAGGATCCCTGCCTTCGTGTAAAACAGAGTCTGGAATGAGAGACGGGCGTTTATTTTTAAAATCTTACAAAATCTCTGCAAGATCACATCAGAGCACACCCAAGCCAAACATAACACCCAGCTATATGCACAGACCTAGAATACACGACTGCCTAGAGACAGCAGATCTTCATTCATGTCTGTTTATCAGCAGACTCCAGGCTACTCACAGTGTTTGACACTCATTGGGCTCACTATCTGTCTTACATGGAAAACTGCTGTGCTTGCAGAATGCCTAGCTGCAAAAGGTACCCGAGGCACTTTTAAAGTCTTTACTTTTAAATTACAACAGCTTGGTAGGTAGAAAACACCACAAAGGGAGAAAGGTACAATGAAAAATTCCCAAGAGCCACCCATATTTAATATAATGAATGTATGAATGGATGGATGGATGGCTTGTTGGTAGTAATGGCAGGTGGGGTGTGCTAAGCATGACATTTATAAAGTCCCAGTAGGCTTCTAATAATTAATATGTGCTTTTGGAAAAAGAACCCTACCACAGTTATATGTTAAGTAGATAAATCAGAAGCAGAGGCGCTGAAATATAAAATAGATCGCCAAGGCTACCACAAAGTCAATCCTATCTTACATAAAAAGTAAAATGGCAAAAGAGGTAGAATCTTTTAAACAAAATTGGTGTTTAAAATTGTTGATTGGAATTCCACATCTTCCTCCTTAAGAATCAAATTCTGTCTTCAAACACTAACTTGCACTGGGGACCCAGTCATAGCTGTGGTAGATAAAGGGAAAAAATTAATATCCATTTGTAATCCTCCTCTCCCCTCAAAACGTTCTTAAATATGCTAAATCCTTTTTTTTTTTTTTTTTTTTAAGGACAAAGACTAAACTGTTTCCCCGCGTCCATCAGGGGGCAGCAAACACCCATAGTCAGGGTAAAACAGTAAAACCAAGCCTCTTCTTCCCCTTTATTCAGGTGTGGACCCCCATCTGTTTCCTGCCTCATCCCCTTCTATCCATGCATATCAGGAAGGGCATATGGTTCTTCAGACAAGAATATTTGCTCATCCATCTACTCAGGACACATGCAGTGTTCTTTATTAAATAGCAGGAGTCATGGAACCCTGCAAGGTGGCTTCCAAGGGAAATAAACTGCAGACCTATCCCTCATTCATCACTGTGCTGAAGCCTGGAAAGGAAGCAAGAGAAGCCTGGGATGTTCTTAGCCAGGTTTTCTCAGGCCCCATCCCTCTGGCTCCACTCCTCACTCTCCCCATAAGCCAAGTGGTCTGTAAGATTAGATGGTTCTTATTCTCCCCACTTCTCACAATTGCAATAATTGCTTGTGCTATAATGACTCTTCTACTAGTGTTTGTCTTTCCTACAAGTCCCAAACTATCACATATTCATAGTGTGTTTCCTTCTCTGCCTTTCTATTCTCATCACCTTAATATATTTTGAGCATTCAACAAATATGTTTTAGAGAGTGGATGAATTCATAAATGAATAAAAATTTATCTCTCGGTCCCTCCCTGTACCAATGTTGAAGCTGTAGGATGTATGCATTATGATCTAACTCTATTCCTTCTGAGAAGCCTGCTTTGAGTAAGAGATAAGGCACAAGACAAAATGTGGGGCTAACTGAAGTCTTGGCTTCTTTGTGTGTGAAAGAGCTAGGGATTTTTTAAAAGATTTTCATTTTTATTTATAGGTATGTGTGCATGAGAGAGGTGTCCATGAAGGATAAAAGAGATCATCAGATCACATTGCTTTTGAAGTTAATGGTGATTGTGAGCAGTACCAATGTGGATGCCAGAAACTCGGGTTCTCTGAAATTAAAAAAAAAAAAAAAAAAGTTTTTAACTGGGAGTAATTCTTATGAAGGAAAATCAACAAAGTGTCGGATCTGGTGAGTACTGAGAAATGTTCCTCTAGCCTCCTTTCTCATCGGCTGCATTCAGAGCTTTCAGACAGGAAAACAAGTGTCTGTGAGAGATGAACAGAGACAGACTGAATGGGGAAGCTCCAGATTTGGACTGCTGTGCTCAAGGGAGAGGAGTACATGAAGCCAATCACATTCAGTGAGGAGAATGTGCAAGGCCGAGCAGCTGGAGAGGATGAGCATGAGGAAGGGATGACAGAGGAGCTGGGTGCAAGCAGAAGCAGAGGAGAAGCAGCTGGGAGGGGAAATGGGGTAAGATAGAGAACAATTTCCCAGAGCAGCAAGCATTCCTCGCATGGCACAATGCAGTGCCACTGTCGGGCCCACTGCAGCCACCATGACACCAGTGAGGAATGCCTGTAATTAGGAAGCTGGCAGTTCTCTGGGCCTCAGCCCAGAGTGAGGATGCGGCAAGAATTTCTGAGTCATACTGAGACAGGTGATGGAGGGGGCATGGTCAGGACCACTCCAGGTCCATCCTCAGCCTCACCTGCACTGATGCCTCACATTTCTCTTCTCCAGCAGGGCTCTTACCCTCCCTTAGACATTTCTGGCTTCTCTCCTCCCTCTGAGTTCTTGGGGCCCTAGATGCTGTCCTTAATCAAGACAGATCTTCATTTACAAGGAACAAGGGCCTCAGCTCTTCCTCACCTCCCTTTCTGCATCCCCCTTGCCTCCTTTCTCCAAACCCCATTCACTTGGTACAAGTGATCCAAGTTTGGTACATGTGTGATTTTCTGTGCGTGTGTGTGTGTGTGTGTGTGTGTGTGTGTGTGTGTCTCGTGTGTGATCCACTGGTTTTTTTTATCCACTTTGAGCCTAATGTGTATGTCTCTCCAGGTCTCTCTGTGATAACGCACAACATCTGCCAAACACTGCCAGCTTTTCATTTTCAAACCCGATCCAAGATCCTGACACTGTAAACCATTACATTTTAGCCAGATGACAAATGCAGAATCTATATAACTGGAGGCTAAATGCTTCAGGAAAGGGACCAATATTCTGTAGCTGGTGGCTGGATGTGCTAATGGGTCCCTGCAGTGTGATCTCTCTTTGAGAACTAAGCTGGGGCTGGGGCAAGAGGTGGGCAGTGAAGATAGATTTTTCTCTCCCGAGGATCAAAGATGAGAGCTCTGTGGGAAAGGGGGATGGGATCCTTGTAGAACCAGCCTCAAAGACTCCCTGTTGATCAGAAAAGGCAGCTTCGTCTTTGTAAATTCTTGTGGGAACTTGGCAGTCAGGCCCTTTAACATGTATGTCCACATTTCCATGAAGATCTTTATTATTAACTAGCTCCTAGAAAGCTGTCTCCCAAGACCTGATGCAGGGCTCCTAGGAACAAAGGCATTTTGACAAGTGCTAAAGAGTCTCTGACCCCCACCTCTCAGGACCCTGTCCCCTCTAGGAAAAGACAGACGCTTGCCAGGCAGTCAGATGGGCAGCTTCCAGGGGCTTGTCTCAGGACTCATGCGCCAGAAGAGTCTTTACTTTCGTGTGAAGGTCCCTGGCAGCTGAGGCAGACCATTTCTACTTCTGGTGGAGCTGTTGAGGTTGTAGCCCCCTTTAAACTTTTCCAAGAAGGTCAGGACATTCTCCTCTGAAAATATTTTATTGACACATTGACTCTGAAAACGCTCATTTCCCACCCAGTTGCTGTAAGGTCTCTTGGGCCACAGATCCATCCTTAGGGAATGGTTCCATGAAGGAGGTGGCAGAGGTGGGTATGGAGCCCAGACAGGGCACACTAGGTCTTCTGAGGATAGCTGTCTCACTCAGCACCAGGGTAGGGGACATGGTGGTCAGGAGTGGAGCACCTTGGAGCTTTATTGCTGGTGATGGCCAAGGAAAGTAGGACCCTGCCAGCCTAAAATTGCAGCTGGGGGCATCAGCATCCAATGGCTCCAGAGAAGCTGGCACTGACTCCGAATCCATAGAGCATGATTTCTGACCCACCCACCCAGGGGCCCCCAGATGGGGAAGAATCAGAGAGAGGTATCTAAACCAGGCAGAATTGGGGGATTATTACAGTGAGGAGGTCTTGAGCAGATCAGAGGCCAGAAGGGGGTGGGGGGGGACGGCTTAGCTGTGAGATAGCCGCCTCTTCACAGGTCTATGGTGTCGCTGCCCATGCTCAGCTCATCAATCTGTCGGCAGGCATCCAGGAATTGCTCTTGCAGCAATGCCTCCTCAGCCTGCAGTTCAGAAGCATGTTCAGGAGAGTCGCGGGAGGGTGGGGATAGGGCCTGGTAGGATCCTGAGGTTGGGAGGCTGGGGCTGCTTCCTGAGGGCCGCGGGGGACTGAGGACGCAGACTAAGGGACAGCGCGGGGGCCTGTCGGGGCTGGAACACAGAAGCATGGATGAGCTGTCCCGTGAGAGTCCACACAGAGAGCCAGATGAGGCGCTGCTGCCCGGAGGCCAGGCCCCGGGAGAGGGGAGCTCAGGAGGTGCTGGGGATCCAGGGACCTTCTCGGACTTTTCACTGGGTCCTTCCCCTGTCTTGTTCCCCAATGAGATGGTGCGGTAGAGACCGAGCCCAGGCAGGGCTTCTCCAAAGGCAGGGCCCTGAAAGAGGCCAGGAGCTAGCAGCGCCTCGCTGCAGAGGGCTTCCTCGATGCTGCGCCGCAGGTTGATGGGTGAGGGCGGGCGGAAGTCCACCGTGCAGTCGCTGCTAGGGGAGGAGGCTGGTGACTGCGTTGGGTTGGCCCCGGAACCTTCGAAGCCCCGACGGCAGCCTCCACCTTGGAGAAGAAGATCGGGACCTGGGCCTGCTAGGGCGCATAGCTGCAGTAGCTCCGCGTCCCCACGCGCGATCGCGCTACCCAGGGGCTCCTTATCACGGATCCCGGGGACCCAGCTTCCTGGCAGCAGCGGGGCAGCGTGTCCCGGAGACAGTCGGAAGAGCTTGGCCCAGCAGCGCCGTGGCACACGTGGGCTGCAGAGCGCCGGGTAGAGACCAAGCAGCGCTAACGGGAGCGCGACGCCCACCTCGCCCAGACGCAGACCTAGCTGGAAAGCCCACCAGGGCCAGGGCCCCTCCAAACCTGTTTGGCCTCCGTAGCCCAGGGCGTGAAGCACCTCGTAGCCCTGCAGGGCTCCGCTCAGCAGCCCAAAAGTCCCGGCCACCGGGGCTGTGCGCGCCGCTCGTCTCCAAGACTCCCGCGGGGCAAAGGGGCTGCGCACTTGCGGGACAGGGGTAGCACCCTTAAAGCCAGACCCTCCCAAGGGTGCTCCAGCCCTCCGCCGCCGGCCGCCCCAACAAGAGAGCGCCAGCAGGAGCCCGGACAGGAAGGCAGCAAGGAAGGCGTGCAGCCCGCGGGAGGCGAGCCGCAGTGGCCGCAGCGGGCGGTGCACGGCGCTCCCCAGGGCGGCCGCCGCCGCCAGACCCAGCCCCAGCAGCAGCAGTGCCGTCAAGCCGGCGGGGCACCTTGGCGTGCGTGGCCGGGCCAGCAGCAGGCAAGCCAGTCCCAGACCTGCGGCTAGACAGGGCAGCGGAAGATCCTGCAGCAGCAGCCAGGCGAGGGTCGGCAGCCGATCGCGATGCCCGTAGGCGTCGTAGAAGAGCGGGAAGGCCCGAGTGGTCCCCGCTGAGAGCAGCAGCAGATCCAGCAATGCCAGACAGGGGGCGCCCGGCGGGCAACGCCAGGGCAAGAGGGCCAGAGCCAATAGAGCCAGCAGGGCCACCAGGCCGAAGAGCGCTCCTGCTCCATATACATGGGCCTCCCAGGCCAGACCCCAGCGAGCCCTAGCCTCTGCCCAGTCGGCTTCCAGGGTCAAGAAGAAGAGAGGCAGCGGGGAGGCAGGCGGCTGCCCCAAGTTATCGGGCAACTCTGGCTCACTACAAGAGCCAGGCTCACATCCAGGCTGTGCTGAAGGATTCCTGAAGCTGGCAGGAGAGAGTTCATCTGGGCCAGAAGAGACAGTGGGGTCTGTGGACAGAAAACGTTGACTGAAGCTATTAGCAGCCCCCCTCTCCCAGCCCTCAGCTAGAAATCTGAATTTCTTCTATGAGCTGGTTTTTCTTCTCTCCCCTTCTCCTCCCAGAACCCCATCTTCCAGGCTGAAGCTTTCAGCGACCACTCCCGTCCCATCTGTCCCCTGTTCATTCCACACACACCCTCAACCACCCCTTGATTTTATTAGGTTGGGGGGGGAGGTTTTCTTAAAAAGTTACAGGACTTTACAACTGGAAGGAAGTGTGTGGATGCCCCCTCCAGACCAATCCCCACACTAAAAAAGACCTTATGTGAGAATCAAGTTTTTGGTTGTTGGGGGTTTTTTTTGGTTTTTTTGTTTGTTTGGTTGGTTGGTTGGTTTTGGGGGGTTTTTTTGGTGTTTTTGTTTTGTTTTGCACACGTATAAAACTCCATGCTTAAGTGGTTTGTGGCATGTGGGAGGCACTGAGTAGTTTTCACTGAATCAGTGAAACCCTCTTTATTTCAGAAGAAGAAACTGAGGTTCTGCAGGACTTACCCAAGGTCACAAATAGAGTGCCAGGACCCAGATCTGAGCACCAAGCTGCATCCCTTTTCCACAATAACCTGTCACAGGTACTAATATGCTTCTCTTCTCCCAACACACAGGTACTCGAGCACACACACACACACACACACACACATACACACACACATACACACACACATACACACACACACATACACACACATACACACACATACACACACACACATACACACACACATACACACACACACATACACACACACACACACACACCTGACTCTGAACCTTGTCTAGGACTAGAAGAGACCTTCCCCTTTTCCTTTTCGATACTCTCTTGTTCCGATTCACAGAACATGCATGCACACACAGCAGAAGAAGAAGTAAGAGTCTCCTGCCCTAGCATTCTAAGGAGAACACATTTTATTACGTGTCCTTCCTACAGGCTACACCCAATGATTGGCAGTAGCTCTCCCATCCTGACTCACCCACAAAACCATTAGGCTATGGCTTTTCTTTTGTTGTTTATTTTGTTGGTTTTATGAGACAGGGTCTCACTTTGTAGTCCAGGCTGCCTGCCAACTCACTGTGTAGTCCAAGTTGTCCTCTTAACTCATGACAATCATTGTGTCTCAGCTTCCTAGGTGCTAGCACTATATAGGTATGACCTATTATGCCAGGCTCAAACCAAATACTCTCTCCCCTGGCTCCCCCCTCCCCCCATGCTCTACCACAGCACCACATCCACACTGTCTAGTATAAGGCTCTTGATACAGGCATCCCTTTTCCTCACTCCCATTTCACAGAAAATAGTATTGGGATGGGTGTCAGAGAGTGGCCTTGAACTCCCTTCCCCAAAGGAACAATCAAAGGGAATCATAGCGGGGCAACATGCTGTCCAGATAAGTGAACCCCTCAGGTGTGCTGGGTCTGCTAACCAAGGCTCTGGCCTCATCCTACACCCCAACATCTCCCACATCTCTTGTGGAAAGGGAAGTTGGTGAAGACTGGACAGGATTAAGACCCTTGGTTCTGCTCTCCTGAAGCAAGAGAAGCTCTAAAAGGTTAGATTCAAGACCCTCCTATGGCCAAACAAAAAGAAATACGCTAGACGTTGATCTCTTCCTGCACCCAGAAGTTTCAGCGGGACTATAGCTGCAGGCAAAAAAATGGAGGAAGAAAAGGTGGTAATAAAGGACAGAGACAGCCACACGGGGATGGGGAGGACATGGGACAGGTGTGGGCTGAGGGGTAAGGACCTCGGATGATTGCACTCTTGCTCCAATTGCCTGTGCCCCAGCTATCCCCCAGCTGGATAACAGAGGAACCCCCACCCCAGCTGGATAACAGAGGAACGCCCACCCAGGCTGTTCTCCCTCATGCTGGAGACAACAAAAACCTAACAGAAGAAAACATAGTGAAGCCCCAGGCAGCTCAAGAGACAGAGGGAAGAATTGGATAATTAGAAAAGTCATGGAGGTAGCAATCAGAAATTTAAACATGTAGAGCTTCCTGCCAGCTACAAGCGGTAGCATGCACTTTGGTTCCCACTACATTACGTTCCTCAAATCTGAACTGGGTTAAGAATACAGAACAGTCATGAAGACAAATGAGGTGTGTTCCTGGTGTGGAAAAAAAATCATTCAATATATATTTCTGGCCAGTTTCATAACTGGGATCAATCATCTTGTTTGTGTGTGATCAGCTCTGACCTCAAATTAGTTCTTTTTTAAAGACCTATTTTATTTATAATAATGTGTGTTGGGTATTTACAGGTGAGTGCGTGTGTCCACAAAGGCCGGAAGAGGGTGTTGCATCCCCTTGGAGCTGGAGTTATGGACAATTGTGAGCTATCCAGTATGGTTGCTGGGAATCAACCTGGCTCCTTTCTAAGAGTAGTGTGTGCTTTTAACCACTGAGTCTTGTCTCCAGCCCTGTAGATTAGTGCTTGGTTTAACAACTTAAGTCTATGATCTGTGTGGAGAGCCCTTAGCACATCTTATCCTTGTTTAGAAAGACAACAGTGAGTCTACCGAGTGAATATCAATCTCTTGTCTCAGTCTGAGTTGTTTGAAGGACACTGACCTAGTGCTAAGCTACCCCCTCCCTAATGGCCATTCAGTTGGAAACAGGTAGCCTGCTGGTCAGAGGAGGCACCAGCCTGGAGTCAGTACATCAAGCTAATACACTCCTCTTCTCATTTCCCTGCCCCCTTTGATGCCCTGGTCTAACCTACTGCTACTAAGTTACTGGATTACCTTGGTTTCCTTTGGCCATGTCTGTCCCCACCTGTGATTCCTCAGCCCCTCCTCTGTGTTTACCATACAGACATGTGCTCTCAGAGACCATGTCTACTTCTTACTTATGGGCCATATTAAACTCCCATTTCTCATCCCTGTCCCCAAGCATGATAGCCAATAGAGAAATTTTCAGCAATTATAAAATCCAGGAGAGAACATAGGCAAAGCGTAAAAGATACCTCAAGTAGCAGAGACAGACTTCCCAATTTGGAACAGTGTTTCTATGGACCAAAGTAGTCCAGAGAGCCCCACTGGGCCAAGTGTGGATGGAGGCAGGTAGGAGGCAGCCCAACTTCTGCCTCTGAAGGTGCCCCTTGTCCCTATCTCTTGTCTCTCCATTTGTAGCTTCCTCAGAAATTGCCTTGAGTTTTCCCTTAAGGACAGTGGTCCTGTGTTCCCTATATCCCCAGGAGATAGATTCTGAGCAGGCCACTCCTTCAGGGAGGTTCAACCCTGTCCTTGTGGCCCTTGACCTCAGGAGTGAGAGAAAAGATGGGATGTCATCATGAGTAATTGTTGAGGCAGGGCTGACTGAGGAGGGGGAGGGAAATGATAAGCTAGGTCCAGGAGAAGCCCGGTCTGATTATCCACCAGCTGCCCAGATCAAAGGGCTGAGGAATCAACTCTGGATGCTGGAAGCTGCAGCCCATTTAATGGTTTGGCTGCATCCTTCTTCCTACCCCCAACTCCAGCATTGTGGAGGGCTGATACTCTGCAGCAGTAACACTGGAAATATTTAACAACTGGATAGCCCAGGCATTGGCCATTCATAGCCTAGACTTGCCAGTATGGGCAGGGAGCAGAGGGACAACAATGAGGACTTATCAAGGCCTGAAGTCCTTGGATATGAGAGAGCCCATTATAAAATTTCAATGTGTAAATACAAGCTATGGCCCAGGAAAAGGGAACCCAGTGCAAAGGAGACCTGTATCATGATACAATGTAAGTGACACTTGAGTTAGAAATATCCTAGGATGCTTGGTGTGGTATGATAAGACACACCTGAAATACCAGAGCTTGTGAGGTAGAAGGAGGAGGTTCAGGAGTTCAAAACCAGTCTCAACTGCAAAGCCAGTTTGAGGCAAGCCTGAGCTACATGAGACCTTATCTTAAAATAAAACAATATATTTGTTACAAATTTGACCTCCTCCTCCTCCTCCTTTCTCTCTCTCTCTCTCTCTCTCTCTCTCTCTCTCTCTCTCTCTCTCTCTCTCGCAAGGGTTAACCCAGGGTTCTGGGTTTGTGCAAGAGAGGAGCATCAAGAAGAGATTGGACTCCTGCAACCACCAGTGAGGCGGAGGTGGGGAGAGGGGGGTTGTGGGGCGGGACAGCCTCTGATACTGTCCAGACTCATTAAACCTGCCTGGCCAGCACTGTCACCCAGGCTGACAGAATGCCAGCCAGCATCTATCCCCTGAGGCACAGAGCTGCCCCCCACCCACAGCAGATCCTGCCACTGCTGCACACTAACTGTGCAGAGGCCATTTCTTGCACACCACAGAGGGAGCATGATGATGGTGGCTGAAGAATGCCATAAAATACAGTACATCCTAAGGGTTAGGGCTGGAAGAAGCCAGAGTATCCATGGCCGAGCTTAGTACAGGGTGGCTTAGATGTTTCCCAGACACAGGTAAGTCTTTAATAGAACAAAACTGGGCTAGAAGTCCCTACCCATGGCTCTTACAGCCTCATTTAGCAAAGCTCATTTAGCCAAGGCCAGGGCACCTGCAAGGCAGAGTCTGAAAGTGGATTGGGGTGCAGTGTGAGCAAGAGGCAAAGTTAAGGAGCTACTGTTTAATGAGTTTCTACTTGGTATTTAGGAAGGGTATACACTACCTGGAGACATTAGAGTTTCACGCACACACACGCACCCACACACACACGCACACACAGGGCTCTATTATCAGACCCGATATAAGTGAGAAGACTTAGGCTCACAGAGGCCAAATGTTTCCTTGGCATCATCAACCTGTCTAGGTGCATACTTTGAAAGGCTCCCTAGAACAAAGGTGGCATCTGTCTGTTCACGGTCCTCTCTTTCATGTCTTCTCTGTAAAGGGTTCAGCCTTGTCCAGCTCTGACAGCAAGTCATGACAGATCAGACAGCAGAGGAGAAACTCCAAGGCTGGGTGGAGGAAGGGAGACCAGACATCCAGGATGGAGGGGGAGGGGGAGATGCCGCAGAGGCCATGAAGTAGCTCCTGCCCTAGTTGGCTCTGGCTTACCTTTCTGTCCTACTCTGCCAACAGCAGCAGACACCTCAGAGAACACTTCCCTACCTCCATGTAGTATCTTCCCAGACAGTACTTGTTAGATCACTAGTGTATAATTTCTCGATGGTGGTGATGAAGGAGAGGTGGTATGGTTATGAGAGCAGTGACATAGAAAGGTCCCAGGACACTACTGGGTGTCTGGCACGCACTGTGTCAAATACAAATGACTTGCATGGAGCAGGGCAGTGGTGGCGCACGCCTTTAATCCCAGCACTTGGGAGGCAGAAGCAGGTGGACTTCCGAGTTCAAGGCCAGCCTGGTCTACAGAGTGAGTTCCAGGACAGCCAGGGCTACACAGAGAAACTCAGTCTAGGAAAAAAAAAAATTGTACAAATGACTTGCATGCTCACCATGTTTCCCTGGTGTTGTCTTGATTGAGGCAGAGCTCGGGGAAGCCACAGAATCCAACAGGCTTGGGCTTGAGAACTTTCTTTCCAGGAGAGGTGGGGGAAGAGACCCAATGGTACCAAAAAGCCCTATAAAAGAAGCATATGGGGCTCAAATGTCATCCTATCATCTGGCAGTAGCTTTTGAGACTTTGGAGAAAATTCTATCCTTCCTCAGAGCTTGTCATAGGAAAATCATTGCCCCAGGAACACTAGTAGCCACATGGACGCTGTAAACTAAACCACAAGCACCAAATCAGAGTCAGTGTAGCAAAGGTGCTTCCCCACCCCCACCCCCAAGGAACACTAGCCCTTGTCCTGGAGCCTGGCAAAAGCAATGCAGACATTCTTCAGGCCAAGAAAGGTGATGATGGTCAGACCACAGAACACTGGCTCAGCTGATGCCATGCAGATGTTTGTAACACAGCACTCACCAGGAGAATCTGACACTTCAGAATCAAAACTTGGATGCGCTGTTGTGCCAGGGTAACTCTGGCTTGAGAAGTTCCGGAGTGGGGACAGAGTAGTACCAAAGAACCCTGCAAAAGAAGTTCGGGCTGAAAGTTGCCTCCTGTCTACTAGTGGACAGTGTATATTCATCAACTGATGAATTCAGCAGAGATTCACCTCAAGTGGGGTGGCTACTTACCAAAAGGTCCCAAGCGCCCAGCAATCTCTGCCAGGCTGGCTCGAAAGCTGGGCAGCAGGGGTAGTGACCGATGACCGAGAGTGGGGGCTGCACCTGCTCTCAAAGCCACATCAAACTTCAGCTCAAGTTCACTCTGATGAGGCCTGGGAGTGCTGGTTGGAGGTGCTGTCACTGTCAGAGCAGTGGCCCAGGTCACGGTGCCCATCTTAGGTTGAGAGGAAGCAGTGGGCCGCATGGTGGGCCCTAAGAGGGGGGATGTGGACTCAGGAGGCAGGGAGGAAGCCCAGGGTGTAAAAGTGCCTTCCGCAGAGCCCCACTCTGGGAGGTAGTTCCCAGGGGAACCCACCAGCAGTTCCCAAAGGGCATCAGTCCTCAGACCGCCTTCCATGTCTTCCTCAGACTCCTGGCTTAGTCCAGGAGAGAGAGGATGGGTCTCAGTGACAGGACTTCCCCAGATAGCAGCAGGTCCCCGGAGATGGAATTTGAAGTTTAGTCCCAGGTTGAGAGATAGCATAGAGGCCTCACTCTGAGGTGGTGGCGTCAGAGTAGTAAGAGAGGCACCTGGTACAGAGGAAGCAGGCTGCGGACCCACAGGTACAGCAAGCAGGACCCAGCAGAACAGCCCCAGCTCCAGGCAGCCGCGGCCTGCCATGGCCCCACTTGGCTCAGCTGCCTGGGTGGACAGGGGGCTCACTTCTTCAGCACCTTGGGAACTCAGGGGTCCTAGAGAGAAGAGAAGTCCCGTGAGTCAAGGCCTCCAGCACCCTCTTCCCTTTCCGGGGATTAGATGCCCAAGGCAGAGGCTTGAATCACAGAGAAGCAGCTGCAGGAACACAGGCAAAATGTTCGTGCCCGAGAGAGAAATGGCAACTATTCTTGCCAGCCCCTTCCCACTACCTGCAGGCTCCAGTGCAAATCTTTTCCCTGCACACTCCACTACTACCACGCGCACCCAACCTTCCCACAAGAGGTACTGATGTCTGACAAGTCTGACTACAAGCAGTAGCCTCATCCTTAGCCAGAACAGAGGGAATCGACTTGGCCTCCAGATGCAGATTCTCTCCCTCCTCCCCCACCCCTCCACCCAGCTTCCCCCCCTCAAATATCTACCGAGGCCCACTATATACCAAACATCGTTCCAGTAATACAGTGGCCAAAAAGCAGACCCTCCCGGTTGGCTCCTGATCCCCACCTTCAGACCCAGTGAGAGAAACCACTGGAGCACACGGCCTTCAGGAAAGGCAGGGACACAAGCCTGGGTGATCTGACCTGGAAGGCTACGCTGGCATTAGCCAGCGAAGAAGCAGGGTGCTTGGCCTAGCAAAGGCTCTCCGGGGCCTTTCTCCTCTTTCTGGAGGCTTGGCCTGCTGCTACCCTCCCCGTGACCCTAGGAGTTTTTGAGGGAGGGACCGATTAACCCTTTCTGGCTCCGTGGGAAAGGTCAGGCAGGCAAGCTTGGTAAGGGGCAGCTATAGAAAAGCTACCCCCTCCCCAGAACACATCTGGTGGGGGAAGGGAGAATGAACCAGGGACACACGTGCACGCAGTACCCTTACATCACACACACACACACACACACCCGCACCTAGCACCCGTGACACACTCATCCACGCACCCTTCACACACTCCTGCACATATACACACTCCACCTTGATGTGCGCCCCTCTCCTTCCTACGTGGGTTGCGCTCTCTCTCTCTCTCTCTCTCTCTCTCTCTCTCTCTCTCTCTCTCTCCATATGCAGTCAGCAGTACACACAACCCTAACACACTGTACAGATACACCACACACCATCATTTCGATCATTTCCCCCTCTCACGCCCCTTACACACCCACCCCTCGCGGGCACACAAGCACACGCGCGTGCGCACACCACACTCCCGCTCCCCCAGTCCGGACCGACGGACCTGCTTCTTTCGCTCCGGCGAATCCCCGGGGCCAACCCCGGGGAGAAGGGGCTCCCTGGCTCAGCGGGTCCCAGCTGGGCAAGGCTCGGAGAGTCTAGCCTGTTCTCCGTTGCGCCCAAAGCCGGGACTCGAGCTCAGAGACCTCGACTCTGGCTTGCCGGGCGATCGCAGCTTAGCCCACCCGAAGCTGCTGGTCTATCCCCGGCCGGGTCTACGACCCGCAGCGCTCTCAGCAGGCGGCGGGCGGCCGGGCTGCGCTCGCGTTCGGCACTCCGCTCCCTCCCCGCGGCGCCGCCTCCTGGCTGTGAGCCCGGCTTCCCGGCCCAGCGCCCGCGCCGGGGCCCCGCGGCTGCCGGGCTCTCACAGCCCTCCCCGCCGCCTCCCGCGCCCGCCCTTCTCTCCCTCCTCCCAGCCCGCCCGCCGCCCGCGGTCCGCCCCTACCCGGGCCGGCAGGCGGGCGCGCACATCAGCGCCGAGCCACGGCCGCCTCGCTGCTCCGGCCCCACGCGCACTCATTCACCCAACGCTGCCAATCAGCTGCGGGAGAGCCGGTGCCTCATTCTCAGCCTGGCGCTGGCAGCCACAGGCTCAGAGGACGGCCCAGCGCACACACCCACAAGCACGCCATTCCCGAGAAACACCCTCAGGCGAGAGCACTGGAAACGCGCACGCGCACACACACACACACACACACACACACACACACACGCACATGCACACAAGTACATGCACATATGCAACGGTAGTCTAGCGTAGGAGAGCATCCCAGGCAATCAAATCCACTCCGTTGAGCACTGGATAAGACTTACTCTACATTACAACAACGGGAACAAATATGTTCCCATTTTAGAGATAGATAAAGTAAGTCCCCAGAACTTATCAAATTGCTTAAGATTGCTCAGCTTGATGGAGACTTGAACTCAGTCTCTCTGCTTGCCTTCTTCACCACCTGGTGGTTTGCAAACATACTACCACTGAGGAGGGAGGGCCTCCTATGCTTCTTCTTCGCAGGCCAACTGCCAACTGCCAATCCCCATTCATAACATCTTTTTTTGCTAAAATCTCTCCAAAATACTCAGCTTCAGAAATATCTGTGGGAGAGAATAGTGAGACAAGCTGATATGTGAGGTGGATCACAATTTGTCTTCAATAAGTCATGGTAGAAGAATGTAGAAACGAAGAAAGAGCACCAGCCTCACAGGACTGCTAGCTAGGAGTACTGAGCAGTCACTAAGCCTGCTACACTGTCTAAAGGCTGTATCATTGATGGATTGAATAAGTTGGCTTGTTTATTTGTCTGTCTCTAAATCCTTCCATGTTTTCCTTCTTCCAAAACGCTGAATTTAATAGTCACACACACACACACACACACACACACACACACACACGGGGGGGGGGGGAGAATAGCAAAAAACGTTTAATTCTGTCACTTGGCAGGCAGAGGCAGAAAGAATGAAAGTTTGAGATCAGTCAGGACTACAAGTTGATAATCTCTCAAACAAAAACCCTAACCAACCAACCAGACAGAAAGGCAGACAGACCAAACCACAAAAGACTTGCCCATTCTGCTGGGTGTGAAGACAAAAACCTAGCATCACCCTTTAGGCAAAAGGATCCAAGTTTAAGGCTATCCTTGGTTAGCCACAGAGGGATTTTGAGGCCAGCTCAAGCTACATGATAACAAACCTCAATAAACAGACAGATAAAAATTATCTAGTCTGCCCCAGAAAGCAGAGAGCTAGCACGGTATTTTGGTCAGGGGAAGAGTGGGAAATGTGTTGCAATGCAGAAATGCATCTGATTTTCTCATTTTCTGATGGCAGAACTCATGCCACCAATAGTTACAAGATCAGATCAGGTCTCCCACAAAGCTCTCGAAGTCTGACTGAGAGTCTGGGATTTACCCCGAGTCTCCAAACAAAACACTAGGAAAGACCTAGGTGTCCCTAAAGGAAGTCACTACTCTGTCCTCCTTCCCAGGCCATTGGGGATTCCTACAGGATTCTGACTCTATTTTCTCCGTATGCTTAATAAAAGTTATCCCACTGGAGACATTTTCTTTAAATCTCCCTCTTAGAAAGCTTCATTTCTTGCTAATCATGTTCACTTAAAGACTTCTAAGTGAAAAGGCAGAAATAAACATATCCCAGTACATTAAAATTGCAATCTTCCATGACTAAGCAGGGTTATTCCCAAGAATGACATTTTTACAAAGATATTGAAAAGGGGGAAGTTAGGACTCTCAGTTGAGATGGTGACTGGCTGAATTCATACCTCTAATTTTACTCTCTCCCAAAACCCTATTAGAACGTTATTAAGAAGACTTTAGAGTCGGTGGATAACTCTGCAAGGGTGAAGAGATCAGGAAGGGACAAGAGCAACAGGACCTCTGAGGCAGGATGGCCAGCAGGGACACAGTTAGTGACTTAGCTGACCACCCTGAGCAAAGCTGTCTCCAACTGGCAGAAAGGAAAGCTAGAGTCAAGTTGATTTACATCATACTGTTCTCAGAAAGCACAGAAACTGGCAACTCAAGTGCCTCAGGAACTGTGGGAACATAGGCTAAAGGAAAGACCAATCAAAGCACAATTCAAACCTAGGTCTCTTCCCTAACTCCAATCCACCAGGAAACAGTCCGTCCATCCCATAACTAGCAGGGTCTACGGGATTTTCCTCTGAGAAGAAGATGCACTGGACTGGCAGAGCCTCAGGCATCCTCTGAACTGAGACTCCATGCTGAAAACAAAGGGATTTAGTGCCCAGGTGCCATTGGAATGCTGAATGCAGAGAATCTGAGACTTCTCACACAACTGGGTCCCTTTTGCTCTTCAGGCTGGAGACTGGAAAACTCTACTCTGGGGTGTTCCAGCAGCCAGAGAAGAAAGACTCAAGGAATTCTTCAAAGTCAGCCCTGCTGGATCACCACACAATACCAAACCCAACCTGGGAGATCAGAGGGTTTTGGTTTTGCATTGTCTTTTATAGACAGGGTTTCTTTGTGTAGTCCTGGCTATCCTGGAACTCTCTATGTAGACCAGGCTGACTGTGAATTCACAGAGATCCACTTGCCTCTGCCTCCTGAGTGCTGAGATTAAAAGCGTATGCCACCACACCCAGAGTTCTTGACCAGCCTCCAACTTTAATTATGATCAAAGGACTTCAGCCAGGGAAGCAGGTAGGCTAATTGCTTATCTTCATCTTTCTTTCAGCTCCTCCAGAACAAATCCCTGTCTTATCACCAGCTCTGTAGCAGACAACCTGCTGCTGCTTCCCACCACCTGACCCCCTTCTCCAGTGGGTCACACAGATCTCCCCCTTCAAGCCTCCCCTCCCCATTCATTCCCACCCCCAGCTAACATTCCCTGGAAACCTATAGGTCACTCCAGCTAGGGAAGCAGATAGGATACCTACAGTCACCTCTCCCTCTACTCCCCCAAATCCACCCCCCTAGTCTCATCCTCAGCTCTTCAGCAGACCACCTGCCGTTCCTTCCTTTCTGTCTCCATTCCTCGGGGACTAAACAGATCCTGGGGGGGGGGGGATGACACTGCTTTCTTCCCTTCTATGGAACCCTTAGCCACTCCTAAGTATCAGCTCCCAATACATAGAAACACATTTTACCCAGAACCCTCAGTGGCCACACCTATCAAGATCCCAGAAGAATTTCCTATCAGGGAACACACAGCCACCATGCTCTAAGAACTAGAGAGGGCAACAGAAACTAGAGAGGGAACAAAAAACACATCCAACAAAGACAAGACCAGATATCAGCATCTAGAATTATAATCTTCCCAAACCCAGATGCTTAGATGCCAATGTAAAAACACAATCAGTAACTGCCAGGAAAATGTCTCCACTAGAGGCCAACAGCTCTGCTTGAGAATTGCAACATAATTGAAGCACAAGAAAAGGACCTTAAAATAGCCTTTATGAGTATGATAAAGGTCCTAAACGAGGAAATTAATAAACCCCTTAAAGAAACCTATGAAACACAAACAGCAGAAGGAAATGAATAAAAGCAGTTCAAAACCTGAAAGTGGAAACAGAATCAATAAAGAAAACCCAAACTGAGGTGACCATATGGAAATAGAAAGCTTAGGAATTCAAACAGGAACCTCAGAGGCAAACTTCACCAACAGAATATGAGAGATGGAAGAGAGACTCTCGGGTATTAAAAACAATAGAAAAAATGAATACCCCAGTAAAACAAAATGTTAGATATTTAAAAATCCTGGCAATGCCGGGCAGTGGTGGCGCACACCTTTAATCCCAGCACTTGGGAAGCAGAGGCAGGTAGATTTCTGAGTTCAAGGCCAGCCTGGTCTATAGAGTGAGTTCCAGGACAGCCAGGGCTACACAGAGAAATCCTGTCTCAAAAAACCAACCAACCAACCAAATAAACAAACAAACAAAACAAAACAAAACAAAAATCCTGGCAAACATCCAGGAAATCTGGGACATTATGAAAAGACCAAACCCAAGAATAACAGAAATAGAAGGAGAAGAATCCAAGTTCAAAAGCTCAGAAAATATTTTTTAACAAAACCATAGAAGAAAAATTTCCTAACCTAAGAAAGACATGCCTATAAAGGTACGAAAAGCATACAGAACACCAAATAGATTGTCATATAGTAATCAAAACACTAAACATACAGAACAAAAGAAGAATATTAAAAGTTGCAAGGGAAAAAGAAAAATAACATATAAAAGACAGACCTATTAAAACAACATCCTACTTTTCAATAAAGACTCTAAAAAAGCCAGAAGGGCCTAGATAGATATTCCACAGACTGTAAGAGACCATAGATGCTAATCAAGACTACCATCTCCAGCAAATTTTTCAATCACAATAGATGGAGAAAATAAGACATTCTATGATAAAACCAAAGTTAAGTAAGATCTATCTATAAATCCAACCCTATAGAAGACACTAGAAGAAAAACTCCAACCTAAAGAGGTTATCCACAGCCAAAAAAAAATATATATATATATAATATATGCAGGAAATAAATCTTCCCAGACCAACAAATCAAAAGAGGAGAAACACACACACACACACACACACCACCACCACCACCACCACCACAACCACAACTCCCCAATAAAAAGACATAGATTAAGAGAATAGATTAGAAGGCAGAATCCATCCGGCTGCATTAAAAAAACACAATCAAATTAAAGTATGAAAAATAAAATAAATAAATGAATGTAAACAAAACAAACCACAATCAGACAACGACAACAACAACAAACCATGTCTTAACATCAAGGAGAGACACAACCTCAGGGTAAAAAACTGGAAAGAGATATTTCAACCAAATCTAAGAAACAAGCTGGTGCAGCTAAATATCCGACAAAACAAATTCAAACCAAAACAAATCAGAAGAGATGTGAAAGGACACTACATACTCCTTAAAAAATTCACCAAGACGACATTCTTATTATCTATGCACTAAACACAAGGACACCTCAGTTTGGAAAAAATACACCACTAGAGCTTAAATCACATATTGACCTTCACACACTGATAGTGGAAGACTTTAATAGCTCACTTTTGCCAATAGACAGCTCATCCATGCCAAAACTATACAGAGCAATTCTGGAGCTAACTGAGGTTATAAATCAAATGGACCTGACAGATATTTACAGAACATTTCACCCAAACATAAAAGAAATCTTCTCAGCTCCTCATGTATCTTCCTCCAAAATAAATGCATACGCCAACACAAATCAAGTCTCAACAGACACAAGAAAGTTGAAATAACAACTATGCATCCTATCTGATCACCACAGCTTACAGCTAAATATCAATAACAACAGAAAACTTACCAACTCATGGAAACTAAAACTCAACAAATGAATAAAAAATGGGTCAAGATAAAAATTAAAGAAGAAATGAAAGGCTTTCAGGAATGAATAAAAGTGAATATACAGCATACCCAAAATTATGAGACACAGTGCTAAGAGGAAAATTCATAGCACTCAGTTCCTACATAAAACTATCGAAGAGCTCTCGTACTAATAACTTAGCAGCACACCTGAAAGCTTTAGAACAAAAAGAAGAGTAAATGGCAAGAAATAATCAAACTCAGGGCTGAAATCAATAGAACAGAAACAAACAAAAAACTAATACAACCAGTGTTGATTCTTTGAGAAAATTCAGTAAAATTGGGAAACCCTTATCCACATTAACTAAAAGAAGAGAGAAGATCCAAATTAGCAAAATTGGAAATGAAAAGAGAGACATAAAAACAGACACTAAGACAATCCAGATAATCATAAGGACATACTACAAGAACATGATCTCCCCCAAATTGGAAAATCTATAAGAAATGAACAGTTTTACCACTTACCAAACTTAAATCAAGATCAGACAAGCAATTTAAATAAACCTATAACCCCCAGTGAAATAGAAGCAGTCATTAAAAGTTTCTCAACCAAACAAACCCCAAGGCCAGATAGTTTTAGTGCAGGTTTCTACAAGAATTTCAAAAAAGAATTAACACTAATACTCTTCAAATTATTCCACAAAATAGAGACTGAAGGGACATTGGCCAATACATTTCATGAAGTATCCTGATGCCCAAACCCTATTGCAGAGACATAACAAAGAAGAGAATTACAGACCAGCTTCACTTAGGAACATAGATACAAAAATTCTCAATAAATTACTTGCAAACCAAATCCAAGAACACATAAAAAAGATCATCTACTATCTATTCTGATCCACTAGACTTCATCCCAGAGATACAGTGTCTTGGTTAAGGTTTTACTGCTGTGAACAGACACCATGACCAAGGCAACTCTTATAAGAACAACATTTAACTAGGGCTGGCTTACAGGTTCAGAGGTTCAGTCCATTATCATCAAAGCAAGAACATGGCAGCATCCAGGCAGGAATGGTGCTGGCAGAACTGAGAGTTGTACATCTTCATCTGAAGGCTGCTAGCAGAATACTGGCTTCCAGGCAGCTAGGAGGAGGGTCTTACAGCCCACACCCACAGAGACACACCTACTCCAACAGAGCCACACCTTCTAATAGCTCCACTCCCTGGGACAAGCATATACAAACCATCACATGCAGGGATGGTTCGACATACGTAAATTGATAAATATAATCCACCATAAAAACCAGCTGAAAGACAGAAACCATATGATTGTCTCATTAATTGCAAAAAATGCCTTTGACAGAGTCCAACACCCCTTAATGATATAAATCCTAGAGATATTAGGGATACACCTCAACATAATATACACAGTTTACAGCAAGCCCATAGCCAACATCAAGTTAAATAGAGAAAACCTTAAAGCAATTCCACTAAAATCAAAAACAAGGTTATCCACTCTCTCCATACCTATTCAATATAGTACTTGAAGTTTTGTTTTTTTTTTTAAAGATTTATTTATTATGTAAACAATTTTCTGCCTGCATGTATGCCTGTATACCAGAAGGGGGCACCAGATCTCATTGTAAATGGTTATGGGCCACCTTGTGGTTACTGGGAATGAACTCGGGACCTTTGGAAGAGCATTCAATGCTCCTAACTTCTGAACCATCTCCCCCAGCCCTTGAAGCCCTTTCAAGCACTTGAAGTCTTAGCTAGAGCAATAAGACAAGTGAAGTAGATCAAAGGGATACAAATTGGACAGGAAAAGTCAAAGTATCTTTATTTGTAGATGATATTGCAGTAAATATAAATGACTCTAAAACTTCCACTGGAAAACTTCTATAGCTGATAAACACTTTCAACAAAGTAACTGGATATAAAATTAACTCACAAAAATCAGTAGCCCTCCTAGATACAAATGACAAGCAGACTAAGAAAGAAATCAGGGGAACAACATATCTCACAATAGCCTCAAATAACAAAATATTTGGGATAACACTACCCAAGCAAGTGAAAGGTTTATATAATAAAAACTTAAATACACTGAAGAATGAAATTGAAGTTATCAGAAGATAGAAAGATCTCCCATGCTCATCAATAAGTAGGAATAATATAGTAAAAATACCTACAGTTTAAAAAAAAAATCTACAGGTTCAATGCAATCCCCATCAAAATCCCAACACAATTTTTCACAGATCTTAAAAGGATAATTTTCAGCCTCTTATGAACACAAAAAGCCCAGAATAACTAAAACCTGCTAAATAATAAAAGAACTGCAGGAGATATCGCTGATTTCAAGTTGTACTACAAAACTATCATAATAAAAATAGCATGGTGTTGCCACAAAAACAGACACAGTGATTGATGGAATTGAATTGAAGACAAAGGCACAAATCTACATACTTATGAACTCCTGATTTTTTTTATAAAGAAGCCATAAATATACACTGGAAAAAACCTGGCATTTTCAAGAACTGGTGCTGGTCAAACTGGATGTCTACATGTAGAAGAATCCAAATAGATCCATACTTATCATCCTGCACAAAACTCAACTCCAAATGGTTCAGAGACCTCAACATAAAACCAGATACACTGAACTGATAGAGGAGAAATTGGGGAATAGCCTTGAACACATTGGAAAAAGACTTTCTGAAAAGGACATCATTAGTGCAGGCACTAAAATCAACAATTAATAAATGGGATCTCATGAAACTGAGAAGCTTCTGCAAGGCAAAGGATACTGCCAATAGGACAAAATGGCAGCCTACAGAATGAGAAAGTATCTTTTGCCAACTCCACATCCAAAGTATATAAAGAACTCAAGAAATTGGATATCAAGAAAATGAAAACCCATTTAAAAAAAAAACAAAAAAAAAAAAAAAACAGGGAGCAGTTCTAAACCGAGAATTCTCAACAGCAGAAACTCAAATTGCTAAGAAACACTTAAAGATATGTTCAAAATCCTTAGCTATCAGGGAAATGCAGATTAAAGCTACTTTGAGAGTTCATCTTACAGCCATCAGAATTGCTAAGAAAACAAGTGACAGGTCATGATGGTAAGGATATAAAGTGCTGATGGGAATACAAACTTGTTTAGCCACTGTAGAAATCAATATGATGGTTCCTTGGGAAGATGGGATCCACTCTACCTCAGGATCCAGCTACGCCACTCTGTGCATACACCCAAAAGACATCTAGTCTTACCACAGAGATGCTTGCTCAACCATGCTCACTTGCTGCTCTGTCCATAAATAGTCAAAAATTGGAAACAACCTAGATGTCCCTCAAGAGAAGAATGGATAAAGAAAATGTGGTATGTTTGTACAATCGAGTATTACTAGGTTATTGAGAGAGAGAGAGAGAGAGAGAGAGAGAGAGAGAGAGAGAGAGAGATGAAATTCACAGGTAAATGTATAGCTAGAGATAAGCCAACCTGAATGAGGCATTGGGATGTCTCAAGAAACTCTAGTTTGTTCAAGGCATCTATCTTGGTACCTAAGAGCTATTTGTCTCTGACTCAAATTTCTGGAAGATAAGTTCCCAGCAACCATGGCTCTTCGATCCCCATTCACAAATGTGCACTTATGACCATCTTCTTGCTATGCTATGACTAGCTGCTGATTTGGCTTCCATAACCTGCTTATGCAGACATTCAAGGACTATTTTGAGGTCAAAGCAAAGGTCTTGTGGTTTTCACTTTTAAAAGGCCTTCTGTCACTGGCCTCTGGGTGGCACATCCCTCATTTGGGCTCATTGGACTGTGGCCCAGCTAGAATTCCTAGTAGATTTACTTAATTATAATCTAACTTGAGTCTGGTGGTCTTTCTCCAGTGGTCTCAAACTCCATAACAGTATCCCAGACCTAGCAAGACAAACATGGTATGTATTCACTTATATGTGGATATTGGCTGTTAAGTCAATGATAGCCAAACTATAATCCATAGAGCCACAGAGGTTAGATATAGAGTAAGGGGCTAGATGGAACAGATAAATCTCATTAGGAAAATAAATACTTTTGGAAAGTCACTTGCCAGTGTATGTAATAAAGCAAAAGCATATATGCTGGGTTTTATTTTAAAGATTTTATATTTGTTTATTTTTGTGACAAGACCTTATTAAATATAGCCTTGGCTGCCCTGGAATGGCCTGGAACTCACTATGTGACCAGACTGGCTTTGAACTCACAGAGATCTGCCTGCCTCTGCCTCCTGAGTGCTGGCATTAAAGGTATGCACTACCACACCCAGCTATTTTTTATTTCATAATTATGTGTATATATGTGTTTCTGTGTGGATATGTGCTGGTGACTGCAGTGGCCAAGGACACACTTCTCTGAAACCAGAGTTACAGGGGGTTGTGAGGCCACCATGGATGCTCAGAGCTGAGCTCCATTCTTGCAAGAGTACTATTGTGCTCAACCACTGAGCAGTCTCTCTAACCCCATCAGAAAACCAACATCCATGTCGGATCATAACGTCTCTCACTTCTTCCACTCCAGGGAATGGCTTCCTTGGCTTTTAGGTTAACCATCCTCCAAACCCTTGAACGGTTTCACTACATTTGTATGCTTCCTGCCAATACTAAGAAGGAAGCATGGTCCAACCACAAAAGGAAGGGACAATGTTGTACTAGATGTTGACATCCAGAAGAGGGGATGCTGGACAATGCCTTCAAATTCTGGTGTTGTTTTTGGTAGCTTCCCTTCACTGGAAGCTTTTCTGTGGTGGGCAAAGTCCCAAGGGAGTCGTGGGAGGGCAGCGCTCACTGTGATGGGGGCTTATGGTGGAGTTGTACTGTATACCAGGCCTTGGGTGTCTGGATCGAATACAGTTAGGACAGTGGGCCATTTTGTTCATCTGCTTCAGAACTTGCTCCTGCGTCCTCCCAAAAGCAGGTAGTTCCTACTCAGCCACCATCCAATTCCCAACTTTTATCAGTAGCCAACAGTGTATGGTGAATTGGGCATTTCTGTATATGACTGGGGAAGCTTTAAACAGGGCAAAATGTAAATGTACCATTTTGCAACAGACACTAGAAACTGTTTTAAATTTTATATTTGTTAAAGACAAGAGATCACCACGTAGCCCAGACTTGCTCCAAACTCATGAACTTCTTGTCTTCTCCAAAATGCTAGGGTTACAGGCATGCACCAAAGTTCATAACTTATTCATCCTTTAGATGTTAACTGGGTGTCAAAAACAGCTATGCAAGAAAAATATCTGTACAAGGATATTAATGACAGCACAGTTTCCAAAAGCAGGACCTTGGATACTGTTTCAGGCCTAACAACAGGGAAATAACTAAATAAATTCAGGTGCACTCCTAATACAACTGTTATAAATCACATCCTGAGGAATGGAAAAGGCACAATTCTGCTACAGTGTTGGTTTCTCAAGTCATATAGAAGCAAAACAGAGAGGAAACATAAAAATATAGACAAAAGAATCACAATTTTGCTATAGCCGTCTATTTAGGCATACATGTGCCTAGACACAGAAATATACCATAGTCACAATAGAGATTATCTGAGCTTGTTAATATCATGGGTAGTTTTTACCTTTTTTTTTTCATTTTTCTGTTTTGCCAATTTTCTGACATACACATGATTTTTAAAAAAGGTTTGTTTATTTATTTTTTATGTGTATGTATGTGAGCCTGCGTGAGCTTATGTGAACTACATTATGTGAACTACATTAGTACAGGAGCTCACAGAGACCTGAAGAGGGCATTTGCTCTTCTGGAATAGGAAGCAAATCTGATACCCTTCTGTCATAGGGGTGCTGGGAACCAGTCCTGGGCCCTCTGCAAGAGCAGCAAATGTTCTTAAGCACTGAACAGTATCTCCAGGCCCAAGATTATATTTTCTTAATCATGAAACACTGTCATAGTTGTGCATATGCTTTTAATTTATCTGAAGTGGCCTCATTTCCTTTTCCCTTCCACTCAAGTATGTGGTGTGTGTGTGTGTGTGTGTCCAGAGATCAACTCTGGGATTTATCTTAGTTAGGGTTACTATTGCTATGGTGAAAATAACATGACCAAATGCAACCTGGAGAGGAAAGGGTTTACTTAATTTACAGTTCCATATAACAGTTCATCATCAACAAGCAGTGGGAGCAGGAACTCAAGCAGGGCTGGAGGCAGGAGCTGATTCAAAGGTCATGGAAGGGTGCTGCTTACTGGCTTGCTCCTTCTGGCTTGCTCCTCCTGGCTTGCTTCTCCTGGCTTGCTCAGTCTACTTTCTTATAGAATCCAGGACCACCAGCCCAAGGGGGGATCTCCCACATTAATCACTAATTAAGAAATGCCCTACAGGCTTGCCTACACCCCAGTCTTTTATTATTTAACTTTTTATTGGTTCCTTGTGAATTTCACATCATGCACCTCAATCCCACACATCTCCAGTCCCTGCAGTACCCACTCTCTGCCTTTGCAACCTTCCCTCCCCCAAAGAAAAATATCTCACTGTGGAAGCTGTAGTGTCACAGTGAATCCCTTTTGCCCACACCTTTTTCTTTTCTTTTTTCTTTTTTTTTTTTTTTTTTTTTTTTTTTTTTTTTTTTTTTTTTTTTTGGTTTTTCAAGACAGAGTTTCTCTGTGTCACCTGGCTGTCCTGGAACTCACTCTGTAGACCAGGCTGGCCTCGAACTCAGGAATCTGCCAGCCTCTGCCTCCCGAGTGCTGGGATTAAAGGCATGCGCCACCACTGCCCAGCTTGCCCACACTTCTTTACTTGCAAATGTTCATTGCAATGAGTCATTGGTCTGGTTAGAGGCCTCTGGCTTCTGCTACACTATCAATACTGGGTCCTCATGGGACTCCTCTCAGATATCCTATTGTTACCCTGTGTCATGGAGATCCTGAAGCTTTGGATTTTCAGGACTGGCCCCTTCACTCATTCCAGAAGTTCATAGTTGGAGTAGAGGTTGGGTTGAGCAAACTCAAAGCCCTGGATCTGGGCCTGACTGGTAGCTGAACTGGTCAGCCCACCAGCTCTCCTGCACCCACATCACTAGTGTGGGCTCTCCAGCACTGCCCCAGCTAGCTCACCTAATGCTGCTGCTAGCAAAGAGCAGAGCCAGCTCTCCTGCTCTCTTGCCGTTGGGGCTAGCTCTCCCACCTGCCATAGGTGTTGGGGGCCAAGGGGAAGAGAAAGAACATTGTTCCCTTGCCCATGTCCCCACAGGACAGACAAAGTAGCAGGGCCAGCTCTCCTGGATTCACACCTTTGGGACTGGCTCACCCACACTACCAAGGCCAGCTTTACTATGCTGCCTAGGTGAGTCCTACACCTCAATCTTAAGGAGGTTTTTTTATTTTTCAACTGAGGCACCCTCCCCTCTGATGACTCTAGCTTGCATCAAATTGACATCAAACTAGCCAGAACAGGATTTCCACCTCTTAATGAGAAGGCCACCTTTAAGGAATCTACTAGAGCTAAGTAACTTCTGGGGGTAGCCTGTGGGACTCGTGCCCAGGTTAGCTGAGAGTGAAGTTTGACTTGGTCCTTGAAGACTGAGGATGTGAGAACAAGGTGGACGAGCTCCTGGCAGGAGGGTCAAGAGCTCTCAGCCTAGCCCCAGGGTCTGCCTCCTCCCAGCCCAGTGCCTGTTATCATAGTGGTTAGGGAAGGGACAGAGAGAGCAGAGACTAGTCCCATTCATATTCACTCCCTTGCCCTTCTGATCTAGTGGTGCTCTGGTCCAGAGCTACTTCAGAACAGCAGGAATCTCTCAGGATAATCCTGCTTTCCATGTCTCCGTCTCTCTCTTTTGGACATTAAGGTGTGAACTGAGCAAAAGTAGGAGGTGTACTGGACCCATTTGCCTTGTAGGATACAAAAGATCTGTGTTTACTCTTTTGACACAGACAGCTGCCTTAAAATGCCTTTGGGGGTCTCTAGTGCCAACTCCAGTCATTAAAGTGCATAGCTTTCCTATTTTGCATAATAATAATTCTCCCACAAGTTAGCATCACCATTAAACAAGTCAAAAGCCAGGCCACTATGACAGTCGTGGCACAAAGAAATGCCGTGTAAGAGCTGGGGGTACACGTACATGCACAAGACTCTGCTTCAATCTTTGGTACTGAGAGGAGAGGTGGGGAGGAAAGCAAGGGAGAGAGGGAGGGAGGGAGGGAGGGAGGGAGGGAGGGAGGGAGGAGGGAAGGGCATGCTGGCCCTTGTGGGAATGAGGGATGGAGGAATTTAGGACAGTAAGCCAAAGAGGGAGGGAGATTGCTAGAAGGGCTAAGGCCGGGTAAAAAATGACATGGTGAACAGAGGAAGCTCTCTGTCAGAGGATGGGCTACATGGTACCCTCTCCCCAGCAAGAGAGGTAAACAGGCTGGTAGGTGGCAGAGCTGTTTCATCTGCAAGGCTGATCTGTTTACATTTTTTTTTTTTAGGGCAGAGCATGCCCCAGGGAAACTGGCCTTGATTCTCATGTCACATTGCCTTTCTACAGAGAGCTGAGGTGTCCTACCTGTCCTTATGCTTGCTTGTACCCTTCCTCGGACCCATGAACAACCGAAGCAGAGAATAAAGAGGGAGAGATTGGTAGGTGAAGGATAGCACTGAGGCTTCTGATCCAAACCTCTTCTTCCAGAGAAACTGTTTGTGGACCACACCTCAGGCATGGTGAGCATCTGACAGCCTGAAGGCTTTCCACAGGTGCCCAGCACCCTGCTGTTTCCCATTTCCCACAGCAGGAGAGAACAGACCTGCTGCCCAGGACCCCTCCTCTCCTGCACATGACCCCAATCCCTCAGATCCCCAGAGACCAAAGACAGGAGCAGACCCTGTCCCTGCAGACAAGGGAAGGAGGGTAGCCGATAATGGAGTTACTAGGTCCCCACCCACAAGAGGCCTGCTCAGGATGTCCATGGTTGGAGGAAGCCACCTCCCTGTCCCTCAGTATCCTGTGCTGGTGCTCTGGTTCTCTACAAACCTCCTTCTCCTGATCCCAAGAGGTGGCAGTGGGGAGGAAGGCTCATGACAAATATCTAGTCCTGACCTGATCTTTCTGCTCATCTCCTTTTTCATCTGAACCTGCGGCCTTCATTATGGTTGATCCTCCTCCTCCTCCTCCTCCTCCTCCTCCTCCTCCTCCTCCTCCTCCTCCTAACTCAGGATTGAACTTAGACCCTTGTACATGCTTGACAAGTATTTTACCACTAAGCACTATCTCTATCCCTCTTTGAATTTTTGAGATGCCTCACTAAGTTACCCAGCAAGACCTTAAATTTGCAGTCCTTCTTCCTCACCCTCCCAAGGAGCTGGGAAAACAGGCCTGCAGCCACTGGGTCTAGGGCCCTCATTATGTAAACAGTGCATTTTCCTATCAATGATATGGATGCTGGGAGCATCACTATACCTCCCCAGAAGAGATAGAAAGCCAGGTGTGTTTTGTCTTTTTTTCTATTTGCTTTCTATCTGCCCACCCATCCACCCAACCACAGTTGTCACCTAAGTCAGGTGCCTACAGGGGGATGGATACTGGGCAAGCCCTTTGTAAATCCAGGGCTCAGGGCTCAGGGAAAAGGACAAAGCACAAAATGCTTTTGGCTCAAATGCCCAATGGTTCAAAATGCACCTCCTGATCTACAAAACAAAATAACCACCATCCATCCAACTCCCAGATTCTGAAATCCCAGTAACCTGTTTGAAGCTGCGGTGTCTGTAGGAAGGGGAAGAGCTAGCTTCCGGTCCCACCCTGACAAAGCTGTGGAGAGCACTCCACCCTTGTGTTAGTCTGGCTACAGCTGATAGAGTGAAGCCAGGGCTTTGAATGCTAGTAGCAGGAAAGGCACACAGGGTGGGACAGCCACAGAGATCCGGGGCAGACATGGACATGGAAACTCAGAAGCAAGGAGAGCCCATTTATATCCCAAGGGACCAGATTACATCAGGAATGAGGATATGAATAGATGCTGGTCGCTCAGGCCCTCCCTGCCAGCACCAGATAGCGAAGGTGGGGCCAGAGACTGCAGAGAGACATACGCTGTGCAGACATCACTGAATAATTGCAGATAAGGAGGATTAAATGAACACAGCTCGAATCCTCCAGTCCTCTGTGTTCAGTGTGTGGTCCACGGGCTCCATATTCTCAGAATCATCAGGAAGCTCAGCAGAGAGGTGGATATGGCACACTCAGATCTGCACATGTCTTAGTCAGGGTTTTACTGCTGTGAACAGACACCATGACCAAGGCAACTCCAATAAGGACAACATTTAATTGGGGCTGGCTTATAGGTTCAGAGGGTCAGCCCATTAACATCAAGACAGGAGCACGGCAGCATCCAGGCAGGCATGGTGCAGGCAGAGCTGAGGGTTCAACTTCATCTGAAGGCGGCTAGTGGAAGACTGACTTCCAGGCAGTTAGGGTGAGGGTCTTAAGCCCACATCCACAGTGACAGACCTACTCCAACAGGGCCACACCTCCAACAGGGCCACTCCCTGGGCCAAGCATATTCAAACCATGACAGCACGCCAGGAGGTGATGCCCCTGATTGTTGCACAGCCCAGTGTGAGCAGAGTTGGTTAAAGCATGTAGCATGATTATAACCCGTTCTTTCTTCCTACAGAGATATCCAACCACCTTGCTGACCAACTCTGTCTTCAGCCAATCCCAGGAATCTCTGCTGCCCCATGGGCCAATCAAAACCAGATGAGCATGGTAGAAACAGCCCATAGACTCTTTACTCCCTCCCTGGCTGGATGACCTAGGTGACAAGCTGGCTAAGAGAAAGGCTGTCCCCAGATCAGGGTCTCTTCTCTCCTCCTTCCCCTGTCTCTTCATTTTGAGGCAGGGTCACATTTATGCTGGGACAGCCTCAAACTTCCTATGTAGCCAAGGATGACCTTGAACTGGGATCTGATCCTCTTGCCTGAGATCTTATAACCAGTTCTATGTTGTGCTTAGGATCAAATCAAGAGCTTTGTACATTCTAACATCTCAACCAAACCAGGTTTCTGAGTCCCTAATGGTGGGGTTCCATTCATTTTCAATAAATAGATACATACACAAAAGGGTTGCATGCACAAAAGAATGGGGTAGATTCACAGACCCTCTAGAAGAAGACACTCATGTGCCCAACCTGCCTGTTTCTGATCTGCAGTGGCCTGGGGACAGGGGCCCTAGAAGTGAGACATAGCCCTCTGTCTTACCTTGAGAACTTTCAGGTTAGACAAAGCTGCCCCAGAAAAGATTGGTTTCCAATCTGTGAATGAGGCCTTGGGGTGTAAACTATTAGAGGTAATAGATTCCATATGCACAGTGGGGATCCACACAAAGCTTCCTAAGGATGATGAAACAGATGGTGTCCACATTATTTAGCTTTTGTTACACATCCTATAAACAGTCTCTCTCCCTTTATGGAGGTGAGCATCCTAGACAGCTGTGGCAAGCCAAGGAATGGCCTTCTGAAGATGTTTACATCATGACTCCTGGAACTTGTGGTGTCCAAGATGACAAAAGGGACATTGATGTTGTAAATTGGGAGATGGGAACACTACAGTGGGCCTTTGAAAAGGAAGCTGGAGTGTAAAGTCCCTGTAGGTCAGAAAGACAGGAGAAGTTGAAGATGCTGTGCTCTGCTTTGCAGGGCTAAGATGAGACCATGAGTCATAGACCTTAGGCAGTCTCAAGAGCTCTCAGTGCAAAGAACTGGGTTCTCCCTGGAGCCTCTAGAAGGAAGGCTACTGGAAGGATGAATCCTAGACCTCTGACCTGCACCACAGTAAGATAGTAAGTTTATGTTGTCCTAACTATGAAGTTGTAATTCATTACCACAGCAACAGGAGGCTGGCACCCTTAGACGGTGCCAGGGAGAAACCAGTGCCTGCTGGGCTAAAGCTGCTGGGGAATTCTGCAGCCAGCAGAGCAAAAACTGAGCCTGTGATGAGAGAAAGGAGGGGCTGGGTACAGAGTGCTCAGCCTGTGACCTCACCCTTGGCTGCCCTGGCACCCTGAACTGTCAGCCTGTAGTTATACGCATGACCAGGCCCAAAAGGGATCCTTGTGCAGTCAATGCTGGGCCAAAGGTGGGGGTGTGGCAAGAAGGCTGGTGGGGAGTGGGGAGCCCAATCAGCCCCAGGCTGCAGGCAGGAGGCTGGCAGGGACTGGACACATTCTCTCTGCTTCTCTGTGAGCAAATGACTTAGCCTCTCTGAGCCTGTCTCCTCTAGAAGAGAAGTCATATTCTGCACTTCACAGGGTTTTATGGTGTCATAATGTGCGTACACAGGTCCAACACAGAGCAAACCCCCCACCAGTACTGCTGGTATTTGCATCATCTTTACATGGTCCTAAATTGCTCATCAACAACACAAATCAAAGCTGATCTCTCCTGCTACGTGCTGAGTTCTTCATAGGAACGTGTGCTCTGCCCATCTCTGTACCCTCAACATGGCTACACCTGCTGATAAGTATTGGGTGAGGAATAGGCTTCATATGTTCATTATGAGGGACAGTGACTGTCCCTCATAATAAATGAATGAACATATGAAGTCTATTCCTCATCTGATACACACACACAGAGAGAGAGAGAGAGAGAGACAGAGACAGAGACAGAGACAGAGACAGATAGACAGACAGAGACAGAGAGACAGAGACAGAGACAGACAGAGAAAGAGAGACAGACAGAGACAGAGAGACAGAGAGAGAAAGAGACAGAGAGACATATGAGGGAAGCATAGAGCACACACACATAGAAACAGAACATGTTTACGGTGTTTTCTGGAAAGCAGTGAAGCAGAAAGAAAGAAAGAGTAGGGAGGGGAGGGGATAAACTGTTAGTGTGTGTTTCAAGCTCTATCAAGATGGCCCTGGAGTAGACACCTTCGGAAAGGGAGGGGAGTAGACAGGAGAGGGATATATTCGAGAACTTTTTTTTTTTAAGGCCTGAGGGATCATCGGAGGAGAACAAGGAGGCCAGAGAGGGTTCACCACAGGCTGAGAAGAAAGCAAGAGTTAACAAGGTCTGAAAAGTAAGGGTCAGATCACAATAGGTCTTGAAGGTCACATCAAAGAGCCTGCTTTTTATTTAGAGCCCCAGAAAACCACTAGTGGGCCTTCACATGCTCCACCTTACATCTCGAAAGGATCACCCATTGCTGCACTCAGGAGACTAGAAGGAGGCAACAGTGGGAACTGGGGAAACTGGGCCCATTGCTGCAGGTAGGAGATGGTCATGGTTTGTCTGTTAGAAGAGACGAGAAGTGGCCCAAACAGATCTATGAAAGCCGTGCCAAGAGAGAAGGCTAATGGATTAAATATCCACGTGGAAGAAAGAAGGAAGCAGGGTGTCTGGGAAGTATAGTGGAGAATTACATGTGTCTGTGTGTTCTTGGGGTACTCAGATTATTCTGAGAAAAAAAAATTCCTAGTTGTGTTTGTAGTGGTGTTTCTAGAAAGGTTAACATTTGGCTCCACAGAGTGAGCCAAGCCGATAGTTGGTGGGCATCACGGAATTCCAGAGGAGCCTAATTAGAGCAACACATCACGGAATTCCAGAGGAGCCTAATTAGAGCAACACATCACGGAATTCCAGAGGAGCCTAACTAGAGCAACAACAACAAAGGCTGAGTGACAATTTGCTCTCCCAGCTTTCTGTCTTCCAGCTAAGACAGGTCTCCTGCTTAGGGACCTTGGCCCAAAATAGTCAACGCCCTGGATCTCCAGACTGCCGCCCGAAGGACCTTACATTTTCCTCCCATCCCTATGATCATGGAAATCAGTTCCTTATGATAGTGCTGATTCTAGGTCTGTCTCCCCATCTCTTTGAATAGAAATCTAGAGGGCAGATAGGCCGACACATAGACACATAGATAATTGGGTTTGTTTCTCTAGAGAACACAGGCAATTCATGGAGTCTAATGTTCATGGAGTCTAACGTTCAGTAAGTGTGAGATGGAGATAGGGCTGGGAGAGGAGGGCTGGGGTGAATACAGATCAGATAACTGCACTGACTTGAATACACCATATCTGTCTCCTGACTCATTTGAATTTGCTTCTCTCCTCTCTACAGTTCCCGAGACCTAACCCGTACTCCTCTCTTCTCCCCATAAACAGCGGTAGGCTCCATCTTTGTGCCCTTCTTGGAGAACTGCACTATCTGGGAGATGTCAGATAATCCCTGGAATGCCTAACGCACACCTCTGTGGCTTCTTTGATATAAAGAAGTCCCACAAAGTCTCACAGCCGCAAAGACCCTGAGTAGAGGGCCCCAGCTCATGCCATCAGACAGAACTGGGTGAGGTGGCATTCCTTTAACCTTTACACACCCTCTGCTGTTTTGCTACGGTTTACCAACAAATCTCACTGCCAGCTACCCCAATACTGCTTGGATAATTCATACTGCCGATCCCCAGAAGGGAGTAGCCACAACCGGGAGGGCCCAGAGTCCGACCAGCTGGCCCTTGGAAGCTACTTTCTCTTTCTGAGTCTCATTCTCTTAGTCATAATAATGGACTCTCAGATACTGACTTGTATGGTACTTGAGGATACCACATTCTAGCAGGCACTGGTGGAGAGTAATAAACAATCGTGTTAAAAGGTTTTTCTTCACTCTTCTGGGCTGCCCCAGCTAGACTTTATTGCGAGATTATTTTGCTCTCTGCGCTCTTCCTGTCCTTCAGAAGCCAAATTTACTATGGACATCGGCAACCAGGGAATGGTTGTCAAGGGCCTGGTTTTTAGAAACGCTGTCTGTTACCTAGGAAACGTCACCACTCTGGTTCGTTGGGCTCCCAGAAGTCGGTGGGTTCTGGCGCCATCTGCTGGATACAGAGCCACCTCACTGCTTCTAAAGCACCCAGACCCGGGAGTCCCATCCCCGAGCGAGGGAAGGCTCCGATTCCACTCTTACCACCTCTCTGTAGAAAAGTTCTTTACTCCTTTTGCCCTCAGACCTCCCTCAGGGAGCAGAGGCATGCAAAGGACTTGGCCTCTGTGGACTACAGGAAGGGTGGAAGCCATGTCCTTCCCAACAGCGAGAGGAAGCGGACCCGCGGTATGGGGTCGGGAGGAAGTCCCTCCCCTTAATTGATTTTCTGTAGTGCGGAATCCGCAGTGCAGACTTGCATTTTGCTTTTCGCTAGCCTGCGTGTACTAGGAGAGTGCAGCCAGAATGAAGACGCTAGGGTTGGAGGAGGGAGACTGACGGTTGGGGTCACAGCAAGGTCTTTATGGATATTCTCCTTCTTCTCTGTCCTCCTTCCAAGCCATTCAGTTCCCGGTGACTTAGTATTCTTGACTTCTTTTTCCTTAATGAGAACCTTCCTTTTCCAACGAGACTGTGGCCAGATGAACCGCTGAAGCTTAGTTCATTCTGCCTCACCCCTCAGAGACAACAGCAGACACCGGAGGTGGAGACATGGCTTCCAGGTGACTGCTGCTTAGAATAGCCCTTGCCCTCTCCCCCCCCCCCCCCCCCCCCCCCGAGAGAAACCTGTGTGAAAGGTGCAAGACAAAGTGGATTATCTGAGATTCGGGGTCAGGAGACAAAAAGCTTGTTTGCCCCCCAGTGATGGTCCTTCTCTTTCCCTGCTGTTATCACCAGTAGGGAAACTGAGGTCTGAAGTGAAGGAGAGTCTGGCTTCTATCTGTCCTGGCAAAACACTATCTTTTCTGTCCAGATGCTTCTGCCCACCTCTAGCTGAGCTAGAAGTAACGGTGCCAGACAGAGGCTCAGAAGCTAAGAGCAAAGAGCAGAAGACTGGGGACCAAGGCACCTCCATATTCCATCCTAAGATGAGCTAGAAGAAAGGCTAGACTGTGAGTATGATTCGTGCACACCTTGCAGGCAAAGAGCCCTGCTATACTACAGCTGTATGCTCAAGTTCAGGGGACATGCTCCATCAGTCTGTACTTTCCAAACAAGACTCTGCTGCCAAACTTTCCAGGTAGAGGGCAGAAGGGTCACTGTGGGTGTAGAGAGGTAAGAAGCATTAGTCTTTTAATGGCCTGAGTCCTGTCTGTATGTAAGGCCAGGCTCAGATTCTAGGCCTCACCAGTCAAGGGGGAATTTGAAAGAACAAAGACTCAGTCTAAGAGCAGTTGGAAAGTATTGTTGCTATACCCCCATGACTGAGTCCCTCCCTCTCTTTGGATCCCCTTCCCAATGGGAGAGAGTGGCTGGTCATTCACAGTTGAGTTGCCACCCCTTCCTCCTTTCTAGACTGGGTTATCTACTCCTTCATTGACAATAGGGAAACATAAGTTGAAATGACCCTCAAAGGAGAACTAGCCAGGCCTCTTCTGAACTCCTGGGTCATGCCATTTGTAATCTCCTGTTCCCTGTTCTTGTGGGGGGAGGAGGGGTTGTCAGGAAGAGCAGAAGCAAGGGATTGCCCAATGTACCTCTTCCATCTGTCCCCATAGTGCACCAGAGAGATGGCTGAAATGCTCCTGGCTGAAGTGATAGCAGTGTAACTTCTGATCTATTCTCCTGGGCCTCTTGCCCTGGGACGACCCTCCTTACCTTTCTATCATTGCTAGGGATGAGACTAGCAGCCAAGGCCAAATACCCACAGGTCTACCTGGCCTGCATTTTCCATGCCCACAGAGGCCTAGTTTGGGTTGCTCAGACTGGTGTTACCGTGAGGACCCGGGGCACTGGCTGGCTGCCCATTAGTGATCCATGGTTTCTCCCTGAGTGGCTATACCTTCACACCAATGCTGTTGCCCACAAAGGGAGGATCTGGGGAGCTACCATCACACAGACTGGTCTTAGATAGGCCATATTTATGAGAGCAAAGTGGTAAGCACCCTAGGTCACACAGCACCAGAGAGTGCCAGAGAGAGACACCTGCACCATGCCAACCAGGCTGGACTCCTGACCAGGCACTGTGCCCAGCTGCTTCTGCATAGTTACTTGTTATGACCTTCCTTCCCAGAGCATCTGTTCCACTTGTGTATTGACCACAGTGGAACTAGAGCCAGCATGTCATCTGGGTTATCCCCCAGCCCCTAGCCATTCTCTCACATGATCCTTTGGTCAGGCGGTCATGGGATAAGTGCTGAGTTATCTGAAATTGTTTTCTATAGCACATACTTTGGAGTCTCAGAAATCATGCCATTGGAAGCATAATTCCCTCCATAACAATTCTCAAAGTTTGCTAAGTACCAGAAGCTGTGGACTCAGTGTCTATTCAGAGTCCCAGGCTCAGTCCACTCCCTGGAATAGCTTGAATCACACCTACTGTGATGCTTTATCTATTTGTCCACTTTATGAGATCTAGACTCACTTGGGAGGTGGGCCTCCACATGTCTGTGGAGGATTATCTTAATTGAGGTGAGAAGACCTGCCGGCCCACTGTGGGTGGCAACATTCCATAGGCTTGTGGTCTCTCATCACTCTCCTTTTCCTTTTTGTGACCCAAGGCTTCAAGACCTTTCTGCTTTGACCTCTCCACCATGATGGATCCCTGGAATTGAGCCAAGACAAACCTTTCCCCCCTTAAGCTGAGAGTATTTCATCACAGCAAGGAGAAAAGAAACTAAGACACCTACTGAGATAGAATTTCCTCTAGAAAGGTCAGCCGATGCTAATATCATCCGGGCTCACTAGCTTATAAAGTAACCTATTCTAATGTCAGTCAGTTGTTGGTCAATGAGATCTAAGTCAAGGGGAAACTCTCCCTTTGATCCACTCAACAGCTCAATGCAGAAAAAGCTGGCTTGATATTTGTCTAAAAGGCCAGATCTCTTCCCCACAATGGAATGGGCCATGCTGCTCCTTCGAGGTGGCCACAATTAAGGCCTGCATCCCCTCATCTTTTACCACCTATGGGATCCAAGCACTCTCCCACCAGCCAGGTCACCTCTGTTAGGTGCCCCCAGAACCACAGACTCTAGGGCACAAGGCCTTAGGGGACTCTCCATATAGTTCCTGGAGCACCTCTGAACTCCAGCAACTTGGCACCCAAATTTCCTTCCCAGCCCTGAAGGTGCACAAAGCTGGAAGGCTCATTAGTAAAAACCTGGTGTAGACTCAGTGTTCAACAGTATGAAGCTCAAAAGGTTTACTGCAAGTCAGGCCTGGGAGAAAGCAACCATTACCATAGTGTGTCAACAGAGCCCTGTGGACCCCACCTTAATAGTCACCAGGGCATTTCTGAAACATTACCAAAAACCAGGATCTCTCTGCTCTCTGATCTACCCTGCCACTGGGGCATTCCCAGGTTATCTGACTCTCTGCACATCTGAGTGATGACTATGTCAAAGCAGAACAGCTTGGCAACCACTGCCAACTTCCACCAGCAGCATGGGGAAGCAATGTGAATGTCTCAAGACCCGCCCCCGCCCCCCCCCAACTTTAGGGACTTGGTCTTCCATCAAGGTCATCTGAGTATCCTAGACAACCAGACTTGCTTTCTAGTTCAGAAGCCCATGGACAGCAGTGTCTGTTCAGTAGGGCAATGGAGGCTTCAGACAGTCTTGAATCACAGTAAACAGTGGTAGCTCACCCATCTGCCTTGTACACACAGCGGAGTCTCAACTGGTGAGGCCACAGGCCTTGAGTGGTCAGGGCCACCTCCATTCCGTACTCCTATCTGTTCAAGGTTGCAGTGGGAACCATAATGAATCCTCCTGTGATAGTCTCCAGTTGTGGGAACTGCTGGCCAGATGGCTCAGGCCTGGGAGTCATCCTATCATATGGCCCACCTACCTCAGTAAGTCCCTCAAGTGTGGCATCCCCACATCTTCCTGTGGAGGCCAGGCCCTGATGGGATTCCCAGTCACTACCAGATAGGGGCCAGCAACCCTGAGGGCAAAGGACAGAAACAGGATCCAGAGGCATTGATAACTGCTTGATTTATTCAGATTATTTAATATACAATGACACAATTGTGACCCCCAAAGTGTGCAAAGTTAAAGCCTTCAACTGCAGCTGAGAAGAGAGGGCAGGGACGGAACACCTGGGGATGGTGGAGAGTTAGGATGAAGGGCAGGTGGTCATCATCAGGCCCTCCCCAGGCTCCAAGATGGGGAAATAGGCTGAGGAGCAGGGCCCATGGGAGCCTCAAGCCAGAGGAAGGGGGCAGAGACCTCCCCCTGGCCTAGGTCCAGAACCCACAGTGCCACATGGCTGAGAGGACAGCACTCGAGGGACGGGCCAGAGGCAGGGTCAGGAGAGCACCATTTCCTGGGAGGAAGGGGACAGCGAGAGAGAGGTGCCCTATAGGAGAAGCCAGGAGGGGCTACCTTCCCCAGGGGTCAGAGTTGGACATTGGGCCAGAGCAGGCTGCAGCGAGAAAGACCTGAGGCAGGCACAGGGCCTGAGAGCCAAGGCTGACTGGGCTCAGGGAGCTGAGGAAGAGGGAACCCAGAAGATCTCATGGGGCAGCCTGGCACAGGGGGGCTACCTGACTCTGTGGGTTTGCCCAGAGAGGGGCCACAGTCCCCTGAGGGACTCCACTCCTCTCCCTGGAAAGGAGCTGGGGAACCCGTAGTGCAAATCTATGGACCACTCAGTTATGGAGGGAGCCTGTTCCTGGAGTGGAACCCCGGGGTTCGCCCCCTCCACTGCCTTGGCCTCCACTGCTGTCCTCAGTACAGCCGCTTCTCGTAACTGTGAAGACAAATAAGACGGGGCTAAGAGGTGTGTGGCCCCTACCCTCTTCCCAGCATCCTCTTGCCCATGGCCCCCCAGATTTGGGATAGGGCAAGGGGCTGCAGAGCTTGTCTCTCAGCCAGGGGGCTGGAGGAGGCAGAGGTGGCCCTGGACCTCTGTCTTCCTCTGGCCTGGGCTCCATGAAAAACCATGCCAGTCCCAAAGAAAGCTGTGCCACACCTGAGTGGACTGTCCTTGGTGGCTAGGAGGGAGAGACAGCTCAGGTGAGCACAGCCATCCTCACGGAGCAGACTTGAACTAGCTCAACCTTTGGTATCCTGTTTCCACTGAGCCCCCCATGGATGGTGACTCAGGCCCTTCATAATGGGGTAGCCCCAGGCCTGTAACCACAGGCATCTCTTTGTAACCCACGATGAGATTTTTGTTTTGATTAGATGAGGGGCCGTGGTTGGACGAGGGGCCATGGTTGGATGAAGGGCTATGGTTGGCCTCCTCCACCGTGGTACTGGGAATGAGAGCCAGAAGGGCCAACTGGGCCCATGTCTCCTGATTATTCTCCAGCACCTCCTCCCACCCAATCCCCTTCTCCCAGCCCATGGCCCACCCAGACTGCCCCTGCTCTATTCTACGCCTGGCCCCGGCAGCGCAGTTACTTACACGGCAGAAAGGTATAGCTATGGGAGGGTGGGGCAGAAAGAGACACAGGTTAGATGCCCGCCTATGCTTAGGGAGATGGGTCCTCTTGACCAGGGCGGGTTGCATGCCTACCACTACTGCTGCCAACTAGCTCGGCCCCCAACCCACAGTCACCCCAGCATTGGGCCTGGCATCTGTCTCTCTGCCGTTTCCCCACCAGAGGGTTCATGCCCCCATTTTCTGCCTGCCTGCCTGCCTGGGGCCACCACCAGCAAGAGCCCAACACCAACAGCCCCTACTACTAGCCACCAAGCTTCTTGAGCAAGCAAGAGTTAGGGAGCCCAGGTGGGGCTAGCAGCCACACCTCCCGTGCCCAGTCGGGGAAGCTACCCGAAGGGAGGGAGGGGAACAGCCAGCCTACACAAGGCTCCATGACAAGGTTCCAGGGTGGACTGGGCCCTAGAGACAGGGTGACAGAAAGGCCATGTAGCCCCTGGAACCTTGGCTTAGCCTTTGAACCTGTCCAACCCAGCACCAGTCAGCAATGGTGAAGAGGCTACCCACTTACGAGTGTAGGCCGTGCACGCCGCCCTCTATCTGGGCCGACATGGTCCGTTTCTCAAACTTGAGCTCTCCTGAGTACATCATGGATCTGAGAGGTGGGCAGGTGAATAAGTCAGAAACACCCCCCCCCCCCCCCCCCCCCCCCCCAAAAAAAAAGAAGAAAAAGAGAAGAGGAAAGAGGAAAACCTCCCAGGACCCTCTGCTGCCCCCTCGAGTTATAACACTCACCGCAGGACAGACAGGCTTTGGGCCCCAATATCCTGGCAGCCATGCTGGATCCCTGCTATGAGGTAGGGCACAAACTTCTGAATGGAGCCTTTATCCTGGATGGAGCCTGAGACACCCTGTGCAATCTTCACCTTATCCCCTTCGCTGCATGGAAGGTGGAAAGACTGAGCTGAGTAGTCCAAGGCTCAGAAGACACCACCCTGCCTCACAGGGTACAGATAGAATACCACCCAGAACATCCCCACAGCAGCCTCAGCCACATACTAGGCTACAACAGAGACAATGTATCCCAGGCTCTGGTGAGGTTAGGCTACATCTGCCTCTTTGTATATATGTAAGTCTCCACAACTTGGGACTCCATCTCAGGTATCTGTCTCAGGTTAGGCTACATCTGCCACTTTGTATGTATGTAAGTCTCTACAACTTGGGATGCCGCCTCAGGTATCCATCTGAGGTCAAGGGCATGCAGGAATTCAAGAGCATGAAGACAAACCTGAAGTATCGTTTCTGGCTGCTACTGCTCTTCTCCATGGCGTCCAAAGAACCCATGCCCCGGTACTTCTTAAGCCTCACCCCATCTGAGAAGAAGTATTCACCAGGAGCCTCCGTGGTGGCAGCCAGCAGGGAACCCATCATCACTGCAGAGATCAAGGTCGAGGGCTGAATGCCTCTTACTCCACAGTATTCTGATGGCCCATTGACTTCTAGTCCTCACCTGCCCAATGCCAAGTGTTCCCCTCACCTGTAGAGGCTCCAAGTGCCAGGGCTTTGACCACATGACCCACGGTCTGGATGCCACCATCAGCTATTACCGGCACCCCAAAGCGCCGGGCATACTCAGCCACCTTGTAGACAGCAGTCCCCTGGGGTCGGCCACAGGCCATCACTGGGGAAAAGGAGGGTGTGGGGGACAGAGATGAATCAGAGGTCTCTTCTCCTTGTATCTATTCACACCAATGGAGAAAGGATAGTGAGAGATGGTGTTTCTGAGACCTAAGGTGGGGCCCAACAGTAACAGTAATGGGAAAGCCATTGTAGGTTCCTAAGCCACCAACCACTAGCAACACCATAAAGGATATGGATCAGGGGATCAGTGCCAACCTTCAGAAACAGGACCTCAAGACTGGCGGTCTCTAGCACAAGCTGCTCAGGAGACACAGTTTCCTGTAAAGGAGTCCTTTGCACTAGCAGCTAATACCAGAGCTGGGTTCTTATGGCCTCCTTTGGAATACTGTCCTGCTCTTGGTGGTGGTGGTGGGTGTTCTGCTCTATTACACATGGTAACGTGGGTTTATGAAATCCCTGGATGCTCAGAGGCCTGCTTTCTTCATACCATATGTATGATCTGGTCACAAATTCCATCCAAGCTCTAGCTCCCAACACACACCTTATAGGAAAGTGTCACACCAACCTTAGAGAGCGACATCAACAGAGTCTCCACAACCAGTCTGAAAAGTTGCATGCCCTCATCTGCCTACACCTGCCTCTTCCCACAACTAACCCAAGACAGGGTAAAGCCTGGGCATCGGCCTGAACCCTGCTCCTGAGAATCACCTAGTGGGGCAGATACTCATGTATCTATAGAACAAGAGTGAGGCGTGAGGCCAGAGTGGACCAGGATGGTTCTAAATGGCAGTCCTTCCTCTCCTCCTACGGATACCCACCTTCCTGGGTGATGCAGATGGAACCACAGCCCATGCCCACACGAAGCCCATCCACACCAGCATCAATCAAGTTCTTGGCCTGGGCTGCTGTCACCACTGGGGATGGAGGAAGCAGACAGGAATGTGAAGACAGTGTCCCCACCTTGCCCAGGAACATCCTGGGATCTTAGTATACCTCCCCCGCCTAAATGCTAGCCAAAGCCCATACTACCCCATACCCCTTACCCCCTTTGCTGGAACAACGTCATCACCTAGGCGTTCTGAAGGGCTGGGAGGGGTCACTCCACACTCACCGTTTCCCCCAATCACCTGGAGGTGGGGGTACTTCTGCTTGATATAGTGCACCATAGCGATCTGATACACTGAGTTCCCCTGCGATGAATCCTGTGAGCAGGGACAAAAAAGCTCAGGCTAGGGGCTAGAGAGATGGCTCAGCGGTTAAGAGCGCTGACTGCTCTTCTGAAGGTTGTGAGTTCAAATCCCAGCAACCACATGATGGCTCACAACCATCCGTAATGAGATCTGATGCCTTCTTCTAGGGTGTCTGAAGAAAGCTACAGTGTACTTACATATAATAAATAAATAAATCTAAAAGAAAAAAAGCTCAGGCTAGACAGCCAAGTACCCTCACACAAATTAGAAACCAGCACTCAAAGAGCTGCTAACTAATTAAGTTAAGACTAAGCTAAACAAGTGAATGTGTAGAAAGCTGAGCTCTGTGCCCGGCAAGTGGGGCCTCTCAGTGAATGTAAGTTATAATTATAAGGGTGAATGAACTTGTATGTGAGGAGAACCCTTGGAGGGAGGGCATAGTTTGTTCTGGGGTTCTGGGCTCTATTATTAGCCCAATTCTGATACCAGAGAAGCAGAAAGAAAAGCAAAGTGGGGAGCAAAGGCTTAATAGAGGTGAATGGGCCTCACAAGCTGATGCAGAGGAACCCACCACCTCCTTACTAGTACTATGACGTCAGCGCCAGCCTGAGTGAGCAGATCCAGGCGGTATTTGTCATCCTCACGGGTGCCCACAGCTGCCCCACACAACAGCTGTTTGTGGGAGTCCTTGGAGGCCAGAGGGTAGTCTCGGTTCTTCTTCAGGTCTGTGCGTGCAATGATGGCTACCAGCTCATCTTGATCGTTGACTATGGGCAGCTTCCCTGACCAGGAGGAAAGAGAAGCAGGGTAGTGGGGAGAAGAACGGGATGGAAATGAACAAGAGACCCCTGAAGTACCTAAGTCAGCCACTAGGTGTCAGCACCCACCCAGGACGGACCTCATCCCAAAGATCAGGAAGCAAAGTATCTTCCCAAGCAAGCAAGTTCCTAAGACTCTCTTCCTGCCTGGCAGGTTGGTGGGAGAGGCAGCCCCTGAACCCTGGCAGCTTTTCACTTGCTGGGCCAGGTCGCTGCACAAAGTACCCAGACAAGGTCTTAATGTGAGACTGCCCTCAGGGAAGGAGATGCATGGATCCTCTCTGCCCATATCAAATCCCAAAGAACTCTCCACTGGGGATCTGGGGAGCAATGGCCCATAGGAACTTAATGTATGTTGTACAGACAGCTGCCCTATCAAATACATTTAACTGCAGGACTTTTCAGAGACTCTGAGAAGTCAATGGGTTATCTTTTCTTTCTTTTGGTTTTTGACACAGGGTCCCCCACTCTGAAGCTCTGCAGTCTTGACTCCCCCTCAGTCCTTTCCCAGACTTCTAAGACCAGAAACCTCTTTTACTGTGACAAGCACCTCTCAGGACTAGGTTGAGAAGACACTGAATTAGGACTGGGCTTCTGTAAGCAGGTAGAGAAGTATCAGGGATCCAGACTGATTAGGGTTATTCAAGTTTTCCCTAAGACCTAGTGTCATTATTGGGCCAACACAAAAGGCTGAGAAATAAAAATCCTGCCATACAGGAAGCTGGGGTGTCTGCTCCCCAGTACCTTTCTTGCTGCGCTGCAAGATCTCATTTGCCTCTTTTAATGTCACACCTGCGGGAGCCACCACCAGCTCGATCCTGGGCGTCATCACCTGTGGGGCCGGGAACATTTGCCTGCAGGTTGGCAGGTGAGAGAGAAGGAGCCAGGCCTCCCTATGGTCCCTGGTCACAGGAACCAGTCTGGGGCCCCTGGGGGTGGAGTCCCTTCTGTGCTGCACCTCTGCCTTCCCTGCCCTGCAGGCACCTCACTGAGGAGGGTGGTGTGGTCCTTCTCAGCAAGGAAGTCGATGTCTCGGGAGGTAACGATGCCCACCAGCTTGCTCCCCATGGTACCGGTAGCGGTGATAGGGATACCAGAGAAGCCATGTTGTATCTTGGCCTCCAGAACATCACCCACAGTATGTGAAGGGCTCAGGACCACAGGGTCTGTGATGAAGCCTTGCTCAAACTTCTGTAGACAGAGAAGAAAAGAGCTGCAAGAAACCCAAAGGTGGCATGTATGTCGGCCACCAGGGACAAAGGAGACCCTGATGTGCCATTGAGAAGCGAGAGCCCTCAATAGGGTGAGGACCAATGGGAAAGGGGGGCTAAGCCCATATTTCACTGCAAGGAAGGGCACCAAGATCTCATATCAGTTAGATGAAGCAGACTACATCTTTTTTGAGGGTGAGTCTAGTACTTGCCTTGACCTTCCGTACTTCATTGGCCTGGAACTCTGGGGTACAGTTGTGGTGAATGAAACCAATTCCTCCCATGAGCTGGCATAGAAAGGAGGAATGGTAAGAGCAAAGGCTAGCCTCCTCTTCCCTTTGCACACCCTATTCCTGTTCAGTCCCGCTGCCCTGGAGTCCCCACCCAGGCAAGTGACTCACAGCCATTGCAATGGCCATATCAGCCTCTGTCACGGTATCCATGGGAGATGATATCAGTGGTGTCTTCAGTGTGATCTTCCGGGTCAGGGCTGACGTCAGGTCCTAAGGATGGAAGCATGATCTATTGAAGGGTTTTATCCACTGGACAAACATTCACCAGCATCTGTATCCTACATAGGCCAGGCCTTGCGACACAGCAGTGAGCAGTACAGCTCTGGGGGAACTAACCAATTCCACTTGAAAAGAAAGTGGATGTGAAGCACATGGGCAAGGTCACTTCAGTTGAGATGAAAGCCACAAAGAGCACTAGGACCATAATCCCAAGATGAGGTAGGAAGTTTAGGAGTTCAAGGCTAGCCTCGACCAATATCAAATTCCAGGCCAGCCTGGATTATATGAGACTAAAGAGAAAAGTAAAAAGGAGACAGAAAGAAGAGGAAGAAAAGAGAGAGGGGAGGGGAGACCAAGGCCAAGTAACACTGGGAGCAGGGTGACTGGTTCTAGGTGACAATGGCTGATGGCAAAAGGAAGCCAGGGAGGCACCTATTAGCCAGGTAGGAACACAAATGGCTGAGGGTCCGGAGTGTAAGAAAAAGGTCAGGATTGTTAATGCAGGACGCACACCCCTAATCTGAAGATCCCAAATCCAAATGCCTTACAATCTAAAGCATTTTGAGTAGAGACATGATGGTAAGTACAATGTTGCACACCTGACCTCGTGTCACAAGTCACCTTCAAATGCAGAAAAAATACTCTATAACATTACCCTCCAGCAGCATGTAAGATGTATATACAATATAAATTAATTTTGGTTTAGATTTAGGCAGAGTCCTGACTTCACATTATATATATGCAAATGTTCCCCAAAAATCAAGTCTACAAATCTGAAAGCATTTGATCTTGAGTATTTTGGATAAGAGACGCTCTTCCTAAATACATTTGTCTGTTTATACATAGCTAGACCAGGGACCCTTCTGAGAATCAGGCCAACAAAGACTGGTCTAGTCCCCAAACCCTCCAAACAAACTCTAGATTAAACCTTTGAGACTCATAGGCCCCTGAAGTACATTACAGAATGTAAGCAGAGCTCTAGGCCCACACCCAGACAATCACACTACCACCTTCCTGACAGAGGCCATAGGACAAGGAGCCCCTTTATGACTAGGCAAACATCTCTCTAGTCCCTCTCTTCCTAGCAGCCCGACCAGAGTTTGGCACAGAGCCAGGATGCCCAGCCCAGGATGTGCAGTAAGCTTTGTTAAACTAAGTGGCTAAAGCGAGAGGCCTTCCTGATTGCTATCATAAGGGGACAATCAGAATAACCCAAATTTCCCCATCTAAAAATTTTGTCTGGGTCAACTCTATACATACAGGTTAAACCTGAGTTTCCTCAATAAATAAATGATCTAGGGCGGGGCATGTGCAGGCTCTCGGGCCTTCTGTGAGAATGGAAAGAATAAGCAGAAATAACTACAGATATGAGTGTTTTAAACAAGCGTGAGTTCAAGATCGAATCACTGCCTTTCCCTAAATTGTCTTACACCATTGACTCTACTCTTCTCAGCTTCTCAGCCTTCTAACCACTCGTTGATTTGGCTCAGTGCTAGCCTCTCACGGAAAGGAAAGCATTGTGTTTCCATTATCAGTTCAAAGTCCTCCCTGACCATCCCCCCAGCCCAGTCCTACTCCTACAAACCCTCTTGCCAGTTCTTGTCCATTATGGGTCAGTGCCCAATCACCGAACACTGCATTCAAAGTGATCATAATTTTAGAGCACAGCCCTGGCTCAGCATTTCAGACAACAGCTAATCCTTATTGTCTATATAATAAAGCAGCCACGCCCAGCCCTTCCCCTCACAGGGCCTTTTCTGAGCCAACCCTCCAACTTCTTCAGTGACAGGGCATCTTCTAAACCAGAGGCTGCCACTCAAGACTCTCCAGGATCTCCCCCAACCCAGATGCCTCTCTGCCCTTTACTCTGTGTGCTGGTTCTTCCCAAAACAATAAGGGTAATAGGCAAAAGTGCATTCCCAAGGAAAGCCTCTCCCACAGCCTGACCTAGAACAAGAAGTCAGCCCCGTCCCTGAGCCAAAGGAAGAGACACTTACCACTTCATCAGCTATGAAGTCTATGAATCCTGGGAGAATCAGGAAGTCGCTGTGAAGACAGAATGAGAGTGACCAGTGGGCAGGGTCCAAAAGCACTAGGGCCTGCTATCCTAGGGTTGGCAGCAGGTTGGGGGTGGGTAGAGGGGCAGAAAGGCTTGAATCCACTGACCCTGCCGTCCCATCATGAGAGGACTTCCTCACCACACCCCCCATAATCTCCTGATAGCTTTGACTTCAGGAACTAGAGCCAAAGATGGCAGAGAGTTTACAGATCTGGAGGCCACCCAGTTTGTGAAAGGACATAGAAGTTTCCTATCTGGTCACACACGGTACATACAATGCATGCCTCTGAAGATTTCTCAATCTGTTGTTTTTATTCAGTTAGTTTAATAGACAGGTCTCCTGTAACCCAGACGGGCCAGGTTATCTGCTACATAGCCAAGGATAATACTGAACTCAACCTCTTGCTTCAAGTGATGTAATTATGTGCCACCAAACCTAGCTCCTCTTGCCCCCTCTCAAACAGTATTTTACTGTTGTCTAAAATGGCCTTGAATGCGTGATCCTCTTGCCTCAGCCTGCTGAGGTTACAGGTATGTGTCACCGTGCCTGGTTTGAGATTTCTGTCTTGACAGGTATGAAGGGGCATACCTTTAATCCCAGCATTCAACACTCAGAGGCAATGGATTTCTGAGAGTTTGGAGCCAGCCTGGTCTAGAGAGTGAGTTCCAGGCTAGTAGTATATAAAGAGACCTTGTTACAAAAAAAAAAAAAAAAAAAAATTTTTTTTTTAGTCCTAACAAAAGCAAAGAATAGCTCAACACACACACACCAAACCCCAGAAGCTACACTGGGGTTATAGCTCATCCCTATAATCTCAGTACTTTGAGAGGGAAGGATTGGGGTTGAGGCCAGTTTGTGCTACAAAATCCTGTTTCAGAAAAACCAAATAGCAAAACAACAGAGATGTTAAGGATGTAACTTAGTAATAAAGCATCTGCCTATTATGTACAAGGCTCTAGATTTGATTCCCAGCACTGCAAGAGAAAAAGAAAACACAGAATCTGAAAGTAAGTTTGTAATGCAACATGACCCAAGCACAAGCCAGCACAGCACAAGGCTGGGGCTGCTGAGTCACACAAGGTTCAAAGCCGCTGGAGGGACCCCAGAGACCTGAGCTCAGGACATGTTCTGACAGAGCAGGCACTGGGACAGAAGCAACCAACACACATGGGAAGGACAGCCAGAAGTCCTAACAATTAGGACCTGCCAGAGCACAGCAGCTGTCAACAGGAGTGAGGGAACAGTCAAGTAGAGCCTAGGAAGAAAGAACAGACCTACATGATACTTTTAGGTATATACTGCCACCAGCAGGGGATGCTCAGGCACAGTCTACCTGAAGTCACAGTAAGCCCAGACAGACACACTCCAAAGCAAATGGCCCAACTTCAAATACACTCTGAGCCCAGGTAGGCAAAGCAGGAGGTCTTTCTCATGCAGGAAACAAAAACCACAGGGCAGATAGGAGTGCTGTGACTAATTTGCCACCGAGCCTAAAAGAAAACTCTTAAGAGTTCCCCCCTTCAGCTGGGGCAGTGGTGGTGCATGCCTTTAATCCCAGCACTTGGGAGGCAGAGGCAGGCGGATTTCTGAGTTCGAGGCCAGCCTGGTCTACAGAGCGAGTTCCAGGACAGCCAGGGCTACACAGAGAAACCCTGTCTCAAAAAACCAAAAAAAAAAAGTTCCCCTTCAAACTTCCCTAAGAGAGCAGTAAAACTCAAAGATAAAGCCCCTCTTCAGTCATCAGAGACCACCAAGGCAGCAAAGAACTTTTACTCCATCTTGACCTCTGCTTGCAGCCTATTTTCCTCTGTGGCTCACTTAGAGTCCAGAGAAGAAACATTGGAATCTGGGCCCATTGGCATTTTCTAGATAAAATCACCCTTCACCTGTGGGCCAGCAGGAGGACGCGCCCTCCTCAGAGCAACAGGAAAGCTGAGCGACAAACAGGAATATTTATGAACCAAGGTAGAGATGACAGGTGACAGGCCACAGATGCTACTGACTCTCCAGCAGCTACTCTGCCCTAATCAAGGGTTCTGATGCTCCTTCCTGGCAGGGACGTGGTCCCGCAGCCAGGAGACACAGCTAGTGCCAGGCCTGCAGGGAGAACTGGCCGAGGGCCCACAGGAAAATGCAAACTAAGCTTGAGGCAGACAGGTAGGTCTCTACCTTTCTCCAAAATGCCACGTGGAATGGGCTTGAAAGATTGGCACAGACAATTCTTGGAGGGCACCAGTCCCAACCTATGGGCTGGAAACCGCACAAATGGAAAGAGGGCTGGACTAGATATGGAAAGACAGGGCCACACTACTGCCCAATGGGCCCCCTTCTGGGGATTATTCAATCAGCTGCCTGAGATAGGATCCTGGGACCTCCCTGCTTTCACGGTGAGGCTTGAGGAAGGACGACCTCCTGGATCCTGCTGGTTAAAGTGCCCCTAGAATAGCCACTTCTTGATGTCCCAAGGCCTCTCCAGGGTGGCCGAGACACCCAGGAGAATAGCAAGGGGGCAGGCTGGCCTCGGATCTAGCCAGTTATCGGTCAAGGCTCCCTAGGCAGTGATGTCGCTGTGCCACGTCCCTCTTTATTCTTGGTGCGAGCCTTCCCTTGCCCAGCCCCCACTGGCCCCACGTCACTCTTATTGGGCGAGGGCATTCGGGCGTCAGCGAGGAACAGCCGTGCACGTGTGGGGCGGGGGCCAGGGGCCGCCGGGCGGCGGCGTGCTCACCCAGGTAGGGCCAATCTCGGCGCTTACTTGTAGGTGAGGCCATCCGCGTTGGCGAAGAGCTGCTGCGCGGTGAGCCCATCCTCGGGAACGTAGCCGGTGCCGCCGCTGATCAGGTAGTCCGCCATGCTGCTGGGAGACACCGCGACCCGACATAAACACCCGCGCGGGCCACCCCGCTGCCACTGCCTCCGCCTCCGCCGCCGCTGCTGACGCGCACCGAGGCCACGCTGCCGCGGTGGGCCGGGGGGCGGGGGCTGCGGCTGCAGAGGGAGGCCCCGGGCGCCGCCCTCTCCTCCAGCCCCTCCTTCGGGAATCGCTGCCTCCGCCCCTCGTCGCACAAAGGCCCTGCCCCACTCGCTAAGCTGCTGCAATTGCTCTCACGCCCCGATCACCGGCAATGGCACCTCGACTCTGGCAACCAGGGCGGAGGTTGCGGGCAGGATGTAAGACCAGAGAAAGAGCCAAGCGTAGACACGCCCCCTTCGCTGCTCTTCAACGCGCTCTCGGGAAACCCAGCAGTGTACCTCACAGGGTTCACCCCTAATCTGGCTGGGGCCCTTAGATTCCTTAGGTCACTGAGCCCCTTAGTCTCCCATTACCTACCCTAGAGGTACCTCTAACATGGTCCTGCTTTTCCCCAAAAGTCATTCTCTAAACCCTGATAACAGCCTCAGGGCCCTGAAATACCAGTCTGAACTCAAAATTCCCCAACATGCAGGAGATGGCCCTAGACCACTATCTTGCCCGGACCCCATCTAAGGAGCAAGGTTTTTTTGTTTGAACAAACAAACAAACAAAACCGAAAAAAAAAAACAATGCTTGACATTTGAGAAGCCTTAGAGTTATCTGCGGTCTTCAAAGCATTTTTCATAAATGAACACATATACTTCACAGTCTATTAATTGACAGTTATTCAGTCTCCTTATGCATAGGTGCAAAGCCTACAGTTCAGAAGGGGGAGGGCTATTCCCAGTCCCAGACTACACACCACACACACACACACACAGAGAGAGAGAGAGAGAGAGAGAGAGAGAGCACTCCAGAAAGATCTAGAGACCAGGAAGGTTAGTCTAGAGAAGAAAATTTGTTTTGATTGGGGATAATAATGTCAGGTTGGAAGTTGAGGGAAACACAAAGGTTTGGGGCAGTGGCATACACAAGGGTGCATACAAACAAGAGCAGAAGCAGACAATTTACCCCCCCCCCCCCCCCCCCCCCAGAACTTTAGAGGTCAATTTTGAGCAGGTAGCAAGACCGAATTTCAATATGGGAGACAATAAGAATAGGTAGCAAACCCATTCACACGTGGAGGAAGGTGGAGCCAGAAGTGTTATCCCAAATCATTACCCTTTCCCCAGCTGCTAGCCTGCCCTCCTGAGGTTCCCACACATTTGGGGAGAAAACTAGGTGTCCTGGAGACACTCTTCTTCCTCCCTGCCTGAAGAGCTGCAAGTGGCTCCTTTCCTCCCCATCCCAGGAAGGCTGGGTTTGTTTACCTCTCAACAGTGTGGTGACAGCCAGGCCCAGGGGAGCCTTGGCTTCCAAGCCACCAGGCTCTCTGGGGTGCCCAACCTCCCCAATGATGCCCCTGGGACCCTGGCAGGAAAACAGAGATTGTTCCATCCATGTGCAAAGGGAAAGGAAAGTCTCCCATAGAGCTCAAGTATTACAGAGGATTCACAGAGGTCTTCCTGGCTCTTGAGAGGTGGGTGCCAGTGGAGCCCAAAGGATAGGGCCTGGTGTGAGTTCTGAAGACCCCGGAGCATCAGAAGGAAGAGGATACTGTTCTCTGCAAAGTAGGGATTGGTATCTGCTTGCCTCTGGTTCTCCAACAGTCAGAGCTTCACTCTAGATGCCTAGGCCATATGAGGAACCAGCACTAGAACCTCTTGCTTGTTTGCTTTTGATTTTTCGAGACAGGGTTTCTCTGTATAGCCCTGGCTGTCCTGGAACTCATTCTGTAGACCAGGCTGGCCTTGAACTCAGATATCCGCCTGCCTCTGCCTCCCAAGTGCTGGGATTAAAGGCTTGTGACACCACTGCCCAGTTTGAACCTCTTGCTTGTTACCAATAGTCAAAGCATGGAGACTATCCAGAAGTGGTCATTCTGAACCACCCTTCCTGGACACAGAAGAAACAGCCACCATGTCAATCACCAGTTCTGAGCATGGTCTGCCCCAGTGGTCTCTCAGGGTTTCTAAGGAGCATGCTATGGGTCACTACTCCCTACATCATGAGTCAGGACTGGCTCTGGTTCAGGGTTCAGCCAAGGCTGGTGCCCAGGAGAGCAGCTGGGGCCTACCATCTCAGGTAACTTGAATGTGTCATCTGCCCCAGCCTAGGACTTTGGGTCCTAGGAGAGGAGACTGGCAGTCTGAGCTATGGGGAGGGTCACCTTCCCAGTGATTACAGACTTCAGGGCCCCATTCTCTCTCCTGCTTTGACCTATGTCAGGGCTCTTCATTCCTCTAAGCTGCTGGACTCAAGGTTGGGTTAGGCTGTCCTTTTCTAGAAGAGACTTAATCCACCCCCTGGCTTCCCCCTCCCTCTTCCTGCAATTCCCCAGCTGCTTCCTCCACAGGGAGGAGACACCAGGCAACCAGTGGGCCTCTTCAACGCAAGGAAGGGCATCTGGTCTCCTGAGACTCCCCTCTTCACAGCTTCAAGGGCAGGGGGCAGGTCCAAGCCAGCTGCTCAGGGGAATAGGGAATAGTGTCCATCAGGGCACTGAAGTTCAGGCAAGCAGCCCAGAGGACTCTATCTGATCTGAGGTTGTTTAGAGGAACAGGATTTCAAAACAACACTTTAGGGGGAAAAGGTAATGACAACATTAGCATTGTTAAGCTGGGATAAGTGGGCCGGGCTCACCCAAGTTCAAGCTAGAGAGACCAGTATTGCTGGACTCAAACCCAGCACTTCTCAGACAACCCTTGCCTCTTCCTACAGCTTCAGGTTGGTGGAGACAGATGGAGGTCTAGCCGGCAGGTTTTGAGTCTTATACTGGCCTGGCTGGGGTTCAAGTTTATACAAGTCCTTCTGAGCTTAAGAGGGGGTGGGGTGGGGTTGGCACTGTCCCTTTGATGCAGCAGTACGTCTGGAAAAGAGATGCACCTGCTGAACTCTGAAATCCCACAGTTCTAGCTTCCTTATAAGCTCACAAGTGCTACGGCCCGCTTCCATATAGTGGCGCCTCCCTAAAACCCCAAGCCCTACAACCTAGATTTCTATTATAGAAAAACGGATGGGGGTTGCTTAAGCCTAAGTCAGTTCTAAAGAGACAGCCAGCAACGGCAAGAGGGGCTGGGCTTCGTAGCCCCTAAAGCCGTTAAAAGTTCTTACGTAAGCGGCCAGACCCTGGGCAGAACTACCTGGCTAATTCCCCAGACCACCCTCCCCCCAAAGCCCAGCTGCCAGGTCACCTCTCCAAGCTGCTGAGCACCAGCAGATGGGGTAGAGAAAGAAGTCCAAATCCCCTGGACCGGAAGGACAGTAGGATTGCATTTCAAACTGCGATACAATCCAGAGATTAGCCGCTGTCTCTTTTTTCAGCTAGTTCCCTTGAGGCCCAGTTCACTGCCCCAACTCTTTCTCCAGCGACCCTCATTCATTGCCTTCCAGACCCCCCTGCATTGGGGTACAAGTCTTTCCAGGGAGTGAACAGCAGCAGCCTCACCGGATCTCAGTGCCTGGTGAGGAAGTTCAAGTACCTTCCTTCACCTGGTCCTAGGGAGACGCTTAATCCAGACACCCACACCTATTGAAGACAGTTCTAGGAAGAAGAAAGCTGGAGAGAAAGCAACGTTGGACCGGGACTCCAACAAGCACTTTTTGTACCCCAGAAATCGGAGCCACTTGCACCAAGCGTCGCTGAGTGTGTAGTATAGGTCGGATCTTAGATAAAATTTTAGGGAGCGCTATTACAACCTGCACCCTCTCCCCTGCTTCCCGGAGTAACACGGCACTGAACTGTTTGCCCACTACCCGCCTGCATCCGCCAGTCAGAGTCGGGTGTATGACAGTTTAACTGCGCCTGGGGAAGTGGAATGGCAGTAGAGAGGACCTGCCCCTGGCCTCCCCCGCAGCGCTACCTCTGTCTCCCCGCGCTGCCGCGCCCTTTTCTGCCGCCCGCCCCGGATGCGCTCGAGCGCCTTGCCCTGGGAATCACCTCTCCGGCTCGTAGCCAGCCTGCAGCAGGCGGGCGCTGTACCGCTGCGCTGCTGTCTCATGTCCCGGGTGTTGCCGGGCTCCAGGCTCTGGAGCAGCAGCGGCTCCGCCTCCCTGCAGCAGCGGCGAGAGCAACCCGGACTCCGGTGGGGGTGAGAGCGGTTCCTCCATGCCATGCGGAGGCCGCAGCTCTGGGCGGCGGGAGCCTCTCCGCTTGGAGGCTCCCGGACCAGGGTAGGCAATAAGAGCCCAGGGTAGGCAATAAGAGCTCCGGGAGGGGGCGGGGCCGTGGGCGGGGTCTACTGCAAGAGGCGGGGCTGGATGTTTGTAGACGGGGCTCTGGAGGAGCTGGTTTGGGGTCCTGGAGTCCATCAGGCTCCGCCCTTGGCACTACGCTCTGTTCCGCCCCCATGAGCCGCCGCCACTCAGGCTCAAGAGTAAGTAGATGAGCAGATGGTGAGGTGGAGCGAGGTTTGTGTTCTTCAAGGACCCAACTGAAGAGAACCTCCGCTGCTGTACCCTGTCTCGTGCACCTTCTGAGGAAAAGGAGTGCAAACACCAGGGTAATGAACCATTGCACCGCCTCTTGGAGCACTTCCAGTCCTGGGCAAGAGAGGTGGGGCACTCCATCAAGCCCTACTATTCAACAACCCCCACCATTTCTTTATACTGCTACCAAGAGAAGACAAACAGGCTACTGGCTCCTGAAGGAAAAGACCTTAGTCTTGTCCTGCTTGCGGTACCCTTTTACAAGGAAATAGGGCTGAGCACACAAGGCACTCACCTTTGCTCATCTGCAACCTAGAAAACACTTTGTATTTCAGCTTTGTCACTATTGTCAGCTTTCATAAAGCAAGGAAAAGAGGCCTTCAGGTAACTTGTCTGAGGAGGCCGAGCAGATAGAAGACAAACAGCTGTCAATTCTTACACTAAATACTTTGTCAAACATCTGACAATACGAGGGATAAATAATAAACACTTGGTGATCTGGGGCTGGAGAGGCAGCTCAGTGATTAAGGACCCTGGTTTGATTCCTAGCACCCATATGGCAGCTTACAACCGTAAGGTTGTAACAGGTGATCTGTTGCCTTCTTCTGGGTTCTACAGGCACTGCATGAACATGCTTCACAAATATACATGTAGAAAAACACCTACACACATAAAATAAAATAAATAAACCTTTAAAAAGTTGGATGATCTGCTGGTACTAAGATCTAGTTCAAGAACCCAAAATTATGGTCTTTGTGCTGGGTAATTTTATGTCAACTTGACAGAACTTAGCTCTGCCCTTGGCACCAGACTCTGTCGTGGGCACCCCCTCCCCATCTGAATGGAGGAAATCTCAACTGAGAAAGTGCCTCCCTAAGATCAGGCTGTAGGGCATTTGCTTAGTGATTGATTGGGAGAACCCAGCCTACTGTGGATGGTGCCAATCCTGAGAGGGCAGTCCTCAGTTCTATAAGAAAGTAGGCTGAGCAAGCCATGACAATCAAGCCAGTAAGTAGCACCTCCCTATGGCCTCTACATCAGTCAGCTCCTGCCTCCAGAGTCCAGCCCTGCTTGAGTTCCTGTTCCAACTTCCTTCAATGATGAACCACAGGTGGAAGTCTAAGCCAAATAAACCCTTTCCTCCCCAAATTGCTTTTGGTCATGATGTTTCATCACAGCAATAATAACCCTAACTAGGACAGCCATTAATCCAAACTCTCAGAAGGCAGAGGTAGAATGATCTCCATGAGTTCAAGGCCAGTCTGGACTATATAGCAAGTTCCATTCAAGCCTATCTCAAACAAACAAACAAACAAACAAAGCAAAATTATGACCACACTTGGTGGTGCAGGACTGTAACCTCAGCTACCCCAGAGGTTGAGGTAATGGGAATACAGCAATTGTAGTGGTTTGTAAGTGCTTGGCCGAGGGAGTGGCACTATTAGGAGGTGTGGCTTTATAGGAGTAGGTGTGGCCTTATTGGAGGAAGTGTGTCACTGTGAGGGTGAGCTTTGAGACCTTCCTCCTAGCCACATGAAAGTCTTCTCCTGTCTGCCTTTGGATCAAGGTATAGAACTTTTGGTCCCGCCAGCCGCACATCTGTCTGGATACTGCCTTGATGATAATGGACTGAACCTCTGAACCTGTAAGGCAGCCCCAATTAAATGTTGACCTTATAAGAGTTGCCTTGGTCATGGTATGTCTTCACAGCAATGGAAACCTTAACTAAGACAGAGGTTGGTACCAGGAATGGGGTATTGCTATGATAGGCCTGACCTTTGTTTGGAGGAATGCGGATTTTAGGACTTTGGATTTCACTTTAAGCATTTCACTGCTTAAAGTGAGGCTTAATGAACCATCCTAGCAGGAATGTGGAAGGTGATGCTGCTGAGGGTGATTTGAGCTGTATAGACCTTCTGGCCCAAGAGGTTTCAGTGGCGAAGAATTTTAGTATGTGGCCTAGAGACTATTCTTGTGATATTTTGGTAAAGAATGCGACTGCTCTTTGCCCTTGTCTGAAGTGTCTGCCTGAAGCTAAGGTAAGGAGATTTCAGTTAATTGCATTGACAAAGGAAGTCTCCAAAAAAAGCCCAGCATAGACTTGTCCTCTAGTTTGCTTTTTAAAAGAGCTTTTTTGATGAAGCATAGCAAGCACAGAAAGGAAAAATACAAAACATATGGTTCAAAGAATAAAGGGGCACCAGGAAATAGAATGGAGCCTAATCCTGTCTTCAAGGAGATAAACAGATTAAGAAAGTGGGGACCTCAAAGCAAGATCCCACCCTGCTAAATTATTGTTTAGGGCTTTTGAAATTGAACAAGGGACTTGGTTATTGTTTTCATTTGGACTTTTAATCTGAAATGAACTACAATCAGATATGGAGAGCACACCTGTGATCCAGATCTTGATGCTGGAAGACACAGGCTTTTTCTGGATCTTGCAGAATAGTGGCCTTGTAAAGCTTAGGCCTAGGCATGGTGGTACACACCTTTAATCCCAGGAGACAGAAGCAAGCAGATCTCTGAGTTCAAGGCTAGCCTGGTACAGAGCAGGTTCCAAGTAGAGAGAAACTTAGGTCCAGACATGGTGATACATGCCTTTAATTCCAGAACTCAGGAGGCAAAGGCATACAGATCTGAGTTCAAGATGAGTTCACAGAGCAAGTTTCAGGACAGCCAGGCTTAGGCAGTGAAAGAGTTGGAAAACAGAAAGCTGGTGGTAATGTAATAGAACAAGGGGACCATGTTCCAGCCCCAGCAAGCAGCAGAACTCAACAGCTTTGCCCATGTGGCTCTGACTTTAGAGTCAAGAATAGAAGAGACTACAGGGACAATTAATGCTGATTAGCTGGAGTTAAGAAATTAACAGTGATTAAGAAGAGACCAGCATCACTGAGGAGAAATCTGGGAAGTGTTTTCTGAGAGCACAAAGAAGCTGTGTTCCAGAGACAGCCAAGGCTATACCTCGTGCTGCAGCTGGACTTGGTAATGGGTAAGAGTCATCCAGGTGGTACTGGTTTTGAAGGCATCAAGGTTGTCATAGGGAACAGTTGAGGCTTAGCGCTGTGAAAGACCAAAGGCCATTGGTGAAAGTGCAGCCTCAGCTGCAGTTGACAACACAGCACTGAAGGGGCCATGCAAAAAAGTTGAGGCTTTGCACCATAAAGGGAGCCTATGAGAGAGTCTATTGGTGAAGCCTAGTCGCAGCGAAAGACCCCAGCATATTGGAGAGGCCAGTGCCATGGGATGATTAACAAGAACAGCAGCAGCAGTGCAATAGAGTCAACCAGAGCCTAGATTGCTATAGAGGGCAGAGCTGGAGAAGTGACCTAAGCCCTTTTTAAAAAATCCAGAAGATCTTGTATGAATGTCAGACACTGGAACAAGAAGCTCTAAAGTTAAAGTTGCCTTGGAGACCCCAAGATGTTAGAGATGCCAGAGCATGGGATATCTGCCAAGGAAAGCTACTAACAGGGAGTGGAACCAGCCCAAAAGAAAGAAGTTTGTTGCTGTCAACAAAGATTAAAGGATTTGGAAACCTGAAGAGTGCTTTGACATCAGACATGGAGATGCAGAGTTTGGAGTTTGCCCAGCTGGTTTTTGGTCTTGTTTGGTCCAGTATTTCCACACTATAACGTTTTGGAATGGTAATTTATATCCCGTGAGTTTACAGTATGTGATCTGCTTTTCTATTTTGACTTTATAGGGAATTACAGTTAAGTGACTGAATGATTCTCAGAAAAGACTTTGAACTTTGGACTTTTAACATTGTTGAGACTGCTATAGACTTTAAGACTTTTGAAGTTGGACTAAATGTATTTTGTATTATGCTATGTTTAGATATGTGCCTTATAGACTCATGTGTTTGAACAAACCTATGGGGCCAGGGAGTGTCACTATTAAGAGGTGTGGTCTTGTTGGAGGAACTGTGTCACTGTAGAAGTGAGCTTTGAGACCCCTCCTAGTGACAAAGAAGCTTCTAGAAGACATCATACCCAGGTATGGTTTGCCTACCCTGTATGGGTCTGACAATAGACCAGCATTCATCTCCCAGGTAACTCAATCTCTAACACAGGTTCTGGAGAACAATTGGAAATTACATTGTACATACAAACCCCAGAGTTCAGGGCAAGTAGAGAAGATGAATTAGGCCCTGAAGGAGGCCTTGACCAAATTAACTCCTAAAACTGGTGGTGGCTGGGCGTCTCTCCTACCTTAATGCCTTATATGGGGCTAGGAACACCCCCTATACCTTAGAGAGCCCCCCCATTTTGAGATGCTATATGGGAGGCCCCCTTTCATGCTGCCTAACTCCCAGTCTGACATCTTAGCTAAATATGACCAACGTAAGTTTTTCAAATCCTTAAAAGCCCTCCACAGGGTCCAGAAACAACTCTGGCCTGCCATCCACCAGGTTTATGAGTCTGCTCCTTCCCCTAAGCCCCACTGATTTGAACCAGATGATGAAGTCTAGATTAAGAGGCATAATCACAAGACTCTGGATAGAACCTCACACTGTGATCCTGACCATGCTTATGGCTGTTAAGGTGGACAAGGCCAGGACATGGATACACCGCTCCCACATTAAGCCTGCCAGGAGAGAGATGATCCAGCAGTTGAGGTCCCAGCAGAGGAGACTTCCAGGTGAACATCACAAGAATGATGGAAGGTCACTCCCTGTTGATCCTCCGCTGAAACTTCCATTCCAGTGGTCCTGATCCTGCTTGCTTGCTGCTTACACTTTGCTACACCAGCCAGTAGCCCCCTTACTATCTGGGTACCCCCAGGAGGGCAATGCAGCAACCTTGTCATCAAGTTCACAGTGGCTGGCAGGAAGGCCGATTGGACTGCCGGTTCTTAACTCTTCTCTTCCCGGACTTAACACAGAACTGTTGGTTACTGGACAGGGATTCTGCCCTGGAAATGAGGTACCCCCACTCTATTCCCACCTCCACAACCACACTGTAACCCCTACTGTTACAGGATACATCCTGCTGCCAGAGGATGCTTGGTCGGTTTGTACCTTGGGGCTCACTCCATGCATTTTTGGCCTGGTTGTATATGCGACTGAGGATTTTTATGTTCTAGTTCAGCTTGAACCCGGAGTGACTTATTACTCTGGGGAGGATGTCTTCAACCAGCTAACACTTCCAAACAATTGATTTTAAAAGGGTGGTCATTTCTGCTGTGGTACTAGGTTCTCTCCTTGATCTAGGGCTGGCCAGAGCTGCTAGTATAGGGGCCTTATTCCTAATACTCCAAGATAAAAATTACAAGGCCCCACTGATGGCAATAGATAATAGATATACAAGAGATGAAAAAGTCCATCACAGCCCTGCAGGATTCCCTATCCTCCCTGACAAAAGTAGTTGTACAGAGCAGAAGAGGCCTAGGCTTGCTGTTCCTCCAGCAGAGAGGACTCTGTACAGCCTTGGTTACAATAGAAATATGGTTTCTAGTCAGAAAGAGACTACAAGACAAAAAAAAAAAAATATGTTAACTTTGACTTGTGGTCCCTACATAATCAATGTTTTAGTTATGTTTGTTAAGGAACGGATTTATTCTCAAACAATACCAGCCCATAGAAACATCTCAAAGATTTGAGGTGGCCCGAAACTGAAGGGGGAAATGAAAAGACTAGACTAACTCCATGACAGGCTTTAAATCGACAGTCCAGGTGTCTAGGCCCAAGAACTAGACAAGTCCAGATAAGCCCAGGCAAGTCAGTTACTAGAAAAAACTCTAGGCTCCAGCCCCCAGGCCCTAGTAAAGGTTCTGGAATGCCTAGATAGAATAAGATAAAGCCCACCTACCCCCAAATTTCCCTAATGTGCTTTAAATGTAGCTTACAAGCTCACTTTGTTGTCTCTCCATCTTGGTACTGAGAGACCCCAGCATGCTAGACTTCTGCAGAAGAAAACACTCTTTGCAGTTACATACTATTTGAGCCCAGGGTATCATTCTTCAGTGAATCATAGACCCTTACAGGTCATCGTGTGTCTTCTCAGCAAACCCTAACTAAGATAGCAATCCTGTCTCAAAATAAAGAAAACGAGAAGAGCCGGGCAGTGGTGGCACATGCCTTTAATCCCAGCACTCGGGAGGCAGCTGGATTGCTGAGAATTTAAGGCCGGCCTAGTCTACACAGCTGGTTCCAGGATAGCCAGAGCTACACAGAGAAACCCTGTCTCAACAAAAGCAAAACAAAAAAATGAGAAGAGATTTGGAGATACCGTGGTAGGGTTCTTGCTTAACCTGCGGGATCCAATACCACAAAGACAAAGAAAACAAACTTGGCAATCTTTCTGCCTCAACCACTCCAAAGTGCAGTTATTACAGGCATGCAGAATCATGCCTGTCTAAAGCAGACATTATATATATATACACACACATGTACAGTATATATATACATACATACTATATACATTTAACCTAGATCTGCATAGGAGAGAAAACTACATAGGCATTTGTATTTCTGATTCTGGCTTATTTTACTTAGTATTTTTGTCTCGCTTTATTATTATTATTATTATTATTATTTATAATAATAACTATTATTATTTTGTTGTTGTTGAGACAGAGTCTCATCCTTCTTCCCCTTGGATGCTGGGGATACAGGTCTGCATCATTGTGCTTGGTCTATGTTGTATAGGAATCAAAACCCAGTGTGCTGAGCACGCTAAACAAGGACTCTACCAACTGGATTACACTCCCACCTCTTTTTTTATTTTAAGGTTTATTTATTTCTCTGATTTATTTATTTATTTATTTATTTTGGTTTTTCGAGACAGGGTTTCTCTGTGTAGCCCTGGCTGTCCTGGAACTCACTCTGTAGACCAGGCTGGCCTCGAACTCAGAAACCCACCTGCCTCTGTCTCCCAAGTGCGGGGATTAAAGGCGTGCGCCACCACTGCCCAGCTTTATTTCTCTATTATACAGTACTCTGCCTAGGTGTATGCCTGCAGGCCCGCAGGCACCAGATCACACTGTCAGTGTGCTTAGCCTCAGAGCCATCTCTCCAGCCCCACTCCCACCTCTTAAACAACCTCTTTTTCTTCTTTCCCTCTCCCGTTTTACATTTGTTTAGTGTGTGTGTGTGTGTGTGTGTGTGTGTGTGTGTGTAGTCATGCATGCTCATACCACAGCACTCATATAGAGGTCAGAGAGAGAAAAACTTTTGGGAGTTCATTCTTTCACTGTCTAGGGATTAAACTCAAGTCATCAGGATTGACAGCAAGTATCTTTACCTGATGAACCATCTTGCTGTTCCAATTCTTCTTGGTCTCTTTTCTATAAACGGGGTGGGGGTGGGGGAGAGAGAGAGAGGGAGAGGGAGAGAGAGAGAGAGAGAGAAGAGAGAATTAGAAATTAGAATATGGTGGCTTGTTTAGCTACTATTCTATTGCTGTAAAGAGTCACTATGACCAAAGAAACTTGTATAAAAGAAAGTATTTAACTGGTGTAGAGGTCTTGCATATAGTTTTAGAGAGTTAGTTCATTATCATCATAATAGGAAGTAGACAGGAATGACTCTGGAGCAGTAGCTGAGAACTTTACATCCTGATCTGCTGGCAGCAGAGAGAGAGAGAGAGAGAGAGAGAGAGAGAGAGAGAGAGAAAGAGACACTGACTGACTGACTGTGCCTGGTATGAACTTGAAGTCTCAAATCCCTCCCTCAGTGATACACTTACCCCAAAAGGCTACACCCCCTCTAACATGACCACACCTCTTCCAACAAGGCCACACCTCCTAATCCTTCCCAAACAGTCCACTAACCGGGGACCAAGCATTTAAATGTATGAGCCTATTGGGCTCATTCTCATTCAAACAACCATATGGCTCATACTTGTAATCTCAGTGTTCAGAAAACCCAGGAAAGAAAATAACTGTGAGTTCAAGGCCAGCCAGGGCTAAGTAATAAATTCCAGGACAGCCTGAGTTATAGAATGAGAGTCGGTTTTAATTTTTTTCCTTTGATTCCTAGCCACATGTGACATTTTGTCTCTCAAGAATACCATTTTGGGTTGGGCATGGTGGCACACGCACACCCAAAATGGGGAGGCAGAGACAGGGGGGATCTCTGTGAGTCCAGGTCTCCTTGGTCCACTAGAGGTTCTGAGTTCAATTCCCAGCTACCACATGGTGGCTTACAACCATCTGTAATGGGATGCCTCTTCTGGTGTGTCTGGAGACAGCTACTGTGTACTCAGATACATTAAACAAATAAATAAATCTTGTTTTTAAAAAATAAAGTTAAAAATTACCATTATATGGGTAGGAGAGATCAAAGATGGCTCAACAGTTAAGAGCGCTTGTTGTTCTTATAGAGGGCCCGGGTTTGGTTCCCAGCACCAACACGCTGGTTCAAAGTTACTAGGGCATTTGACACCTTCTTCTGACCTCAACAAGTACTAAGCACAAACATGGTGCACATATATACATGCATGCAGTCACTCAGAAACATGAAAATAAATCTTAAAAAACACCTTTTTAAAAGGATGTCATTAGAGACAAGATTTTGTATAATTTGACAGTTTCCATAGCTCTGCAGATCCCTCAAAGAAGCAAAGATAAATTGATCAAAATTGTAACATAACAATAAAGCCATCTTTCTGGTCCCAACCCATTAAATGATCATTCCTTATGTGAAAAGAGACAATATACAGGTTTCTGGGTGTAAAGAAACAAAGGCAATACAAGACAGACTGAACCAGAGCCTGCAGTTATGTGGGTGTCTGGGCTTCTTGCTGTATTGCCACCCATGCCACAATATAAATAGTGCATGTTGGGTTGGAGAGAAGGTGGGGAGGGTAGATTCTAGTCTTCGAGAGATAGTCTTGGGTCCATTTCTTTTTTTTTTTTTTTTTGGTTTTTTCGAAACAGGGTTTCTCTGTATAGCCCTGGCTGTCCTGGAACTCACTCTGTAGACCAGGCTGGCCTCAAACTCAGAAATCCACCTGTCTCTGCCTCCCGAGTGCTGGGATTAAAGGCATGCGCCACCACTGCTGGGCATGGGTCCATTTCTTCTTGCTCAAGAATTCTTCTTGCTCAGAGGAGCCCTAATTTCCTCATCTTAAAAAAGGGATTAATTCTGTTTCATGAGGTTCCTTTGTAATTAATGAATGAACATGTGAAAAGTTCCTGGCTGCACCAAAAAAGAAGAAAAAGAAAAAGAAAAAGAAGAAGGAGGAGGAGGAGGGGGAGGGGGAGGGGGGGGGGGGGGGGAGGGGGGAGGAGGGGGAGGGGAGAGGAGGAAGAGGAGGAGGAGGGGGGGGAAGGAGGAGGAGGAGAAGAAGAAGAAGAAGAAGAAGAAGAAGAAGAAGAAGAAGAAGAAGGGAAAAGAAAAGAAAATCATTAAAAATCCAGGTGGCACATGGTGCCACCTTTAATCCCAGCACTTGGGAGGCAGAGGCAGGTGGATTTCTGAGTTCGAGGCCAGCCTAGTCTACAGAGTGAGTTCCAGGACAGGACAGGCAGGGCTACACAGAGAAACCCTGTCTCAAAAAAACCCCAAAAATAAATAAATAAATAAATAAATAAGTTCCTGGCTGCAGAGTAAGCTGTAAATAAGCCCAGGCAAAGGCTACTGTAAAGTAATAAGCTGTATTGGCTGGTTTTGTGTGTCAACTTGACACAGCTAGAGTTATCACAGAGAAAAGAGCCTCCCTTGAGGAAATGCCTCCATGAGATCCAGCTGTAAGACATTTTCTCAATTAGTGATCAAGGGTGGAGGGCCCCTTGTGGGTGGTGCCATTCCTGGGCTGGTAGTCTTGGGTTCTATAAGAAAGCAGGCTGAGCAAGCCATAGGAAGCAAGCCAGTAAGTTACATCCCTCCATGGCCTCTGCATCAGCTCCTGCTTCCTGACCTGCTTGAGTTCCAGTCCTGACTTCCTTTGGTGATGAACAGCAGCATGGAAGTGTAAGCTCAATAAACCCTTTCCTCCCCAACTTGCTTCTTGGTCATGATGTTTGTGCAGGAATAGAAACCCTGACTAAGCCTTTGTTAAATTCTATACCTCTGACCCACAATAAACACAATGTATTATCACTTCTGTTATACGTTCACTGGACTTAGGATACTAAGAACATCACATGTTCCACACAGAGGCTGGGAACACAATGGAGAGAATGGTCTTCGACTGGGCAGTCATGGCCCTTCAAGGCCAGTGAACAGAGAACAAATACCAGTCAGAATGCAGAGTAAGGTGAGCTCTGTCATAGAGGCATGGCTATGCAGCAAGAGCCAGATTCTCTGAGAAGGAAATGCATCAGGACCAGAGGATAAGACAAAGTATAAGGAAAAAATGAATGAATGACACACACAAATGCATGATGAGCGAGCAGACGTAATGACTAAGACCAGCACTCACTGAGGAGTGTTTCTGTCTTATCTCCAGAGCTTGTTGGCTACAAATGTGATTTCCTATCAAACTATTCATTAAAATAATCACATTGGATGGCTTAGCCAGAGGCCATCAAGATGGCATAGGAAAGTGTTTCACAACAATGCCCATACCAATGGTTCTCTATGGGATACTTGACAATGTCTGGAGATACCCAGCCCCCTCTTTTGAGACAGGTTCCCAGTTAGCCCAGACTGGCTTCAAACTCCCTATGTAGCTAAGGATGACTTTGAACTCTGCTGCTCCTGTTTCCACCTCTCAAATGAAGGGATCCAGGCCTGCACTTCCACATCTAGCTTATGTGGTAACTAGAAATTGAACCTAGGGCCACTTCATGCATCCTAGACAAGGCCTCTACCAGCTGTGCTGTATCTGTATCTATAGATGTTTTTGTTGCTGTGATCATGGAGAAATGAGCATATTTCTTCCATCTAGTGGATATAGGCCACAAATACCCAGAATTGCATAGGGCAAGTCACCACAAAAAAGAACTAGCTGTCTCTGTAGTGCTGTTTGGAAATCCTGATCCTACTCAAGCCTGGCATGGCGGTACGTGGCTATACTTTCACCAGTTGGGAGGTAAAGGCAGGGAAATCAGGAGTCCAAGGCCGATGTCAGCTATACAGGGAGTTCAAGGCTAGCCTGAGATACATGAGATCCTGTACCTACTACGAACCCCACTCCCCTACCCCCCAAAAAAGGAGAAGGAGGAGAAGGAATAAGGAGAACAAGAAGAAGAGGGGGAGGAGGAGGAGGAGGGGAGGATGATGATGATAAAGCAATAGTGCCCAGCACGTTTCCCTAGGGGAAGCGGTCTCACAGGAGTTTGCTAGCCATCCCTCTAACTCTGGACTTTCTTCTTAGCACCTCCCTACCTGTTTCTCATCAATCTGCTTGGTTCATACCTAGCTAAAAGCTTTGTTATCTCTTATTCATAGTGTTCCTGGCCTCCTAACATTCACTTTTAACGCTACTAACACTCATTCCAACTGTAACATAAGTGAGGAGCTGGTAGTTCTTACCATGGTTCTCTTTCTCTTAGTACCTATCAGTGAGAACAATCTCAACTCCAAAATCCACAAGGTGGGTCAGGAAGCTTGTATCTCTGCAAAGCGGGGTGGGTGGGTAGGGGGTAAACCGAAGTGCTAAAAACTGGAGGGAGGATCCTGTGATCATTTCTCAGCTGAGACTAGAAGCCAGTTCACCCATTGCCCAGGCCTCAGTCTTGGTCCGGTATAACTGATGCCCCTGTGCTATGTATCTCTAGATATTACCAGGAACCAAATGGAACTTTCAGGGTCACCACTCAATCCAGTGCTTTCTCCTGTTTCAAATCCAGCTGACCTACTTTGGGACATCTGTCCTCTTATTTGAAAAGACACCTGTATTAACCCATCCACTCGAGCAAGAAGTGGAGAGGCTGGAGAAAACGGAACCACACTTCAGAGTACAGACATGCAATTGGTGTTGAGCATCAGTGGAGGAAGGACAGAGACTCAGCGAAAGGAAAGTGAGGCTCTGCAGCAGCAACAGTGATAGAGAAGCTCTAGCCTGCTGAGGCAAGGCCAGGGCAAGATAAGAAGCCAGAAAGTATAGGAGTGTATTTGGTATCACCAGAGCAGGGGAGCTCAGAGATGACTCTCACACAGAATAGAGGAGGCACAGGAGCTGGATGGCACACATCTGAGAAGCAGGAGGCAGCCAAGAACCACCACAGAACTGTTAGCAACTGCAGGTCTATTGGACTGATGATGTTCATTCTATACTACACTGCACTGCACTGCACTGCACTGTGCTATAGTACACTGCATGGTACAATACTGCACTGCACCGCACTACTCTGTGGTGCACTACACTACAGTATACTGCATGGCACTGCACTATACTACACTATAGTACATGGCACTGCATTACAGTACACTACACTACACTGGACTACACTACACTGCACTACATCATAGTACACTACACTGCTCTACAGCACACCTCACTGCTCGCACTACAGAATACTACCTGCACTGCATTACAGTACACTGCACTGCACTATGGTACGGTACACTGCACCACACTACACAGAACTATACTGCACTACAGTATGCTGCCCTATACTGCACTGCACTACACTGCACTGTACTATATGGCATTGCATTACACCATACACACTGCACTGCACCACACTGCACTGGACTACACTGCACTGCACTACCCTACCCTACACTATACAATACTTACTACACTACACTACTACAGTACACTGCACTATACTGCATTACACTATATTTCACAGCACTGGACCACACTACACTACCCTATAGTACACTATGCTCAACTTCATTCTTCACTAAGGGATCCTGAGGTGAGGCATCTTGGAGTGCTCCCAGAAGAGAGAAGACAAAACTAGAAGGAGTGTCAGGCATGCTGACCAACTCCTATGATCCTGATACTTGGAAGGCTAAGACAGGATGACAGCCTTGAGTTGAACATACCCTGGGCCACATGGGGCATTCCAGGATAGCCTCAGTTGCAGAATGAGCCATGTCTCAAACAAAACAAAAGCAAGGGAGAGGAACTGGAGGTCTTTTAGGACAGAGTAGATGGCGGTGGGAGTAGGTGTGAGTGAAAAAACCAGGAAGGTTACCATAGGCTACCCCCTCCCCAAGTACCCCAAGGTCAAGAGGTTATCTGCTTCCACCAGACATCTAGAAGGAGAGGGCTCAGAGATCAGACCACATAGGTCTGCAAAGCCAGGACCCAGGCACCCAGCCCCATGACTTAGCACATACTCCATGTCCTCACCCTGACGCCCTGAACTAAACTACACTACGCTGCACTATGGAATAGTCTGCAAGTTGTACCCTGCTTCACCCAGATGTGTGTGATTTCCATCTCTGTGAAGTCTGTTTGGTGGCAGGGGCCATTGGTGCAGAATGAGTCTAGAGTCTGGATTCCAGACCAAGACCATGACAGCTGCTTCTCTGTGGCTACACCATCCTCTGCGTGGGATCCCCACTAAGATGCCCTTCCCTTCACCGCAGGAGCAGAGGAGGCACCACGAGCCTCCTTAAAGGACTGTCTGCCCATATTCCCTTCCTTTTATTTCTGACTATTCTCAGCAAAGCCTCATAAGAAACACACAAACAGCCAGGCGGTGGTAGCACATGCCTTTAATCCCAGTAGATTTCCAGGACAGCCAGGACTGCACAGAGAAGCCCTGTCTCAAAACAAAGCAGAGAGAGGAGAGAGAGGGAGAGGGAGGCAGAGA